>BSBK01000412.1:7500-607500 GCA_027943335.1 Chamaecyparis obtusa
CACATCAGGGTACAAAGGGGCATAGGTCAACATCTAGAGAGTAGAGTAGGATCCCTCATCCCCAACTATGTAGAGGGTCAGGATGATCATGAGAATGAGTGAGTTCATATGCTAGAACCACCACTAGTTATAGTGTTAGGGGTTGTACAGAGAGAACCCTGTAATCTAGGGGATCATATTAGAGATCTACTTCACCTACAACCACCACTATTTATAGGATTTACTAATGGCATGAAAGTTGAGGCATGACTACTGATTTTAGAGAGGTGCTTTTGATTGCGTCCATATGAGAGCAATCTAAAGGCATGTTTTTCTATTAATCTCCTAAGAGGGTTTGCATCTACTTGGTGGAGACAAGAGGAATAAAAAAGCAACTTAGTTATTAACACTCTCATTTGGAGCACCTTTTTGGAGAGATTCAGAGAGAGATACTTGTCAAAGCATTTTAGGAAGCACCACATTGATGAGTTCCATGGTCTTCAATGAAAGAGACTCACCATACTGCAATATAAGAGCAAGTTCCTTGAGCTTCTAGTGTATGTGGACTACATGAAGGATGAGAAGTTGTTAGTTAGCCACTTTTTAAGGGGACCGAATGCTACGATATCAGGACCAGTATGCATGGTAGCTCCGGGGAGCCTTCAGGTTGTCATGAAGAAGGAATGGATAGTAGAGGAGATTCAAATAAAGTCACAGGATACATGGGATTGGTCTCAAAAGTGTAACCCCACACCACTAACTTTCAAGTTTCAAAAGAACCACTGTAAGCGTAATTATAGATAGTCAGCGGGGTCCTATAAAACCTCTCACCCTTAGCAGTAGTCTCAATATAATCAGAGGAAGAAACCACCATAGGATTATCAAGGCTCTAAGCCCAAGTAGTGTAAGACACAGGGTCCTAGGAGAGATCTGTGACCATAGGTTCCATTTACACCTCCGGGTCAGACTCAACAGTCCACCAGGGGTGGTTTTAGTGGGTTCAATAGGACTGGAGGACAACATTATTCTAGGCCACATGGAATTCAAACTTAGATACGTAGACCATGTTACACATGTGGTGTCATGGGGCACATAGCTAGAGATTATCCACAAGGTCAGATGGCAAGAAGCCAGTGTATGGAAACATCATAGCCTATAGTTGGGGAAATGGGTAAATCCCATAGGGTATTTGCAATAGTTGATAACAACTAGGAAAAGCATCAAACCACAGTGATAGAGGCCACATCTATGATCAGAGGTAGTAGTGTTACCATCTTATTTGATTTAGAAGCTATAGATTCATTTATTTCACCAATGGTTGTGGAGCATTGTAGGATAGTGACAACTAGGCAAGATGTTAGTTGGGAGAGTGAGTTAGCATTAGGGGCTAGAGTTTTAGTTAAGACTATGGTTAGGAATTGCAAGATACAGATTGGTGATATGACTACAATGGAAGATCTTTGTATTACACCTCTAAGATCTTATGGCATTGTTCTTGGCATGGATTGTCTTTATTACCACATAGATAAGATGGATTTTTGCCAGAAAAAGACTGAGTGTGTATATGATCATGGCACTTTTGTAGTGATTTCAGGGATTTAGAGACCTATATCCCTTCATATGATCTCCTCTATGCAGCTCAAGCCAAGCATGTGAAAGGGATGTTAGTTATTTACCATCACTATCAATGATAGAGAGGATGAGGAGGTGAAGGAACCATCTCTTGATGATTATCCTATTCTTTGGGAATTTTCAAATGTGTTTCCTTTTGAACTACATGGTATGCCTCCCCGTAGAGCAGTTGACTTCCGTATAGATCTTTTCCAAGGAGCTAAACTAGTTTCTAGAGTGCCATACAGGATGACCACCAATGAGATTAATGAGCTCAAGATTTAGCTAGAGGAGATTTTAGAGAAAGGAAAAATTCTTCCTAGTGTCTCCCCTTGGGGCGCACCAGTTATCTTCGTTAAGAAGAAGGATGGATCTCTTTGGCTATGCATAGATTACCATCAGTTGAAAAAGTTAACTGTTAAGAACTGGTATCTTCTCCCCAGGATTGATGATTTATTTTATTAGCTTTAGAGTGGCAATGTATTCTAAAAGATAGATATGAATTCAAGGTTCCATCAGTTGAGGATTGTGAAGAGTGATATACACAAAACCACTTTTCTTACTAGATATAGTGTAATACCCCTCTAACCCTAATATAAGTTTTGTGTTTTTGAAAGAATTAAGATCTTTCGATGTTTTCTTACAGCTTAAGTTGTACATGATACTTGTTTGATCTATTCCTATAGTTTGTTTATAATAATTTCATAAGCTAGTACTCAATGATTCTAATATTAGACATACTATCTAAAGGTATCATTTTTGTATGTATTTATCTCCGTGTATGTATTGAGTACCTTCAAGACCTTTATGAACATAGTTAGGATGTTATATGATATGTACTTGATAGATATATATAAGTGGTTATTTATATTTTCTTCTATTAAGGTTACTTTGGATGAATCTTGTATCTCACTTGATGATTTGATAATGTTGATTTATTATTAGTATTGATAAGAGACTAACACAATGCTTGAGATTCTAACCTTCGTTATGATGATGCTACATGCTTTGAGTGTATATATATACATGATGTGTTTTCATGATTCAGGACGAAGTCGTAGTTACTCACATCGCTGAGGTCCACACGATGTGTCGATCCCGGTCATATGTCTGCAATGTTTTCTTTTATATGTATATCCGTGCATATGTATTTCTTCTTTGTGATGTAGGCTTGCAGGTACCCGGGCATTGACTTCACCTGGCTTCACAGGTCTGAGCATGCCCTCAAATCCTCGATGGTTGTTGTTATGGAGATAGCACTAAGGCCCCTACATGAGTCTTCCTTTGTCATTATTCCAATTTGGGAATATTAGGGTTCCTTCTTTGTCAATCAACCTTTGGGTCAAAAACCCAGATCCAACGCACCCGGTTGGGCATGGTTGTAGTTAGTGCCGTGTGGCCACTTGAATTCATTTGGTTGTATGATTTTTTTACTCATTTTATTTATTTCTCCTTCTTGGTATGATTCTTAGTTAATATTTCTATGTTGCGTTTCAGGAGTTTGGCTTGACTTTCCTTGTTGACTTTGGTTGACCTTGTTTGATCTTATGGTTTTCTCGATATGTTTCATAGATGATTTGTATGGCCTCTTTGGATGATTAGATTTATTTTGAGGCATGTGATTTTATTCTACCTCAGTGATTATATCCTATAGTAATTATAAATAGGTAATAATATTATGATCTATTACTTCATAATCTTATAGATTATAGTGTTTGGTATTTGGCATGTATCTATATAAATATAAATATATATATATATATATATATATATAGAAATATATATATGGGTGCACACATATATGTATTTATATATATATAATTTATATGTGATTATATGTTAATTATTGTAGATATTGTTGATGGTGTATATTTTGGGATTAATGTAAAGTATAATATTATTAATAATTAAATATTAAATAATGCGAGGTATATTATTCTCAATTGTTAATTATTAATAATGAGGATAGGTTATATATATATATAGATATTGATGTAATTAATGATGGCATATGCATATATGTTAGGATAATATTACATATGTGTATGAATGAATACAAATAATCTTTTATTGTATATTTGAGTAATATAGTTGTATGATATTAAGTTATTTTATAATACCCTTTAGTTAAGAGTTAGTTGGGAGTTGGTTACTTTTCCTCTCAACCTTTGGAAATCTATTTATATGCACTACTTTCTCATTTGAAGGGAGGAGATTTTGGGGCTGAAGCATTGAGGAGAGGATGGCCTTACTTTTCATGGAGATTTTGGAGAGAAAACTTGGAGATGTGAGGGAGAGTTTGTAAGCATATGTCTTTAAGAATTTTTGGTTATCTTTGCTTTTGGGAGAGAAACATTTTTGTGAAAATTTCAGTAGTTGAGAGAGGGATTCTTTGCTGTGGAATTATTCATTTCTTTCATGGAGATTTCTGAAAGTGGATAGGATTTGAAGGATGCATCTCAAGTTTGGATTTGTCTTCTCTTTTGTTTCCTTCCTTCTTCGATTCAACCTTCGTAGGACATGAGGTGTGGATTGAATATTTTAGTTACTTTATGTCTCTGGTAGATTATGGATCTATTTATATATTATCATTATTTATTATATCTTTAATTTTTATTTCTATGGTTATTTTAAAGTTTTGAGTTTTTGTTTGTAAGAATTGGCATGTGTTTTCTTAGGGTTTTTAGCAACCCATTTTTGGAGATCTATTATTATAATAATTTAAATTGCATCTAAGGTTTTACTAAATTGATTTTCTACAAGTAAAATTCATAGATCTAAAATGGGTATCTTTCTGATTTTATTTTTAGGGTCGAATTAATGCCTTATTTTTGACATTTTGGCAGACTATGCCCGTCCATTCTTGATTCCGGATTTTCTGTCAAATGTATTCATATGCTACAGGCTGATATGATCATATAAAAGTCTGAATTTGATATTAGAGATTCTCCTAAGTCTTATATTTCATTTCCAATTGGTTTGGTGAATTTTAATTATGTTTTGTGAAAATTACAACCGTTTTAGTGAAGGCAGGTCTGAACCCTAACCAGAATTTTCTGTTTTAAACCAGAAGTCATAACTTTCTTTCCCACCGTTGGATCTTCCTAAAAATAAAATTGAGAGTCCATAATTATGTTATCTAAATCTCCACTAAATATATTTCCTTTATTATTTGTTTTGTGGAAGATATGGATGACTGTTCTATGATGACTATTCTTTGCATTTAATCCTTGCTTGAAATAATTCAGTTTAAGAACATCATTAAGTTTTAAGGTTTCGTATGGTTACCAAAGGCTATTAGAATTTTTTTTTGGTTAATAGGATCTATGTATACTCTGAATATGTTTATAATATCACTTGGATGTCTTCTTATATGTTTGGAACATTCTGAATGCCATATTGGGTTTAGGGTTGTCAAGTGGACTAGGGACAACATATGTTTTCCTAAACTCAATCAAATGTTGTTATGGAATTGATATGAATTCTTGATGATGAATCTATTATGTTCTTATGATTTTTATATGTATGTTAGGGAACCTAAGTACACTAGGTGAGTGGCTCATAGTGAGGGGCCGGGGCCCTAAGTGGCTAGTACTAGGATAACCTACTATGAGTTATTTAATCAAGTGATAACCTAAATAAATGAATTGGGAATGGGAGATTATTGGAATGGGAAATTACACACTAATCAAGATTAATTGTGCCTCGTCCATGCCTTTAGTGCTAGTAAAGACTAAGGATGGGAGTGGGAGAAGGTACCTATGCGTAGGTATGACTGAATGACCTTGTCTGTACGAGAGGCATTCGGTTCCACATGTGCCTACTTGGGGGCCGGGGCCAAGAGTGGCTAATACCAGGACAACCCAAGGGGTGAGGGCTATGTGATGACACTCACCTAGCTTGTAGTTTAGAGTCTCTATCAAATTTGATCATGCCTCTGGTAGTCCTTGTGGTCTTCTTGTCTTTTCTTTTGTGTTGTGACTTTGGGGAAATTTTATCACCACTTTAGGAATTTCCTAGTTGTTACCTCTTGTATGGGCCTTTGGTTCTATCTCCTAGCTCGGGGGAGTGGGCCTATTGGTTCCACGTGGTTGGGTGGTTAATATTTATATCGAGGTATTGATCATGATTCTTTGGATGATCCTAGCACATATTCCTTTCCAGATCTGCAGTTGAAGATTTCTTATTGGATATTTTAATATGTTGAGATGTACTTATGTATTTGAATTCATGTAATTTTTAATCTCCTAAAAGGAGTCTTGTAGTATTGATGTAATCTCAATTCAAAGCAATACATAAGGGAATGGGTAGTTATAGGTAAAAGAAAGGGAAAAGAATGTGGAATATTGGACATGTTACTAGCATTAAAAGAAAGTGTTTATGTTATTTCTCCTATCCTCTTATGTTGTCCACGTGTAAAGGAAATAATCTTAAATGTAGTTATATATAATGATGTATCACAACAATGATGTATTCTCTCTTGATGAAATAATCCAAGGAAATTATTGAGAAATGATAGATTAGTGATTGGAATTATTAACAATAAATGGTTATGAAACAATGCAAAAAAAATAGTAATTTGATTTTAATGTTAATACTTGGTTCATGTTAATGAAGTACCTAGGATGATGCCTACCTTAATGAATATTAATCTCTTACTTAAATTATTAGAGAAAAGTGATATAAAGGATAGTAGATGTAGATGAAATCAATATGAATTTATGGAATGAGTTGATAAAAGGAATAATGATGTTGGATGATTAACTTATGTTTAACAAAAGAAATAAGTTAGGGACATTTAACTTGATGCATTAAAATGAACGTAGATCTTTTAAGCTCATGATTCCATGAATATCTTATGCATGTAAATGGTTTATATGATGTTGCTTTAGTAGCGACGTGAGGGGACCCATGAGGACTTAAGTTGTATAAATATTACATTCAAGTAGTAGAAAATTATTTCTTCTTTTAGAAATATGAAGTGTAATGATGAATATTATTCTAGTTAAAATTAAAAAAAGAAATTTACTACTTGCATTTTATAGAGGTTTATGTCTTGTCCTCTCAGGTTTCCTGGTGGGGCGTTACATATAGCCACTATGAGTTCACAGTTTTTCCATTTAGTCTTACGAATGCTCTAGCTATATTCATGAGTCTCATGAATAGGGTATTACACACATTCCTTGACTGATTTGTGATTTTTTTCCTTGATGATATGATGATATATTCTTAGAATGAGAAGGAGCATGAGGAGCTCTTGAGACAGGTATTGCGGTGTTTGAGAGAGAATCAGTTGTATGGAATCTTGTCAAAGTGCGCATTCTATAGATCAGAGGTCTGGTACCTAGGAAATTTTATATAAGGTGATGGGATCTTAGTCGGCCCATCAAATATTAGATCCATCATTGATTGGCCAGTGCCAACCAATGTGACCTAGGTCAGGAATTTCATTGGTTTAGTAGGATATTACAGGCATTTTGTTGAGGGTTTCTCCAGAGTGGCACACCCTATTACATCCATTTAGCGAAAGGGGAAGAAGTTTGAGTGGATAGATAAGTGCGAGAGGACCTTTTAGAAACTCAAGAAAATACTAATCAGTGCACCTATCCTTTCTGTGCCAGATCCTTCAGTAGATTTTTCCTTTTTCACTAATGCTTCCTTAGATGGTTTGGGAGCAATATTTATGCAGGGTGTTCAAGTCATCACATATGACTCTAGGAAACTTAAGAATCATGAGCTTAACTACCCTATCCATGACCTTGAACTCACGGTAGTAGTGCATGCATTAGTGAGATGGAGACACTTCCTCTTAGGACATCAATTTAAGCTACATACAGATCACCAGAGTTTGCAGTACATATTCACTCAGATGAACCCTAATGCTCGTCAGAGGAGATGGATGGAATTTCTTTGTGAGTATGATTTTGATGTTCACTACATCAAGGGTAAGGAGAACATAGTCGTGGATGCCTTGAGTAGGATACATTATGAGATATATTCTATCTCCATAGGAATAGGTTTGAAGGATCACATATGACATCACTTGCAAGAGGATAAGTGGTACGCAAAATTTTTTCAGGTAATTTGATATCAGAAAGCACTAGAAGGGAAGTATGTTGATTATTCATTGGATTCCAATGGACTATTATGCCATAAAGGGTGCATCTATGTACCTTCTTCTGGGGGATTGTGAGATTTTAGTATGTTAGAGGCTCATAAAGCACCTTATGAAACACATCTCAGGTTCAAGAAGATGCATGTAGACTTGAGATAGCTATATCACTAGTCGAGCATGAGGCAGTACATTGAAGAATTAGTAGTCTGATGCCTTAAGTGTCAGAGAGTTAAGGTATAACACCACCATCTAGGTGGATTTCTTTAGATCCATGAGATACTTGAGTGGAAGTGGGACACTGTTTCTATGGATTTCATCATTGGTCTTCCTATGTCATCTCTCCATAATGATGTCATCATGGTGATAGTTTACAAGTTGACCAAAGTGGCTCACTTTTCACCCATTCATACCACTTTCACAGCACCAGAAGTGGTAGAAGTGTTCTTGCAAGATATTGTCATACTTCATGACATACCACACAAGATCATTTCTGATAGGGATTCCCTCTTTACATCTTCCTTTTGGAAGGAATTATAGGAATCTTTGGGTACCAAGATCAACTTTAGCGCAACTTATCATCTGGAAACATATGAATAGACAAAGAGGGTTAACTAGATGTTAGAGGATACACTATGCATGTATGTTATGGATAATCATATGAGATGGGAGGAGTACCTACACTTGGTTGATTTTTTCTACAAAAATGGGCATCATACTTATTTGGGTATGCCACCTTTTTAGGCTTTGTATGGTAGACCATGCAGGACACCGTTGAGTTGGGATCATGTTGAGGATAGGGTATCCATTGGACCAGAGTTGGTTTGGGATATGGAGTAGCATGTATATTTGATTAGATAGTGCCTTAGAGAGGCTCAAGATAGGTAGACGAAGTATGAAAATGCGAAGAGGATAGATCATATTTATATAGTTGGTGACAGATTTTTCTTGAGAGTGTGACCGTATATGAGTCCAATCCACTATCGAAAGGGTTCTAATCTCACACTTCACTTTGTTGGACCATTTGAGATCCTTGAGAGGACAGGACTAGTTGCCTACCTTCTAGCTTTGCCACCTAGCATGTCATGCATCCACGATGTGTTTCATGCTTTTGTACTGAGGAAACATATTTATGATGAGTCTCATATCATATATTGGGATGCCTTGCAGGTGGATTCATATGGGCAATTAGCTTTTGATCCCATTCAAATTTTAGCTCATCGAACACTGGCTCTTCGAGGTCGAGAGCTGGACTAGGTTAGGGTCCAGTGTGATTGTTATGACGAGGTTACAACATCATGGGAGGATGTAGAAAAAATGAGATCTCAGTACCCCCATATTTTTTATGAACTCCAGAAGAATGTTCATGCCTAGGGGGAGGGTGTGAGGCCTTGCCCTAAGCCCGTCATAGAATTTCCTTTTAACTTTATGATAGACCTAGTATTAGATACTCTATTTTGATGCATTATGGATTTATACTCTATATGACAGGGATTTGATCACATTGGATTGTGATGCACCTTATTTTATGAGGCTTTCTGTACTCATGGAAATGACTTTATGATTTCATTATGGTTAATTGACTTTAATGATTATTATGATGAGATGTGATCTTAATGAAAATTAAATGTTAGGTGCTTAAATGTTATTTATATGTGCATATAATTTCATGTGGAAATTTATTAAATTGTTTAAGATATGTTGAATTGTGAATTGCTTATGTGAAGATGTAAAGTAATTGGTAATTTTCTAAATGATGTTTATTTTCATATATTTTATATGCATGTGATTTCGTGGACTACTGATGTTCAAATTGAGATGTGCAGAAAAATGACCATGAAATTATTCGGAGAACTAGAACCAAACTTGTGTGTGATAGTGAAGCCAAGGTTGTGTCTATTGAAGATACAATAACTTGTAAGTAATGTGCTTATTTTGTAAATGTGAATGCTTGTATATTATTTGTTCAAATTATAATTGGTATTTTGTAATTATGGAAATACCTAAATGGACATGCCATGTGTATTTTTGTGTTGTGCATTTTTGTGGTGTCACTTGACACTTGTAGTGTGTATATGTGGCAATGACATGTCCATTTGAGGATGATTGTGTAACAACCAAACCTAGGATAGTACCATGTAAGATCCCCATGTGAAACACTTGGTTAGAAAGCCATAGGTATGGTCAAATCATGTTGAACCCATAGGTAAACTCTAGGTGGGTTTTTGGAGGGTTAAATGAGCCCCTGGGGATGATTTAGGACCTTTTTTAGCAAGAAAACTTGATATACCTTGGGTTGGGGGTTATATTTGTTGGCATGAGATGTTTTGGAGTACTGGGAATCACTTAAGGGTTTTCATTTATGGAAAAACTTATGATGGAGTGATCGCATGTTGTGGAGATTTCCATTGGAGTCACAGTCATAAAAATGTCTAAGTCTAGAATCAGGATAACAGGGTACAGTGCCATAGTTTTGGATAGAGATAAAGATATACAAGGTATTATAGCTTGCGAAGTTAACTGGAGGTATTTTTGGATATGCACATGCTTTAGTTAAGATCACATGAGTTTTGGATACCTAATGTGTGAGATACATTATTCGGAAGGTATGCGAAGACAGTAAAATAATATATCAGGGTACATGAGCAGTTGCGATGATTAAGGAAAGCATAATGGATATGGTAACGTGCTAAGACAACTAAATAAAGTATATTTCCAACTCTTTGGTAATATAAGAGTGTCGACTCCATGTATATCATTTACATAAGTTTCCATTATGTTTTGTATGACAATTATGAGGCCGACTGGAAGGCTAATTCTGTATAAGTCTAGATTGGTTTTGTAAAAGTGAAGAATGGATGTGTTTATGATGATGGATTAAGTTTATGAATATAAGAGAAAAGATTAGATACGAGATCAGTAAGAGGCCGAGCTACAATTGGGACTATCTAAGCAAGATAAGTGCTTGTATTGTTCCCCTTTTGAGAACTATTTTTGGGACAATATTGATTGTAAGAGCAATATGCTCACCACCTTTAACCAGGTGTTTTGTATACCCCTAACAGGGTTTTTGTAATCCTCTAACAAGGAAATGTACTATGTAACAATCAGCTCCTAATAGGGCTAGATCTCCTAAGAGGGACATAATATTTTAGTGCATATTTGTTGGTACCATCCCCACCGGGGTTTTCCCTTTAGCCAGGGTTTCCTTGAGAACAAATCATGGTGTCATGAGTAATGTGTTATACATATATGTTCTTTTCATTTCTGCATTACTTAGGATTGTTTATAATTGTTTGAAGTTGAAATCAAAGTTGTGTAATACTGATTCACCCCCCCCCCCCCGCCCCACCTTCTTAGTATTATGTAATCCTAACAATATTTTGGTTAAATATTTTTCCATACTCCATTTATGACCGTTCTTAAATGTCACTTTTGGGAAGTGACAAATTTTGGGTTGTGGGAAGAGGTCAAGCCCATCTCGGTTCCCTACTTTTGGTATTCATATCATTTATGAGGGGAGACAAGAAAGGAGAAGAGGACTTTTTGAACCATTACTCCTTAATGAGAGTTGGTTGGGAAGTGGGTGGGAGGCCTTTTAGAGGGAATTTAGAGAACATTTTGGGTTGTTCACCCACTCTCCAATTTTGGAGATAGCTAAAGTGTTAGAGAAGGATTGAGAAAAAAAGGAGAATGATTTAGGAGTTGGGAGCTCTTTATCAACTTTCATTTTTCCATAACTTGAGTAGAGCTTGGTTGCAATATCCTCCATGAATTTTATATTTTTTTTAAGTATAAATTCTTGAAGATGAATGTGCTTGTGTCTTAGTGTTGTTGTGTATTCTTTCATGTTGTTGTATTGTTTTACATGCTTGATTGTTTATGTGAGTGCAAGGCCAAAGTCACCCTTGAGAGGGAAGAGTGGCCTTGGGGTGAAGGGTTTTAGGACAACTTAGTGAGTGAAGAGTCTCTCTTCATAGAGGAGAGGGATAAAACATGGATTATGGGATCCATTTTTCCATTGTATATTTTGGGATCATAAGGGAGTTTTGGCATGTAGCCATGGGGGCCATAAGGTTTGTGGGGTTTGCATTTTAGAGAAGGAATTAGTTTGTATGCCTTCTGAAGGCATTTTCATATTATTGTTATGGAATTCTCCTCCTGCGTAGTTGGTCCACCTTCACCCCATTATTTGAATCATTTAGAGACCTTGTGTGTAAGCCTTGGGTTGAGAGATTTTGTGTGCATATTATTTGTAAATTCTATTTGTGCACATATTTTGGCTTGTGTGTAACATGTTTGGTGTCTAGTTCTCCTAGCTCGGGGGTGCCTTGTAAAGGCCTAGGTTGCGAGGTGAGCCTCCATGGTCAAGCTTCTTTTTATTTGCAGGTTTTGCTTGTGAATGTAAAGCTGGAAGGAAGTTTGGTTTCAAAGGAACAAAATTCTTATTTTCCTTATAAATTAGTTTGTAAAGTTATATCATATGAGAAAATCCAATTTTCATGAATTTAGAGTTGTTGTAATTGTGGAAAGAAAAGAGACAACTATTGGTTACCATTATTTTTGGCTTGGTTTTTAAATGTAGTAGTTGAAGACTTGTATATTTTCAACTATTTGGAAAAAATAAAAATAAAAATTGATTTGTACTATAAAATAGACGTTTCTATGTGTTCCATTATAGAAATTTGAAAAGCTATTATGACCTCATGGATTCATTTTCTTTTATTTATTAAATACAATTAACTATAGGGTAAAAGCATGATATTGTGTTGCCTTTTAGGCTAAACAGAAAGACTCAGCCGATTTAGACTCGACTAAGTCCTACTCGACTGATCAAAACATGACCGAGTATACGTAGGTGCCACACGGCATTGAATGGCACCTACGTGGCATGTTAGACTTGGTTGAGTCCTACTCGGCCAAGTAGGACTCGACCGAGTCTAATAGGTATTTTAAATACTCGAAAAAACCCCGAAGCCCCTCATTTGCACATTGAGGGGCTAAGGATTAGAAACTGGCAAGCAACAGTGCCTACTTGACCGAGTTCCAAGTAGGGGGCATTTTTTAAAAAAAATTATTAATTTTTTTGAATTTATATGCAAAAAAATGAAATTATTTTTACTTAGCATTATAATTTATATTATTTTTTTCTATTTTTAAGTAATAAACATTTGTAGACTAGATATATTATTGATGTTAAACATAAACGTAAAACCCAAAAACATAAAAACGTAAACCTAAAACCTAAAAATGTAAACCTAAAACCTAAAAACATAAACCTAAAACCTAAAAACGTAAACTTAAAACATAAACCCAAAAGTTTGAAACTTAAACGTACAAACTGAAAACCTAAAAACATATATATAATTTACCCAAAACGTAAACTCAAACCTAAAAACATGTAAATAGCACATAGTACATGGTATTTTTAAAACAATTTTTCAATAAAATTTATTTAAAATGATTAAGAGATATAACTTATATATAAATAGGAGGTCCAATAAGACCCTTAAGACCCAATACCTGACCTAATAGGACCAATTAAGACATAATAGGACCCTTAAGACCTAATAGGACCACTTAAGACCTAATAGGACCTAATAGGACCCTTAAGACCTAATAGGACCTAATAGTACGCCCTTAATACCCAATAGGACCCAATAAGATCTAATAGGACCCTTAAGACCCAATAGGACCTAATTAAGACCCAATAGGACCCAATAAGATCCTTAAGACCCTTAAGACCTAATAGGACCCTTAAGACCCAATAGGGCCTAATTAAGACCCTTAAGACCCGATAGGACCCAATAAGACCCTTAATACCCTTAAGACATAATTAAGACCCTTGCGACCTAATTAAGACCCTTAGATATCCCCTCTAGCTAAAAAGAATGAAACTTTGGAGGTGATCCTAACTCAACTAATAATATATATATCTTATCCCCAAAATGGGTTAAGTATTTAAACTCTAGATCATTTTCCCCCTCCTAAACTTCATAAGGGGAAATCTATGTTCCATCTTATGCTTTGAATGGAAGTGTTTTGTCCATGGAAAAAGTGCAAAAAACTAAAGAAAATCCATTGTTTCATAGACTTGAATGATTTCATCTAGTACCTGATTATTTTCAAATGAACCCATTCCCAGATTATTATATTTCCACCATTTCTTTTAGTATTTATAATGTTTTTCCATCCCTAGTTATGGATTTACATTTTAGTAAACTGATTTAAAATTTATCTCAAAATTATTGTCACTTGAATCTAGGTAGATTTTGGATTTGTATTAAATTCATTTTTCTCATGTTCTTTTAAATATGTATTTATGCATGAATTAGTAAATTATGTGTGCATGAATTAGTTCTAGTTCCATGCTTATACATGTAAATGCACATGAATTTAAATTGTGTTTTTATTTAAATATTATGTATATGTAAATGCATGAATTTAAATGTTTAAAAATATTTAATTTATATATGTAAATGTGTTCAAATTAGTTCATGTTTGAATTTTTAAATGTTTTCATGTTCAAGAAGTATGTATGCAAATAAAGTTATCTTTAATATATATATATATATATATATATATATATATATATATATATATATATATATATATATATATATATATATATATATATATATATATATATATATATATATATATATATATATATTGATTTTCTAATGAATGTATGTATATGTGTATGTGCCCACTTGAAGCGAGTATTTTTTACCTAGAGATATATATATTACTTTTGTGTACACATCATGGCTTCTAGTGGTTTAGAACATAGTGTCCATAATAGTCAGGGATCACGAGCTCCCTCAGACCAGCATGGTACCCAGGCCCCACTGAGTAGAGATAGTTGTAGAGATGAGACTATCTCTAAGATGCAGGCCGCTCTAGAGGGGATGTTGCAGGCCTCTCTATCCTTTATTATCTCCAAAAGTTTTTCATGCTCTTCAATAGACAACTTCCACTTTTGGTTTCCACGTAACCCTTTTTTTGGCATAGTTTCAAACTACAATTTTGTCGCTATAACCAAGTGACTATAATGTAGAACTCTATGTCTAGGCATGTATTGAATAAATTGAACTCCATTTTTGTCGGTCTTAGCTTCTTGATAATAGGTGCCTTTAATAACAATCGAATGATTCAGATATTGTTGTCCATCACCATCGACAATTTCTTGAGGCAACTTGTATTTTTCATTGGTGCATCTTAGTAGATAATAATCTACACCTTCTGCATCCTCGGGATCCACAACCAAAACAAAAATATCACCTGTACAATTTATATGTATGTAAGTTTGTAACATATATTTATATAAACCAAATAAATTATATATATAGAAACATGCACCTGTAATGTAACTAGAAATTAGAAACACGTTCATAGTCAGCTGAATACATAGGATCATGGATGTCTATGTCATTGTCATCATCTTCATAAGGAGGCATTTTGATTAACTCTTTCTGATCCCATTGTGAAAATATACATTTATAATATTAACACATTGACTCATTGTGTTGTTGTTAAGACAATCTTCACAAAATCATGATTTATCTCTTAGTTGAATCAGTGGAGGCTTGTGTTGTCTTGTAGTCATCACTTGATGCAAACTTCTAATTCCAACAATTGATTGACAATTGTAAGGATTCGATTGATTGATGTCTGGATTGGATGGATTGATATCTCAGTTCAATTATGAAAAATGTGAAATGCAACATATATATAGACTCAACAAGTTAAAACACATGTGACAAGTATAATACATAGTTTTTAGAATTTGAGTTTGAAAAATGAAAGTTTTAAATTTACCTATCACTTCCCAAAAGTAACGTTTGTTATATTTTGTGTCTTGAGTAGCAAACTGATTTTGAAACCATTCAACAATTTTCTTGGAATTCTCTATCATGTTACCTATATATATTTTTAGCAATTTAGTATATATATATAGTTTATTTCTAGCAAATGAAGATTAAAGAACATGTACATAATGTAAAGTTATTGAAAGTAAACAAGTTGAATATCAAATGTTTGTACCTTGAAGTTCATGTTGTCGGAGTGCACGCTTCACACATGCTCTTGCTCCATCGTGCTCTCCTTTTCCATGTCCACTTTCAAAGAAGTTCCAAAGAAACTTAACATTGTGTCTAGCATGTTGCATGTCTAACCAATTAAAGGCTTTTGCAGACTTAAATTGACCTACAATTTAAATTTACAAAAATGTACACACACATGAAAATTTAAATTTTAAATAAATAAAATATTATATATAAAATTGAAAGACTTTATAAGAAAATATAATGCATGTGCTTACCCACACACCCATCAAACCAGATCCAACGTTGTGAAGCATTTATCCCATGACTCACAAGATTGTTGAAAAACATGCCAAAACCTCCTTGATGATAATGCGTTCATCAAAATCTATACTTTCTATCTCATCCTAATCGAATTGTGCATGTCTATAGGTCACATGCACAAATATTGCAACTTGATCATAATGATAATATTGACTTTAGAGCTCTGTTTGAGGGGAAAATGTATAGTTCTCCACAAAATCTACAACTGAAAGAATACAACCAGGTGGGAAACAATTTTTGGAATCACGAAACTGTTTAGCTTTCCATCGTACACCATGACAATGTTGGATATGTGGATAAACCATAGATCAAAATTTGTCCATGAACTGAAGGTATGGTAATTCACTCTCCTTTAATGCAATATTTTTTGATTCACATCATGTCTTCATTTGGTATGTCGTATATTCAAATATTTTCCACTGGATTGGTGTTGTAACATCAATATTATCAAATTGTAAAGGAAATTTATGTAAATTTCCACAATCATTGCATTCATTTTTTATACACTGGACATTGAATTCATCCAAGTCTTCTGATTTATCACATAAAATGGACTTTACAAATTATGTTGTACTTCCAGTAACCATATCTAGATTAAGTACTTCCATAACATTTTTATATGATTGCAAGTATAAGTGAAACTCAACATGATTTTGACAACAACATGTTTCATGAACCTTATTTTTGCGTACGAAGCAAGGGCACAACATCTCAAACATTCTTTGACCTATTTTCACATTTGAAAATTCATGTTTGAATGCTTCAAATAATTCACTTTGTGTAGTATCGAAAAAATGTTTTGGATGTGAAATCTTCATACCGGTCTCTTCATCTTTCATTTGTATAGTGTCCCTTCTATTGGAAGAAATACGAGAGTGGTTGGTACAAAAATCAATGACCCATCTTCTTACATCTTCAAAAATTTTGTCTTTACAAGGAACTCTACAAATCTGTACCTAATTCTTTTCAATGTCCATATCCAACATATTTATCTTCCTAATATATCTCTTCACAGTTCTTCGAGATACCTTGAGTAAATAAGAAATTTATCAAACTTGATTTCTATGTGTCAATCTCTTACTGGAAATCATAGTCATCAACGCTCTTCTAACAACATTTGAATCCGATCCTCTATGATCTGCCATGTTAACAACATTCAATGCATCTTGTAAATTTTGAATTATTGTCTCTTTTACTTGGCCTCCTACCATTTTCCTATTATCAATACCTAACAACTCCAAAACCAGAGTCATTTATTTTTTCTTGAATAAATTTGCAAACAATTGTTCTTTTCCCACCAAATATTTACTCTCAAAATATTCCTTCCACATGTTTTTGAGATGAAATTTAATAATGCTTTTAGGTACCAGGTGCTCTGGTGCAATTTGACTAATAAGTGATTCCTCATTCATGTCCATCAAATTTTGTATTGTAGGATAAATATGTATACTTTGACTGATACCAATATCCTCCCCTAGTTGAGTTGCACCTTCTTCAACATCAATAGGTTCTTCGTCAACATTGATCGGTTGCTCTTCGACAAGTTTCATATGACCTTTCATTTGGTCATCCCTTTTACGATCATATTTCCTTGTTCTTATAGTCCTTTTATTTCCCATTGCTCAATGAATAAAGGTAAAATGTGATTCACCTTTATTAATTGAGATTGAGTATGGATAGGAGGATATGAAATATATGTGATGGAAAATTTTATGGACATATAAACTAGATGAAACAGAAATACTTATCTCGAAAGAAGGTTGATCAAAAAATCATTGTTTTCTGATGTTTGTGCACAATTTCAGAAAATTCTGCAACTTGCTCTAGATTGGAAATGCTGAGACAGAGAAAACCCATAAAAATTTTATCTTTCTAAGGTTAGCTCGACTTTGACCCAAATAAAGGGGCAAGGTCTTACCCCGGAGCAAAATTCTACCCCCACTGAAGGTCGTCCCTGACTTGAAACAGCTCCGACGGAAATTTTGTTCGCAGATCCTAGAAGTTTGCCGAAAAGGGTATCCAAATCTGTACTTCAAGTGATGCACCTATACCTGCAAGAAAAATGGTTTTGTTGTTTGGATGAGGGTTTTTGCCTTGGTCAAACCCCGGTTTGGAATCAACCTTAATAATGGAATTAAAATAGAGAATTCTAGCAAGTAGTAGAAGTACATCTAACAATGAAGCTATGAAATTCAATAGATATGCAATTGTATTTGAAATGTAAACAAGTATATTGATATGAAAGCTTGAACATAACATTAACAAATGTAAATCAAAACCTCCATGATTGCATGCTTGGAATCCACCTTGAGGAAATATTGAATGAATCTTGAAGATAAACAAAGGATCTTGAAGGAAGATCACACTGCCATGATGGCTAGATCTAGGGTTTGAATGATGAATCTTGAATGCTTGAACTAAATCTCTTTAAAGACTTGAATGCTTGAATCCTTGATCTTTAATGGAGAACTTGAATGGAGAAGAGGACTTGAATGCTTAACTTGACTTCTTGATCATGAAAATGGATGCAATTGCTTGATTGTGGATGCTTCTCACAAAACTTGATTGATGGATAAAGAAAATGAGAGAGGAAGGCTTCTTTTATAGTGATCTAGGGCACAAACTCCTAGAGAAGGCCAACATTGGAGAATTAAATCCCAATTAATCTTAACCCCTAGAAATGGACCTAGATTAAATGCAATTTAAGGGTTTACCATTCTGAAATCCGAAACAGTCAACCCAGAAGCGAGAAAATAAAACTTTCTGAAACTCGACATCCTGAAACTTCTGAAAATTGAAATTTGGACCTGGGGTCAGGGATGAGGTAGTCTTTTCCCTAGGTTAGGGTCAAGGTCATCATTGACCTAGGTCAGGGTCTAGGTCCTCCTTGACCCAGAAAGTCAAAGTCTTCAGATTCTTAGAGAAAGTTAGAAAGAGGCTAGAAACAAAGGGGAGAGAAGCATAATAGGGGAGAAACAACCAGATCCATGCAAAGACCTAATCAATGCACTTGACATGACCCTAGACCACTTACTCAGAGGGATAAATGCTCTTAACATGGAAGTGCTTCCATTTTAAGATGATACACTCAAATATCTAAGCAAGAAATTTTTTATTGCTTTACTCCTTCGTCACTAAAAACTTGCCTTCACACTCCTCCGAAAATAAAATTTCTTTGTAACTTCTCCAAAAAAATGTCTCCTGGCTTGAACAACCCCTTACATTCTAAAATAAGAATTAAAATTCACAATTTATATATATGTTTTTTTTAAAAATAACTTATATATATACCCTTCTATTTGAAAGGGTGGGTCGCCCAGGCGACCGCTTGCAGGGGACCGACCCCTAAGGGTACTCGGCCCAATAGGACTCGACCAAGTTAGGCTCGGTCAAATCATCCTAGGTGGCATGCCATGTTGGCAGCCACACCTTCAAAAACACAAAAAATGCAAAATTGTGCACTTCTGGTGTTCCTTTCTCTACTGAAAATAGAAGATGTCAAAAAACTAAAAGTACCCTTTTCTAGATCTCCGAACTATGATTCCTTACATATAAATTTTATATTGTTTCAATTACAAAATGCTAAACAAATTTGCTAAAAACTACATGTAGGTATATTAAGCTTTGAGAAGTTGTTGATTCAGAAAATATAGAAAAATGCTAAATCAATTAAAAAAAATTAAAATCATATACGACACTAGAGACGAGAGTCCTCTTCAAGAATATATAATTTATTTGATTTTTGGTATAGTTTTGCTAGGGGAAAAGTGGCGGGAGATAAAAACTATTGATTTCAAGTAAGTTCGACTTTGAATACTTATAACAGGCAAACTATAGATTGAAAATGCTTCTTTCTTTTTTTCTGCACTAGATATACATGTCATTTAAAACATATTCTAAAATTGGAGGAAAAAACAATGTTTTACTTATAATGATTTGACAGGAAGTAAACCCCCTGATTTGCAGTATTTTTTAGGAAATGAAAAATAAACCTGAAAAAATAAAAAAACATATTAAATTTTGTTCAAATTAATTTTTTAAAATTATAGGTATAAAATTCATCCTACTTCACACATTTCCTCAATTTACATCATCTCCAAATTTTAAATAGAAATGTGACTTTTATGCCCTTGAAGTTTTTCAATTTTGGTGTTGTTAGTCTTTTTCTTTGTAAAAGGGTGACATCTTATTGTGCTTTTACCCTATATACATATACATACATACATACATATATATATGAAAAAGAAAAGAGGAAATTTGTATTGTCCCTCAATATAGTTGTATAAATAATGTTTTAAACATGTTGCATATTTTAATAAGGAAATAACAACATTATACACACACACACAACAACACTATGTGTGTGTGTGTTTATATATGTGTATTAAAATATTAAAGGAACATATATGTGCTTATTGTATTTTTTTATAAATCTATTTAGTTGTCTTATTCCATTATATATATATATATATATATATATATATATATATATATATATATATATATATATATATATATATATATATATATATATATAATGGAATAAGACAATATATATATATATATATTAAAAAAATAAAATAAAAAAATCTTTGGGCTCAAAACCCCTACCCCCGAGTTGGGGTGGGGCTTAGTCCGGCAGCCGCTAGGCGGCTCCCGCGTTAGTGGCTTTGCCACTGCCATGGTGGTTGTTGGCAAGACCATGATCGATGGTCATGGCCATGACTCTGGTGGCTGCAGTGGCGGCTCCGCTGCCGCATCCCATGGTGGACAAAACCGTGGTTCGATAATGGGGGGAAAGGTCATACCAACCCTCTCCCCAATTTTGTTTGTATTTTTTTTATAGATTTTATTTAACAAAAAAAACTTGCAAACAACACATAAAAATAATCTTCCTCTCTTGCTCCTTCTTCCACCTATTCACAGAGAGAGAGAGAGAGAGAGAGAGAGAGAGAGAGAGAGAGAGAGAGAGTTCAAAATGAAGTTTCCCTCTCATGTAAAAACAAAGAGGAACCCTAGTTAGGGTTAAATTAGATAAAAGAGTATTTTAATATGTTTTTAACTGAGCTCTCACTTTTAGCCTTGGACTTAAATTTTATTTTATGTTTTAGCTTTTGGTTTAGACTTTTCAATTAGGAAGGCTAATTAATTTAAATAACTTTAAATGTAGCCTTCATTTAATAAGAGTGAAATTTAAATATAATTGCAAGTAAAGGTGACTTAACTTAATATGTTTGTATTAGATATAATATTTCACAACAAAATAACTCTCCATTTTATTTAATGATTTAATGTAACTTTTAATGATTTAAAATATCAAGTCGTAATAATAATTAAAATAATATTAAATTATAATGATTCAAATTAATCAATCCTTGATATGGTTAATTATGGTTGAGGGAAATTAATTGATTTAGTGACTGGCTTAACGCAAAGGAGGATTTATTATTAGATTTTAAATTAAATTGACTTAATTAATTAAACCTAGTTGAGGGGGAATTTAAATGACGTGTATATTTATGTCATAAGGTATAATTTTCAATGATGAAAGTACATTTAGGGTAAAATGGGATTACCCTAGAAGGATTAATTAAGCTATTAAATGATTGTTTAGTTATTGAAGACTCTAATAAACTCATTCTTAATAAAGTGTAATTTGTTAGAATTTAAATAATTAAACCTCACTAAAAGTAGACCCCTGGTTGAACCTGGATGTTAGTCTTGATCTAGGGATGTTGACAAGTCAGCCTTCACTTGTTATGATTCCCCTCAATCTTTCCATCCACCTTACCCATTCACCCTTTGGGATTTGATATACTCAATAACCTCATTCCCTCTTTATTGAACTTAGTAAACACTTTAACCTTATCATTGTGTAGCATTGGTAAATATAACATGTTTAAAAAAAAATTGGTATATTTTGCCCTTAGATTTTGGGTATGATAGTAAGTATGAATGCAATTAACCAGGTGAATTGAGCTTAGAGTGAGTTCATTTTATAGATTTGAGAAGGAAATAGACGGTTCAGACCCTTCCATGAAGGGTGATTAGGATTGATTCTCCCTTGATCCATGTGAGCATCTCTTGATTGGTGGGAATTAAGCCTTTTTTCTTTTAGTGTGGATGTGGAAATTAAGACATTTTGGAAAATTGAATTAATTAAATACTCTAGCCATGGGATTTAATGTGATTGATTCAAGATAAGAGCATTTATTAATTAATGATAAATTCAAAGAGTCTTATAGGTTTGATTACTTGATTCCTTGATTCTTGATGAATTATAGTAGCAGGTTAATTCAATAATTAAGAAATTGATCTGATTTTGGGCAAATATACCTCTTAGTTAGACTAGTCTATTTTTAGGTGATTACAGATAGTGGCTTTTGAATACTGTAATTTTTTTGCAATGTGCATCTTTGTTGGCCACATAAGGTCAAATCAGGCCTACAAATTCTCTAGCATTCTAGTTGTTGAAGTGTGGCAAACTTCATTTTCATGAAGTTAGCTATCATGTAGCCTAGTTTTTCTAGTATGTAGATGCCTCACTAGATTCAATATAATGTACACTAGATTCAATATAATGTACCATCTTCACAGATAAGAGTTTTTTCACTTTTTGTATTTGTATATAATTTCACATAAGATCATTTTTTTATACAATGGATGTACAATTAGTAGTTTAATATATCATTATGCAAGAATTTATGAAGTATTAAGCCCTCTAATTTCCATTTGGCTACCTTAAGTTTGTCAACAATAGCTAGCCATTCTTTTGTTTCAATTCGTACTTCTTTCCAGAGAAATCTTTGTTTTTTTTTTGCCTAAATAGACTAAAGGGCGAACTCTGACTAACTTTGTTTACTGTATTTGTAATTCTAAGACTTCTTTTTATTATGGTCAAATTGTCTATGTTGCAACACAATCTTAAGGACACATTTTACTATGTTCATTTGTTGAGTTTACTCTCTAGATGCATCGTGCAACTTTGATTTGTCTCATTAGTTGATTCCTTAACACCTCCTACTTTTCACACCACAATGTCTTATGATTTTAATTATCAAGAGAGATTTGTTTAAAATACATCCAACACCATTACAAGTTTAGGTACCAATACAAAAATTAATGATGTTAAACAATATCACATGCTACTATATAAATTTGATAACAAAACTAATTGTTTTTCTCAAGCTTATTTTCCATCCTTTGATTAAACAACAATTGATTTGAAGTACTTTGTTTAATCAATGGCTCACAAAAGTGACTTCAAGATATTATGTTAAAAGTATTCTATCTATCTTCATTTCTACTTGTCTCTTCTTTATACTAAACATGCTAATGGGAGAAACTTGACACTTTAGGTCTCTTATTTATTAATCACATTTAATATTTAAATCTTTAATTCACTATATAATCAAGAAACATTGATTCCTCATATCTAACAATGATTATTATTTTTTAAATCTTTAATGTAGATTGTATTACTTGTTTGCATGACCCTTTCATTAAGCTTATACCTCTAATTGGACATAGACAAATTTAAATTTGTTAGGATAATTTAAAGTCTTAGCTATGCCTTATTTAGTTTGAGTTTGCATTTATTTTGCATCAAAATCTCCATCTATTTTTATTTGAATTGTACTAAAAATCCTAGTACAGCTGGTCAAAATAGGAGCCGGCTACGCAACCGATAGATTCCCCACCTCCCCCATCATCCATAGCCCCATACCATGCCTGCCAAATCGTATCTGTGGACAGAATGGATGTCAGACAGAACAGACGTCAGGGAGCCAGTATCATTTTTAATGTAAGTTTATTTTTATAAGGGGATTTTTTAAAAACTGATTTCGTTTGATAGTTAAGTATTTTTTTTTAAGCTTTCTTTATATTTTAGAATTTGATTTGATAGTTCTATTGAAATAATTAAAATTATATTGAGAGGGTAACTACATTAGTAAATATTATTTGGATATTTTTAATTATATTATTATTTAAAGATTTTTTTATTTATATTATTAATAAAAATATATTTATTAAATTACTATGAATTTATATTATATACAAGTTTTGTATTAAATATAAGGAGATCAAAAGATACAAAGTATCACCGAAGAGTATCAAAAATTACAAGAGGCGACACCTCCACACAAGAGTATCAGAGAGAATTAAACTAGCATAAAAGTCAAAAGAGGAAACATGAAAGACTAATGAAGCAGGTCTTCATGAGTGTCCACCCAAGCAGTCCAGCCCAGGCTGCCTTCCATCTAGATGACATTCTTCTGATTCTAAATTTGGTTAAGCAAGAGGATCATGTTGCCAGTAGTGTTCTTGATAGAGCTTCTAACTTCTTTGTTGAGTTTCTTGATGGTTTGTTCAAAAAGATAGATGTTGTCCATATGCCTTCTCCACATGTGAGTGTCCTTGAGTTCATGAGCGAAGAAGGTGGCATAACCTGTTTTGAGTAGCCTTTTGAATTTGTCTTTATCAACCTTCATAGTGATATGAACTTGCAAAAAAATTTTAAAATGCGTGAGACTTCGAAAAGACTCAGTAAGAACCCTGGGAGTGTTTTGAAATCTTTCCTTGTTCCTACATTTCCAAATTTTCCATAAGATGTTAGAAGAAAGAATGTTCCAAAAAAGATTAGTGTCCTTTTTAATCCCATCAATATGACCAGTAATGATTTCAAAAATATTAAACTTGGTAGGGATAGAGATACCAAACATGAGCCAAACCTCTTTGGCGAAACTGTAGTCAAAGAAGATATGCCTCCCCATTTCTGGGGTTCTACAAATATTACAATAATACAGCTTAGCAGAGTCCTTTCTAATAGGGAGTCTATCCAAAATAAGTAGCCATTTAAAACATTTGATCTTAGGATCAGTCATACTTTTCCAGAGTTTATCAAAGAGCTTCTTCCACTTGGGGATATCAAGATCAGTGTAGTAGACTTTGTTAACATGGCTGATGATGGAATCATTATAATCAATAACAGAGTATATGTTTTTGGCTTTAAGCCTGGTTATAATGGTTCCATCAGGCCATTTGATGTTTAAGAATCTATCAGATCAACATGGCAGAGAGAAGGGATGTCTTTGCAGGCTTTGATGAGCATATTATAAGTCTTCTTTCGGGATGGGGAAATGTTAAATTTGTGCTTCAGCTCATTCCATAGCATGAGCTTGTCATTTTCAAAGATATCAACAAATTGAGAAATGCCCAAGGTGGACCAATTCTTGGCAGAGCATCCTTGGGAGAGGGCCAAAGGCTTACCAGCTAACTACGGATTCCACCAAATGGATCTTTCACCAAAGATTTTCTTGTTGTCATAAAAAAATTTATTAGTAATATACGATCTGACATGGTTCCAAGCCTTCCAGATAGATTTGAAAACAACATATCCTTGAACCATAATATTAAAGTTACCACAAATTAAATCACAAAAGGGTAAGTTCTTCCAGAATTTAGCATTCTTGGGGTGTCCCCTTTCAATGTTACTTCTGATAAGAACTTTCCATGGATCATCCCCATCTAAAGCGTGAAAGATCCATTTGGAGGCCATAGCTAAGCCACTAGTTTTTAAGTCCTTTAGCCCTAGACCCCCAAGGAGCTTGTCAACATGACACCACTCCCATTTAACAACATGAAGCTTCTTATTCCCTTTGCCATCAGACCAGAGGTAGTTCCTGATGGCCTTTTGAATTTCAAGGATCTGGTAATTGTTAAACATCCAAGCAGAAGTGTAGTAAATATTATAGGAAGAGAGGATTTTTTGATAGACTTGAACTCTGCCAGCAAGAGATAAAGAAGGGTTGTGCCATTTATTAAGCTTCTTGATAATTTTTTCCTTAACCCAAAGCCACATATCCTTAAGGGAAGGCTCCATGGAGAAAGGAATACCAAGATACCTAACAATCTTGTTAGGGCCTCCCCATTGAAAACTATAATTATTAAACCAATCTGGTGGCTGATCTTTCCATCCAAGACAAATGGATTTAGCCTGAGAGAGGTGAGCACCAAAGATGTCACAGAAAAAATTGAGTTTCTTAATTAAAGTAGCAAAGTTATCTTCCGTAGCTTCATGGAAAATAACAGTGTCATTAGCAAATTGACAATTGATAAGATTAGTGTCATTAGGGAGAGTAATACCTTTAACCGCAAGGGATAGAGATTTATCTCTGAGAATGTAAAAAAGAGCATCAAAGGCAATGACAAAGAGAGCAGGGGCTAAGGGACATCCTTGTCTGATGGAGCGGCCTAAGGGGAAAGGTTCAGAGAGAGAGCCAATGATATCAACTTGGGCATAGGCATCTTTAAGTAACATCTTGACAGAGTTACAAAAAATAGGAGGGAAGCCAAAAGCTTCCAACATCATAGTAATAAAACTCCACTCAACCCTGTCATAAGCCTTTTTAAAATCCAAAAGGAACATAGCCGAGTTTTGCTAAGAGTGCTTAGCCCAGTTCAAGGCCTCCCAGCTGGTAATCAGGTTCTCAAGGATATACTTGCCTTTAATGAACCCAGTTTGGGTAGAACACACAAATTTGGGGAGGATGGTTTCAAGTCTGAGGGCCAAAATCTTAGCAAAGATTTTGTAAGAAACATTCAACAAAGTGATAGGTCTCCAGTTCTTGATTAAAGTCTTATCCCCATCTTTAGGAATTAATTTGATGATACCAGTATTAATGGAGCTGCCCAAGGAACTGGAGCTAAGAGCTTCATTATAGATTTCAAGAAGATCTTTACAAACCCACTTGATGTTAGCTTTGTAAAATTCAACAAGAAGACCATTAGGGCCAGGCGTCTTGTCATTCTTAAGAGAGTTTATAGCTTCTTCAATCTCGTCTAGGGAAATATTATTATTAAGCAGGGAGGCATCCATGTCAGATAATCTCTGAGGGATAAGGGATCTGCATTGGTCCCTTAGGGAACTAGCCTCCAAGGTGTCTTCAGAGGCAAACATTTTTTTATAAAACTCAGCAAAGGCCATTTTAATACTCTCGATATCAAAAATTTCCTGATTATCAATAACAATTTTATCTATAGACTCATTGGTATGCTTTTGCTTAATGAGGTTGAAAAAGAATTTGGAACCCCTGTCACCACACTGGAGCCAGTGAGCACAAGACCGAATTTGTGCACCTTTAATTTGGCACTATTGATGTCGTCTAAGGGCTTCCTTAGCGCTAGCAATTTGCGGGACAAGCAGGGGATCAGTCGGGTTGGCTTGAATGCAGGCTTCAACAAAGTTAAGGTTAGATAAAAGCTTCTTCTCAGAAAATCTAAAATCCTTGGCTTTCTTTTGGCCAACAGTCCTTAAAAGATTTTTCCAAGCAAGAATATCCATATTCCACCTCTCAGTATGAGAGATGGAAGGATATTGGGATCTGTTGAGACATCTGATAATGCTAATAGCTACAAGGATATCTTCATCATCTAGAAGGCTAGTCTTAAGAATGAATTTAGGATTGATAATCCTACTAAGGATAGGGGTACCACTAAATCTAACAGAGATAGAGATAGGGTGCTGGTCAAAAAGGGTAGTGGGAGAAACCAGAACCAAATTCCCCCTAGTATCCAGAGCAACTGAGAAAAAATTCTTGTTGAGATAGAACCGATCCAGTCTAGAGTAAATCCTAGATGATCCTTTTTGCAAGTTACACCAAGTGTATCAAATGCCTGGGTTAGACTCTTTGTTGCCAATCAAGGGGTTGAAGAGGAGTTTATCTTGCTTCAGCTTATTCCAATGGTAATTCTTAGAATCTTTCCAAGAAAAGGGGAGGCCACCAGATTTATCCTCCTGATGTTCGATCATGTTGAAGTCTCCTTGCAACAGCTAGGGAATATTAGGGAGAGAGGTCAACCAAGTCCATAGGGAGGATCTTTTCGTGTAGTCATTAGAGGCATATAGAGAACATATGCCAAAAACCAAGTTATTGTAGCTTAGCGTAATCTAGATAGCTCTATTACAGGGAGAAATGCCACTGCCAGTGATATAAGGATCCCATTTAGGGTTAACCAGAATGGCAACACCCCCTCTCCCATGCAGATGATTAGTGACAAATTTAGTAGCATTCAACCACATAAAATTAAGGTTGGATTCAAGGGTGAATCCAGTAGTTTTAATCTCTTGCAACATGATAATATCAGTAGACTTATAATTATTAAGAAAACACTTAATCACAAATTTCTTGTCGGGACATTCCAGGCCCCTGATATTCCAAGATATGCAGTTCACGAGGAACTATTATTGGAAGAAGATGCATTAAAGCCAGAAAACTCCACTAAGGGAGTATCTTCCCCTGAGACCAAGTTACCCTGCTTCTTAGAGGCAGAGTTCTTATTCTTGGAGCCCAGAGGTCACCCTCTTCTTTTGGACATCAGGGGATCATCTTTAAGATCACAATTCTCATTATTGGATAGGGTCAGCAAGACAGGATCAAGATCCATAGTCGGGTTGGAATTCACGCCAAGGATAGGGTTCGCAAGAATGACTTCAAGAACAAAATCATTAGTAATTTCTTTGAAGTTTTTGTGGGAAGTTTGATACAGCTAAAGGAAGCAGCATAGGGGTTTTCATTAGGAGTACCCATGGGAGTGGTAAGCGACTGCGAGTTGGAGATAGTAAGAGCAGGCGACGGGAGGAAATTACCTTGCTTATTATTCTGTTTCTTTCTTTTCTTGGAGACTGTTTGAAATCCTTCAACATAGTCATTCAAATTTTGCAATGTGGTATCCGTGAAGATGTCAAGATTTTGAGGAGCCAGACTCGGCTAGGTCACTTTATCTTTTGAAGGAATACTTTTACTCACAAGAGGTATGATATTCACCGTGGGTTCCAAATTGTTTAAACTAGGGGGATTCTTAGCTTGAGCAGGTTTGGTCTGAGCCAAGTTTCATTTGATAATGGGACAATCTTTCCTAAGGTGACCCTCCTTCCTGCAGAGGAAACAATCATTTAGGCCACCAAGGACCTCAATAGGGCATGTGAAAACATCACTGCTAGATAAATTAATACTGATATCACTAGGAAGTTCCTTACCAAGATTGAAAGAGATTAACACCCTAGCATCCATGTGTGGGACAAGACACATAGAATCA
This sequence comes from Chamaecyparis obtusa, assembly GCA_027943335.1. NCBI lineage: Eukaryota > Viridiplantae > Streptophyta > Pinopsida > Cupressales > Cupressaceae > Chamaecyparis > Chamaecyparis obtusa. The sequence continues at coordinate 36,670 of BSBK01000412.1, forward strand.
TCCATTCTTATAAATTTACCAATAGGTTCAAGCAACTCCGGTAAGAACTGCCAGAGGAAAGGGGGAATTTGTTTAACCAAGATCCACCTAGGAGTCGACATGGCTATGACCTCCTCATGGATGGCCTCAGGTGTCCATGCAAGGGCACGAAAAGAAGTATTCCCGACAGTCCAGTATTGCTTTTTGAGGATAGCAGCCTAAGATTCATGATTGTTGAAGAAAATAACAAATAAGCCCTTTTAGATCTGCCAACAAAAGGAAATATGACATCCAAGCTTAAGATTCCAAAAATTATGGAACCAATCATCCGTGAGCTTCCTATTTTTAAGTTTATATATGACTACTGTTATTTTTTAAAAATATTTTAGTTTCTAAAGATATATTAATTATTTTAGTTTGTAAATGTATATTAGTTTCTAATTATTTTAGTTAGATAATTATAACTAAACGAGTTGATTTAAATTAAAATATAATTTAATGTGAATAGAAATTTCACTTTTCTAAGAAAATGAAAGAGTATTGTTTATATACATTATTCATCTTGTCCAATTTTGATTAGTGCTTAATTTAAAATATTATTTTAATACAAATAAATAAATATCAATATATGCATATGTATATATTTAAAAATATTACTCAATATTTAAGTTACAATTAATATTTTTAATCATTTAAATTTTCATGCTAAATGCTTCAAAAGTTTGAAATGAAACTACAGTTTTGATATACAATTTTGATATATAAGTATTCTATAAACTAAATTTAAAACCACAATATTAAATTTAATAATACATTCTCTCTCATGATTATAAGTATATATCAATATCTATAATTAAAAAGTTTTAAATTTATAATCATGAATATGTAAATTAAGCATTTCTAATATATCAAAATGTTAAGAAGTAATTAATTAAAATATTAAAAATTAAAAATATTTTTAAAAAATAACAGTAGTCATATATAAACTTAAAAATTACAAAAGTGTTGAACGTCTAGGATTTGAACAATATTATTCCTGTTTGTAGCACATTATGAATATTTAGATAGGCATTACAATAAAGGACTAATTATATATTTAATATAATTATGATATATATATATATATATATATAAAATTAAAATGTTTTTTTTAAAATTAAATAATCGATAGATCAAAAAGGAAGGTACTACACAAAAAAAAGGGGGAGGCGAGCCTCAACCACCAAGTTCAGCTGAAGACCATACTTAGTCAACAAGCACAATAAGTAACAGTTTAACGAGACTACAAAAGAGAGAGCAAAATAGAAGCTACTCCAAAATAACATCTTGATCATCAATCCAAGTTGTCCAACCCAACTCTCCTTCCATCCAAACCATCGTCTTCTTCTCAAGGACTTGAGAAAAGAACTCAAGTCTATCCGAAAAGGGGCCTCTAGTATCCCGCATCTCTTTGAGCAGCACCTTGAGGGCTTCCTCAAAAGCAACCTGATTGTCAACAATGTTGGCCCATTCAAGCCCATGTTTCATCTCGTATATGAACATCATAGCGAGCCCATCATGGAGAAATCTTTTCAACTTGTCATGTTCAAGCTTCATGATGCAACAAACCTACGAGACAATCTTAAAACGTATAAGTTTCAATTGAAACAAAGTAAGGGATCTGCTAACATCTTGGAATTTGTCCTCATTTCTACATTTCCAAATAAACCAAAGGATATGGGAAGAAAGAATTTTCCAAAACACATTAGCATCCCTCTTAAGACCAGATATATTTCCAATAATAGCATCAAGAACAATGACATGATCAGCTATAGAAATTCCAAAGAAATTCCATATAGATCTAGCAAATTGGCAAGTAAAGAAAATATGTCTTAAACTTTCAGGAGTCCTACAAATAGAACAAGAGTCAGTACCACCAATCCAATTTTTAACAGGCAGCCTATCAAGAAGAATTTGCCATTTAAAATGCAATAACTTGGGAGGAATATGAGACTTCCAAAATCTGTCAAGAATCTTTTGCCATTCAATAGAGTCCAGGTTCACATACCAGATGATATTCAGGTGTGAAATAACAGAGTGGTCTTTGTTAAGCACCTTATATATGTCCTTAGCTTTGATATTATGCAAGAGTGATCCATCATCCCAACAAAAAGATAGAAATCTATGGGAATCCACATCACATCTGCGAGGGAGATTAAGGTTACGACAGGCATTGGAAATCATATTATAAGTACGCTTGTGAGAGACAGGGAGATTGAATTTAGTTCTGATATCCTGCCAGCTGGCAAGGCTGTCATTCTCCAAGATATCAATGAGGCATTTAACACCCTGGTTGTTCCAGAGTTTCGCAGAACATCCTTGAGTCATAGCAAGAGGCTTACCATTATGTTGCAGATTCCACCATATAGATTGCTCACCATGAATAGAATTATTGTTAACAATGCTAGAATTATCAATAAAGCCCCTCACAAGTTCCCAAGCCTTCCAGATAGACTTAAAAACCAAAGAACCATGGACGGAGATAGGGAGCGTTCCAGCAACAAGGTCAGCAAAAGGAAGATTCTTCCAATACTTGGCTTGCTTAGGGTGACCAGATTGAATATTATATCTAAGGAGAATCTTCCAAGGCTCCTGACCATCAAGAGCCCGAAAAATCCACTTAGCAGCAAGGGAAATACCTTGGATCCTAAGGTCTTTAAGGCCTAAGCCACCATCTTTCTTATCAATGTGGCACCAACTCCATTTAACAACGTGTTTCTTTTTGTTACCTTGGCCGTCAGACCAAAGGAATCTTCTGATAGCCTTTTGAATTTCAAACAATTGGTAGTTGCTGAACATCCAAACAGAGGAATAATATATACTATAAGAAGACAAAATTTTCTAGCAAACCTGCACTCTACCAGCAAGAGACAGCGCCCTATTATCCCACTTGTAAAGCTTCTTGATAATTCTATCCTTAACCCAGATCCACATGTCTTTGAGAGAAAGGGAGATGGAAAAAGGAACCCCCAAGTACCTCACAATTTTATTAGGTCCGCCCCAAGAGTATCCAAATTGGGGAAACCAATCTGGAGGTTCCTCATTCCAACCAAGCATGATAGATTTGGATTTAGAGATGCGAGCACCTGAGATGGTTTCAAACAAGACAAACTTCAAATTGAGATGTTGGATATTAAGACAAGATAATTCAATGAAAAGCGAGGTATCATCCACAAATTGGATATTAAGGAGCTCCGAGCTATCAGGGAGAGAAATGCCCTTAACTTTAGGAGAGATAGTATTGTCTCTGAGGATATAATACAAGGCATCAGAAGCTATGACAAAAAGAGCATGAGCAAGGGGGCATCCTTGACGAATAGATCAGGACAGGGGGATAGGATTAGATAAAAAACCATTGAGATCAATTCTAGTAGAGGAATCTTTAAGCAGGACTTGAATGTATCTGACAAATTCATCAAGGAAGCCAAAGGCCTAAAGAATAGAAAGGATGAAATCCCATTCAACACGGTCATAAGCTTTCTCAAAATCTAAAAGAAACATAGCAGAGCACTGATTCAAATTTTTGGCCCAATCCATAGATTCCCAGTTGGTAATAAGGTTTTCCAGGATATATCATCCTTTGATGAACCCAGTCTAGGTAGGGCAGATAAAGTTAGGCAAAATATTAACAAGTCTGGAGGCCAAGGCTTTGGCCATAATTTTGTAAGAAACATTAAGCAGAGTAATTGGCCGCCAGTTCTTGATGAGGGACTTGTCTCCATCCTTAGGGATAAGTTTAATAATCCCCATATTGATAAAATTGCCAAGAGTGCCACGGTCATAAGCTTCTGAATAAAGATCAAATAAATCCTTGGCAATCCAATCAACATTGGATTGGTAGAATTCAGCAGGAAGGCCATCCGGCCCAGGCACTTTATCCTTCTTAAGAGAAGATATAGCATCAGATATTTCTTGTATTGATACCTTATCCCTGAGTATGGAGGCATCCCCCTCATCAATTTTCTTGGGGATAAGATCCTTACATCTATTCCTAAGATCCTTGGCATTGCTGTTGTCCTCAGAACTGAATAGAACCTTATAAAACTTCTCAAAGGCAACAACAATGTCATTGATATCAGTAAGCTCTTGATTATCCACGACAATTCTATCAATTTTCTCTTTATTCTGCTTTTGTTTAAGATGATTAAAGAAGAATTTTGAGCCCTTATCACCATATTTCAACCATTGCTGGCGGCTTCTGACAGAGGCCCCAATGGTTTTAATATGTTGATGCTTCCTCAGAGTATCCCTGGCAGCAGAGACACGTTCAACATGTGAAATAGACGTGGGATTAGCTTGAACCTTAGCTTTAGCTGATTGTAATTGTTCGTTCAAAGCATTGTCCACTCTTCTATAATTCTTAGCCTTCCTTTGCCCTAAGGTTTGAAATATTTTCCTCCACGAAGTAACATTGCTATTCCATCTATCAATATGAGTAAAAGAGTTATTAATACGGTTAAAATTCCTAACCATCTTAACAGCAATGTTAGTATCCTGATCATTAAGCAGCGAGGTGTTAAGGATAAATTTATCATTACGATGAGTAGAAGGGGCAAGAGCGTTTCTAATGTTAATACGAGCAATGATAGGGAGGTGATCAAAAAGGGTAGAGGCAAAAGCAATAACAGGGGCATGCTGTTGGATAGGAGAGAAAGAGAAAAAATATTGTAAATTTATAATCATGAATATGTAAATTAAACATTTCTAATATATCAAAATGTTAAGAAATAATTAATTAAAATAATAATAATTAAAAATATTTTTTTAAAATAACAGTAGTCATATATAAACTTAAAAATTTAGGAAGTGTTGAACGTCTTTTGAGCACTGTTATTCCCGTTTGGAGCACATTATGAATCTTTAGATAGGTATTACAATAAAGAATTAATTACATATTTAAATTATTAGTTAAAATGTATATGTTTATATATAATTAAATTGAGAAATTAATAACTATGATAATTTAATATTTATTAATATTCAATAAAATATTTAATGAATGAAGAAGTAAGTTGAAAATTTATGAAATATAGAAACACTTATAAGAAATTATAAAAATTGTTTGAGAATGAATTATATTATAATTTTTAAATTAAACAAAATCATTAGAATTAAAAGAGTTGATTTAAATTAAAATATAATTTAATGTGAATAGAAATGGTCTTTCACTTTTCTAAGAAAATGAAATAGTATTGTTTATATACATTATTCATCTTGTCCAATTTTGATTAGTGTTTAATTTAAAATATTATTTAATACAAATAAATAAATATCAATAAATGCATATGTATATATTTTTTTTTTTTTTATTTTTGATCGGTAAAAGGCCGAAGTCCTATAAAGCTTTTTTATTAATATAAAATTATTTTTACATGTGACCCTGCTTGCTGCAGGCGCTGGTAGGAAAGAGCGGGGTTGAGAAAACCTCCAACCTTGCCTGGGACCATAGGTCCTATACTTATACAAAATTTACGTGGGCATACCCATGACTCAACAATTGTCAAGATTTGTTTAAATACATAGTTCCCGCGGGCATTCCCACGTCTCTAAAACAATTGGTAATTATCTAGAAATACAAACTATCAGTGGGCATACCCACTGGTCGATGATATCGAGGTTATAATGATACATCTATTACATTGCTATTTTTAAGGATACAACTTTATGTTTCATACAATTAGGCTGATATTTTTATAGATATCGGTTCTAGCATCTTTGGAGACAGAGTGATTCAGGTGCCTGCTTGATAATATCCTCCTGAAAACCACATCAGAAATCTTCCATATTGTGTAGTTAAGGGCTTACATGATTAAAATTGAACAAAAGAAAGAGATCCAGAATTAAAAATAATATTATTACCTTCTTCCAAAGTTGTATTTTTAAGATACCTGTCTCGCTGAATGGGATATAATTTCTTGACCAACCCAATCATGCATCGATATGCTAAAGATCTTTACCAACGTTTAAGATTTACAAGGCCTGTGATAAATCCAAAAAGCCAAGACAAATCTGAAGGAGGAGGATGAATACTAAAAGCTACTATCTGAGCCAGAAGGATTAAAAAGATGGGGGGAACTGATGCCCAAAATTTCTTATTCTGCAAACTTGGCCAAGTTTCCAAGGTCTCTATTTTTATCCCACCCTGCTGCAACTTGTTTTCATTTTGTGAAGTAGATCCTCAAAGTTTCATGGCTTGCGATCTAAACCCTATGTTCTTAGATGTATTGTCAAGCCCCAGTTCAAATTGCATGCACTGAATCGCAAAGCCCTTAGAGATATTCAAGTTTTAATGTTACAGGAAATACTCAGGTTGCAGGGTTCCAAAAAAGTGTTCAGTGTCGAAAACACTCTGTGTTTTCAACCTTCGTTTGAAAGCCCTCTGTGTTTTCTGCCTTTTGGTCTTCGAAAGGCTTGGTTGTTTACAATCTTCATGCTAAGTGTTAAAAACCCTCTGTGTTTATGACTTTTGGTCCTAAAGCCCAGGATGTTTACAACCTTTGCTACTTCGCAATTATTCTACTCTGGTGTTAGCATTTTCCATGTGCGCAACTCCGACCAGGTGGGTCCCAGCTTTTCAAAGTTGTGCCAGCGCAGTGAAGATCCAACGGCTGTCGCATGATCTCATGGGATCTTTTGACCCCATGAGATCATACAAAAACTGTTGATGCGGTATCAGCAAAGATCGGCGATGGACCCAAGGTGAAGGTCGAGTTAAGGTTAAAATCAGGTCTTGTGGACCTAGACGTCTGGCGGTTAGCTCCAAGCATTCAACCGGTAGCAACTTTCGGCTGGTTGCATGATCGCATGTGGATCTTCCGATCCCATGCGACCATGCGACAAGCCATTAGCGGTCGCGAAGGGGTTCAAGGCAGGTGATCAGTGTAACAGTTTCAAGCTTGCCGCATGATCGCATGGGATCTTTTGATCCCATGCGCCCATGCGACAAACCGTCTGTGGTTACGGGGGTTAATTGTCGGTCAACGGTGTTGAGGCAAGGTAATGAAAAAGCTTACAATTGCATGTTGGTCACATGATCGCATGCGGCTTCCTAACCGCATGCGACCATGCGACAAGCCTCTAGCGGTCAAGTAAAACAAGAATCGGCGATGTAGCATGGGCCCCGTCGATGCAAGATCTATGATGGTCGCATGTTCGCATGGGATCTTCCGATCCCATGCGATCATGCGACCACCGTTGGATTTTGAGGGCATTTCCTATGGTGCTGTCGTACGATGGATTGAGTTGGCAAATCTTGTGAACTAGGTGTCCTGCGTGGCAAGGATGGAATTTTCAAAAGCCAGTCACATGATCGCATGAAGGCTTTTGAGCTCTTGCAATCATGTGATGAGTCTAGCTAGGATGGTGAAAAGAGATCTTAAACACTAAAGCGAGAAGAACCATAAACTAACCCTGCCTAAACATCATGCTTTCCTCAAGAGGGGTGGCTGAGAGAAAGGGAGGGGATTAGTAGGCTGATAATAAGATAACCAAGTGGCCGGTATTCTATTAATAAATTATATACAATATTAACCACTAGTCTTTCACATAGAATGCACTAGGAATGGGGAGAGCTGAATAGTAAATATTTGTTGAATTTGTCCTAGAAAAGTTCCTAATCTGACCAAACCTGTTTAGGAATAAATGTTGATTAATTTTATATGCACCAACTCTAAGCCACTGCATTTCTAACGGTCAGTTGGTATTTTAATTGAAAATCCTTATTAAAATTAAATCACATATGCCTAATCTTGTCCATTGCCTAATGTATATTTATTCTTCCATGTCGTCTCAGCATGATAAATCTAGGTTATGACTCCATCAGCTCCAAGATTAGCTAACATATCTGCCTCTGTATTACCTTCTCTGTATGTATGCCTAATTTCATGTTTGGTGAAGCTTTCCATCACTAGATTAATCTCCTCTATTTTAGAGTTTAAGATCCAATTGGGTGTTTTTTTGGTACGAATGGCATTTACTATAATTTGAGAATCACCTTCAATTATTAATTTGGAGATGTTAAGATTCTTACATAGCTTTAGACCCTCTAGTGCCGCTATGCATTCAGCCATGTTGTTAGTGGTGGGATTGATAGGCCTTGAGAACTTAGCAATAACTTCCGACTTCCCATTTCGAATTATCCCCCCAATGCCAGCAACTTCAGGGTTCCCTCTAGATGCCCCATCAAAGTTGAGTTTATACCATCCTTCTTTCGGAGGGATCCACTTGTAGGAGGCTCTATCACTCTTCCTTTTGGATCCCCCTTTGCCATAAAGGGGGGGAATATCTAATTTAGGCCACTTGCTTCTAATTTTGTTATCCCAGCTTTTAAAGGACTCCTCATAACTCAATTTGTCTCTGAGCTTACTGTTAATGATTTCTACTATTGAAGCTTCTATCTTGTTGGTGATTGTATTCCATGATAATTTCTAATCTGTGAAGATGCTTCTATTTCTTTCTTTCCATATTTCCCATGCTACTATAGATGGAGAAATGAACCATATATCCTTATATAAATTGTCTTTAAAGAGAGAAGGCCAAGCTTTAAGGTGGCTGACTAAATTAGATTGAAGAGCTGACTTCCAGCCTAGGCTTTGATGGAGCCAATTCCAGCAGTTCTAAGTATAAGGGCAATTAAGGAGAATGTGATTAACATCCTCAGAATGATTCTCACATAGGGGGCACCTAGATGGCCCTTCAAAACCCAGTTTATTAAGTCTATCCGCTGTAAGAATTCTGTCTTGCAGAGCTGCCCAAAGAAAAATGCCAACTTTGGGAAGGCAAGATTTGTGCCAGCATAGATTTAGTGGGATATCTAAGCTATCCATATTCATCTCCCGAATAATAGAATTGTAACCCTCTTTAACTGTATAATTGCCTTTATTTGCATATGTATATATATTAAAAATATTACTCAATTTTTAAATTACAAATATTTAAATTACAGATTAATATTTTTAATGAATATATAATCATATTAAAAAAACTAAAATAATTAGAAACTAATATATCTTTACAAAATTATATATATATATATATATATATATATATATATATATATATATATATATATATATATATATAATTAATCATATTAGATAATTAAAATATTAATAATTAAAAATATTTTTTAAACATAATAGTAGTCATATGTAAACTTTAAAATTACAAAACTTGTATATAATATAAATTTATATTAACTATTAAAATACATTTTTATTAATAATATAAATTAAAAAAATCTTTTAATAATTAATAATATAATTAAAAATATCCAAATAATTAAAAAAAATACTTAACTATCAAACGAAATACTAAAATGTAAAGAAAGTTTTTAAAAAATATAGTGTCCCCTTGGTAAACGAGGTGGCTGTTTTCTTTTTTGATAAAAATAATCTTTTACGTCCGTTCTACCTGACATCCGTTCTGTCCACGGATATGATTTGGCAGGTATGGTATGGGGCTATGGATGATGGGGGAGGTGGGGAATCTGTAGGCTGCGTAGCCGGCTCCTGTCAAAACACTTTACTAAGTCCCCTCGGTTCCCTAGACATGGAAAAACACATGCCCACGTGTCAAATGATCGTTGTTTAGCGCCAAACCAAATGGTGGCCAACTCTACTGGTCCGCCACGTGCCCAACATTAAATCCTTATGTCTGTAAATGCCACTATTACAAATTCCCGTGAATTGTAAAGTAGTTAGATCTTTGGTACACATTAACCACTGGCTCTTTTATCTACGTGTCAGAGGCTTATTGATCAGAAATCCTAGAAGTTACGACGCCTATTCCAATTCCATCTACGGCCATAGTAGGATTAGGCGTCCAAACATTGCCAGTTATACCGACCTTCCTGATGAAATTTGACGTTTAGGTAAATATGTAATGAGGTTGGCGTGGGTTTGTCATGGTTTGTTTGATAGGGTATTATTATTGTTTGATGGAGGACATTGTGTATATCATAAAGATTACAAGTTTATGATTGGAACTTCTACAGTGAAAAGTCAAGGGTATTCATTTTGTTATTCGTTTTGGATGCATTTTTTACTTCATTTCTTATGATGCTAAAGTCTTGTATTCAACAAGATTTGATTCTTAGTGGACTCATTAAGAACCATTCAACTTCACTAGTAGTATCCATCCTATCAAATTTGCCTAGGGCACGATAACGACTTCTTCCCTTATGATACTAGAGCCTTGTACTCATCAAGACTTGATCCTTAGTGGGCTCATTAAGAACCACTCAACTTGACCAACAGTATCCATTTCGTCAACCTTGCTTGGGGTATGATGTAGACTTCATCCCTTATGATATTGAAGTCTTGCACTCGATAAGATTTGATTTTTAGTGGATTCACTAAGAATCATTCAATTTCACTAGTAGTATCCATTTTGTCAAATTCACTTGAAACGCAATTTTGACTTCATCACTTATGATATCATAATATTGTACTCAACAAAACTTGAATATTAATGATTCTTAATCAAAAGCACTTCATCGAAAGAAAGATTACACTTTCCAAATAAAAACTATCAAATCTTAAATTTTTATCTTACTCATAAAATAAAGCTCCGTGTCCATTACTACATTAACTTTTAATTTTCAAATTAAAACAACCCACAATATGATACGAATTCAACTTTTTCTCTTTCCAAATATACACTTTATGCTACATACACCAATATGATGCAAATGACATGATAAAATAGAACATGTGCGTGGGAGCGTTCTTCTATAACCTAATCTTGAATAAAGACTAATATGATGTAGTTTGCCATTTGAAATATTCAAAGCGTACTCTTTTATTTTTAATAATAATTCCCGAAAGTGACCAAACAAAATATCCAAACCAACGTATGCGGACAAAAACGCGTCAAGCCAATAAAAAATATAAACGACTTTGAAAAAAATTAATGTGTCTTAGAGCCGGCATTTGACGGCCTCCTCACTCGTCAAATCATTTTTAAAACACACTTTTCATTGTAAGAAGTTAGTGCACATTTTTCCAATATTTTATGAAATTTTATAGAATAATATATTTATAAGAACTTTTGATGGATGATTTACTTTTGCAATAGTGAAGTTTACATATTTAAATTTGAATTTTTTAAGAAAGTGTTTTAAGACATGGATATAGTGACAAATGGCAAAGTCTTGTACAAATTCAAGTCAAGTTGTTTTATGTTTTTATAAAAAAACAAATAGTTCATGCATGCATAGACAAAAAAATGTCAAAAATGTACCATTTAAAAAGGAAATTTATGGGCAAAGACTCATTAGCACAAATATATAATGAAATAATCAAAGAAAAAATCTTCTAATTTAAACATCTATGACCATGAGATGGCAAAGTTTTGTGATTTCAACGCTAACCAATAATCAACACAAGTGTGCCATTGTTGAAAAATTCCAGTTTCAAATTTGACTCTAATATTTGTCATTATCTTCATCTATGTTGTATTACCTTCTTATGTGCTCTTATTCTACCAAGAGAAAAGATTAATTATTATGTCATGGCTTATGTTACCTACCTTTTATTATACACATGTAGGGCTCGTTTGTTTGTTGGAATAGACTGGAATTGGGCTTGTCAAATCCCAGAATTGACATTTTCGATGTTTGTGTTCAAAATATGAAATTGGAATAGGGATTTGTTAATTCTCATTTACCCCCAAAATGAGTATTTAAATCTTCCATCTAAATAGGTGGAATTGGAAAATCAATTCCAGCTCCACTTAAATGGGAATTGGGGGTAAATCAAAATGTATAATATTTTGAAATCCATATGCAAACAATATTTTCCATCTTCTCATTATGAATTCCAAGTGAATTTCAGTTGAACCAAACGGTTCCAACCATATTCCAAAACCATTTTCCAGATTTAAAATTTTTGGAATTGTTAAATGCTAGAATTTGACAATTCCAATGTTATTTAATTCCAGCAACCAAATGAACCCTTATAGTCACTGACCTTTTATCCCTTTTCCCATATGCATACACCCTTATATATCAAACCCAATCATGTATTTAGTACTCTCATCTAACACATATTCTCATGCGCATGCTATCTATTGATCTTGTTTATTTTCATCTTAAGACAAGTTCATGGTTATGAGCTTATACTCACCATTGAGGATTTGTTTGAGCTCCCAAATTTTAAATTTTAAATTCAAATTTAACTACTCCCTCCTTTATTTTTCTTACCTAGGGTGGATCAAACACAAGTTTGTGCAATATGTTGTTATGCCCTTGTATTTAAAAATATCTAAAAATAATGACATCAAACAAATAATTGAATATCATTCACATCCATACACTTCAATTGATGCTCCAAAAGGAGTCTAATGTTGTGTAATCATTCTAGGAGCATTTACATAAGTGAATAACATTGTTTTCAATATAATTCAATTTCAAAGGGGTTGATCAAGGCATAATCTTCTCATAACTCAGTTGTATAACAACCCGAAAAGGTAGTTATCAACATTGTTGGTGTGATTAAGTGTTGTACCTAGTAAGTTCTTCTCTTAGATCTTAAACACAAATGTCATTTAAGTTTACATAGGGGCCACATAAGAATATTTTCACCTTTAGTGGACTTAGCGCTTTTCCACTTTAATTGGAACTTCTACCTTTAATAGACATATCACATTATCACTTTTCCACCTTAGGTGGGTGATATCCACCTTTAAAGCACATATCACACTATCATTTTTCCACCTTAGGTGGGTGATACGTTATCACTTTATGTGTCATGTCATAAGATTAAGACACTTGTCATAATCATATGCCTTCCTATGTCTCACCTTGGCCTACTTAACAAAGGTGTCTCCTATGTACTTTTATTCTAGTCTATTGCATTCTTGATGAGAATACAACTTACTCTTGTCATATTGATATTCTCTTATTATTGTTCTTTCCACAAGGACTCTAGATCTTGAGTGGCTATCTTGGTAGCCAAATCTTACAAATATTATCAACCCTTACAAATATCAAAGACGACACTAAAGACATCAAGACATCTTAAGGGAAGTGAAAGAATAGTTTATAAATTACACAAGTTGAGTTTGTAGTTGTAGATCAATCATTGATAGTAAGACATGTCCCTAGATAGAGAGTCAACAAAATGTTTTAATCTCAAGGCAATTAGTGGTCTTATATCATATATTCCTTATCCTAAAACACATCAAGTGTATATCTTCTCCATTCTTTGAGCATATAATTTAGTACTATTTATACCTTATATAAGACTCTAAAAAAAGATAAGGCTCATGTTTGGTTCACGTAGTCACATTAATTTATTTTTAATATTAAAATTACACACTAATTATAGTATTTTCTAAACCTAAAATCTAAATTATTTCACATTATATGCATGTAGAAGAAAATGAATGATAAGTTAAAGGGGTTTTATGAGGGTTCAAACCCAAGAAAGAACTAAAAAAGTGTTAGTAAAATATAGAAAATAATAAGGACAATTGACAACCTCTAGAAAGAAAAATAATACATCAGAGAGATGGAGAAAATACATCCTCTAATAAAGATTGGAAAGACAACAACACCCCCCAAAAAATAAGATAATTTACTCCTTTTTCTTGTGGGGTATAATGATCATATGGCTTAGAAATTATTTTCAGGAACCCTTCCTTTTCAAGGCAAAAGTCCAACCAACAAATGCATCCTCCTCCTTACAATTATACAAATGAGCTAGAGAAAAAATGTTGAGGACATAGAACCTGATGCAGGTTAGGTAAGGAGGATCCAATTAAGGACAGTCCAAACAAGAAGCCAAACACCACAATGTGGAATTACACAACAAGACAATGTTTCCAACTAAATTTTTATTAACATGCCCAGCTGTAAGGCCTTCCGGGTTAGGGCCAAATATAATCAAAGTATTTATGCTATCCCTCTAGCTAGTCTAACTTTGATACCACTTGATGCAGGTTAGGTAAGGAGGATCCAATTAAGGACAGTCCAAACAAGCAACCAAACACCACAATGCGGAATTACACAACAAGACAATATTTCCAACTAAATTTTCATTAACTTTCTCGGCTGTAAGGCCTTCTGGGTTAGGGCCAAATACAATCAAAGTATTTCTGCTATCCCTCTCGCTAGTCCAACTTTGAAACAAATCAGCAACTGATGGAAACACCAAGGTAGATATGAACTTGAGCTCGCAAGCCTCCAAGCATGCAAACCACTAGCTCTGCTATCACAAAATATTAGAAACAATATGATCTACAAGATCTCACAGGATCTAGATTTATCTCCTACTTCCTACTTCTTCTTCTTTCTTCTAAGCTACCTCTTCACTCCCTTCTACATCAACCTAAGCTCTCAATATATAGCTAGCAAGGCCACAAGTCGGCCAGTCAAGCATTTAATTAGATTATAGGTCCAGACCAATAAGAGAAACCAAAACTAAATACAAAAATAACCAAACATGATGCGCCCTTAGATTTAGGTCCACACATGATCCAAGAACAAATCCCCAAGCGCGCAAGATCCAATTCCCCATACTAAACTGCGCAAGATGAAACACCACATGTTTCCCACACGTTTCCTACGAAACTGGCGGCGAATTGATACCCAAGGAAAATTGTGATAACTCCCAAATACAAATGAATTAGGACGTGCACTCTTAGGAGAAGTTCAAGGAACAGGTCCTCAACACCCCATTAACTGTGCAAGGCATGAAACCAACGACAACATCGATGCTAAAACAAACATCAGACGGGTACAGGAAACCAAAACTATTTTTGGTGATGCAAGATTGCTCAAGACCCAAGATGCTTCTACATCAGACATCCCAAGTTACAAAAGATGTTCTTAATGGTTGTAAGGACATCTTCTGGGATTCAACATATAAACCCCAAACTGGTTCTTCACATACATGTCCTCCAAGTCTTCACTTTGCAAATTCTTCCACTTCTTTCTTTGCCTCTTCAAGTCCTTCCTTGACAACACACATGCTTGTTCTCCATACTGATCTACAATGCTTTCCAGATCTGACAATCCAACTTGGCTACCAAAACTCAAGTTCCTCCTACCGAATGTTGTATCCAGCAAACGCATCAAGGAAAACTTCCTATCATCCTTCTCAATAGTAAACACATTATTAACACAATCATGCACAACCTTGCAATCGTATTGCCAAGGTCTACTGAGCAACACATGATAACTAATCATGTTCACAATATCACACAACACTTGATCCTTATATTGGCCAATCTGGAAATCAACAATACATTGCTCCCTCACTTCTAGAGCATGAACATCTTGCAACCAGCCAATCCTATAAGGATAAGGATGCCTTACTCTCTTCAAACCAAGTTTCTGAACCATCTCCTCAGCTACACGGTTATCAGTACTACCACTATCCACAATAACATTACAAAGTTTACCTCCTGACTTGCACAGATTCCTGAACAAGTTACTCCCCTGACAAGGTTTCACCTTAGTACCAAGTAAGGTTCTACAAACCAGCAAGTTCTCAAATCATGTCTCAAGCTCATTCAATATGCTTTCATTCACCATAGCATTCCTATGATCACCAAACTTCTTTTGTGTACACTCAAAAGCTCTGTGTCCTTCTCCACCACAATTATAACAAGTACCTTTAAAGATAACCATACCTGTCTTCTTTTTAAACTCCATAGGTTTCAGTTCATCTTCAACAGTATGTTTATCCTTCACCAAGTGATCAATCTTCTCCTTCCCTCTAGAGTTACCATGTTGTTTCCTTTTCAACTTATCTTCTGCCTTCAGAGCATACTGACAAGCATCCTCAACCAAATCAACCTTCAGCATACCAATCTCATCCTGAATATTGAATCTCAAACTATTTACATACTGAGCTACCTTTTCCTTACCAAGTTCTCTGTGCTCGAACCTAATACTAAGTTTGTAGAACTCCTCAGTATAGTCTTCAACAGTCAAATCTTTTTTCTTCAGATTCTCTAACTTCTTAAGCAAGTCAAGCTCATAGTCAGCAGGTATGAACTTAGCCACCATCAATATCCACCGATTGATCTTCATTTCACCTTCATCTTCTCTATCTCTTTGTAATTCTTTCCACCAAAGAGCAGCATGTCCTTTCGACTTATTATGTGTCAACCTCACTCTAAGAGGATCTTCAATTTCTTCAAGCTCAAAGAAGTCTTCTAACTCACCAATCCAATCAATCAGAGTCTCAAGTATCAAAGTACTAGAGAAGTTATAAACTTCCATTTGGTAGTTATTACTTAACCAAGCTCCAGATCTCTACAACCAACCAGTTCTGTCTTCACCAGATCTATCCCTCCAGTCATCACCACTAGATCCAGCAGCTTCAAAGTCTTCAATAGCTTCCTCATAATCATCATCAGTGCCAAGATTCCTTGGCATACTAGCAATAGTCCTTACAACCTCAGCAATCATGTCACTCTTCATCAACTCCATCTCATATCTAAAATCTGATTTCACCTTCTCTGTAATCTTTGATTCCACAGCATCACAGAGATCTGCAATTTCTCTAGGGGCCAATCTTCTCAGAGGCATCCTCAAAGATTCAAAATACAAAGCAATAAGTCACCAACAAGGTCCTGGTGCAAACAGCCTCAACTGGTTTACTCACTCAAGATCTTCAAGCTCTGATACCACTTGACGCAGGTTAGGTAAGGAGGATCTAATTAAGGACAGTCCAAACAAGTAACCAAACACCACAATGCAGAATTACACAACAAGATAATATTTCCAACTAAATTTTCATTAACACGCTTGGCTGTAAGGTCGTTTGGGTTAGGGCCAAATACAATCAAAGTATTTATGCTATCCCTTTAGCTAGTCCATCTCTAAAACAAATTAGCAACTGATGGAAACACCAAGGCAGATCTCAACTTGAGCTTGCAAGCCTCCAAGCAATCTCCTTGTCTCCAAGCATGCAAACCACTAGCTCTTCTATCAAAAAATATCAAAAACAATCCAATCTACAAGATCTTGTAGGATCCAGATTTATCTATTACTTCCTACTTCTTTCTTCTAAGCTACCTGTTCACTCCCTTCTACATCAACCTAAGCTCTCAATATATAGCCAACAAAGCCACAAGTCAGCCAGTCAGGCATTTAATTACATTATAGGTCCAGACCAATAAGAGAAACCAAAACTAAATATAGAAATAACCAAACATGATGCGCCCTTAGATTTAGGTCCACACATGATCCAAGAAAAAATCCCCAAGTGCACAAGATCCAATTCCCCCATACCGAACCGCACAAGACGAAACACCACATGTTTCCCACATGTTTCCTGTGAAACTGGCGGCCAATCGATACCCGAGGAAAATTGTGATAACTCCCAAATACAAACAAATTAGGATGTGCACTCTTAGGAGAAGGTCAAGGAACATGTCCTCAACACCCCATTAACTGTGCAAGGCATGAAACCAACGACAACATCGATGCTAAAACAAACATCATATGGGTACAGGAAACCAAAACTATTTTTGGTGATGCAAGATTGCTCAAGACCCAAGATGCTCATGCATCAAAGCCTTATCTCAGGTCTCAAAAAATTGCTAATCACTAAATCAAAACCATTAGGTTATAGAGATCTCATCCATAATCATAATCTAGTATAAGATTTGCATAGAAAGGTGGGGATATTTGACAAAGTTAGTGCCTTTACAATAGATGAAGGGCACTCCTCTGATTTTTAGTTAGAGAAAGAGATGAAGGGGTTGTGTGTTAGAAGGGGAATAAGATCAAACAACCTTGGAAAACATAGGAGATGAGTGTGTAGGAGGTAGTTGAGTTGAATCCATCCTTAAGTGATGAGTTGAAGTAGATGGGAGTCAAGAAAAAAAAGTGAAGCTACATTCCAAGAACATGCTCCATTAGAGGTAGGTGCAGAAGGAGCTACCATATTAAATGGGAAAACCTAAACAAATCGGTGCTTGATTTACACCTTTCCACCAAGTAAAAGAGGAACCTTTCCACCAAGTAAAAGAGGAACCTTCCTCACTTTTTCTCAAATAATCAATTGCCATGTATCCATAGATGAATCAATATCCACAATAGAAAACTATATTTTTGTATTGAGAGGTTATGATCCTATCCTATCACCAACTTGTAGCTTTATCTCCTCTAGGAGACCATTGATCATGCCTGGATATATCAATTAAAAAAATGAGCATACGTGGCCAGGGAATAATATTTCATTTAAGAGGCAATAGACAATACTTTTCTCAAGAAGTTATCAATAGTACTTGTAATATTAATTGGTTGCTAGAGTTATAAATAAAGGTTTGAAAATTGGGCCCATGCTAATGCTAAAACAACACAAATAGTGGAAGAGAGAAAAACATGGAACAAAGATGTAATTCTTAGCATCGAAGAGTCTTATCTAACTAAGGACCAACTTTCAAGAGGATTTGGCTATCCTTCTTGGATTAGAGTGAATAAAACTTTTAACAAGAATAAAAATTTGAACCACGCTTATGATAAAAGGACCTTGAAAAAAATCGATCACAACAACTTAATACATAAATATTTTAAAGTATTGATATAACCATTCAATTGAGTAATGAATGTTATTGGTTGTACTTTATTGTTTCAACAATCATTTAAGCAAGAATCACAATGTTTAAACATGTGTTTTAGACAAATAAATTTTCTGATTGGATTAATATTGAAACATGATTTAAACTCATAAAGCATGTGAACTATAGAGATAAGACAATGAAGAAGTATCAGAGCAAAAATCTAAACCACAATGAGACACAATATTAATTTGCATCAAAACATGAAGACAAGTGAAACTACACTATGAATTGAGAAGAGAGACACATGAGCCAAAAGAGATCATCACATAACACATATTTTGTGCCAAGTGGGAAACCCTCCAAGGAAAAAAAACCCACTCCAATCCTGTAACTCTTTTATTATTCCAAGGAGAACCAACCCAATTACATCTATTTAGTAGCACCAACTGTAAGGAACACCAACCCATATTCCAAAACTATTCAACTATTTTCAATCATACTTATAATGACACAAATACATTTTCATTTTTCAATTATATGATTACAAGTCTTTTATTACAAAATGATTAGTATATGCCAATGATTTCAAACTGAGATCTCTAATATAATCACAAGATAAAACCTTTTTCAACCACACCCTTTTTCTTCAAAATGCATATGTATATATACACTCGTTATGAACTATATATATTTACACGTGCATCTTTAGACAAAATAGTTACTCCAATGTAATTTTCAGAATTGTTTGAGCCAACAAAAGTTGATATAACTATTTCTTGTTTTACTGAGAAGAATAGCACACTGTTGTCATTTTACACATCTTCAACTACCTACTTATCTTATATGTCATAATATTCACGCTTATTTTTCCTTTTTAATTTTTGGAAAAATAACCATGTATGAATATCTCTTTGACTAGGCCAAGGGATGTAGAACTCGAAGAATAGAGCCACTTTAAAATGATAATCTAAATCTTCTGACACCTTTGTTGACATAACCATTACACGGGTCTCAAGCATATTTGAAAACAAAAGGCACTCATGAGTGAGCTAGCAAAATACCAGTTGAAGCATTGACAAAAAAACCCCACCTCAATGCTTTCCATACTCCTTAAAGATTTTGTTAAAGAAAAAACAAATACCTTTCAGTTTACTTCTACACCAAGCTTTGATCTTTAAATTGAACAAATGTTAGATCCAATAATAGCCAATGAGACATTTAAAATTAAAATGACCAAACAAAGCTCAAATCCTTCACCTTGAAGCCTAACAATGAAAACCATCACATTTACAAGTGTTGAATTGGAAAGAAAAGAAGACATGTAGGAGAAAACGAAGGAGCTACCATAATGAGTGAGAGATGTAGGTAGAGACATTGTAACTAATCTTCTCTATAACTCTCAATCTTAGAGAACTTTATGAGATTTTTTAACATTTTCAATATTTTTAATTGTTAGAGTAAAGTATTAATTATATTAATTAACTTTACTCCCTTCTTAAGATGTCAACTCTTTTGCTTTAGTTTATATTTAAACACACATGCACTAATTGTTTTAAACTCATGCACTAGTTGTTTTAAATATAAACTTGCATGCATTAGTCTTGTAATAATTTAACTAATTATTACATGCACTAGGGTTTGCCTTTCAAGGATTTCGATCTCCTTGATAAGGATGATCCATTGTACATTTAATTCATTCATTATTTGAGGATATTTTCTTCTTCATAGTTTTGAGTCAAACCCTTGCCCTCTTCTTGTCTCTACTTCCTCGTAACAAGTTTTTGTATGCAGGTGATCTTTGGATTTTGTGGATTTGTATTGCTTAAATGCTACATGGTATCAGAGCCTAATCTGCTACAGCTTGTTCGTGTTTGAAGGATTCAGAGATTAGAAATTCATCTATTTTAGATTAGGGCTTTTTTTGGTTTTTTATTGAAATTAGGGGGTCCCTAAATTTTGGTGCACTTTAGGCTCAAACAGACCTCACCGTTGAGGTCATAGCACCCAAAAACCCCTATTTCGATAAAAACACATCAAATTTGGACAACTTTGCATTTTGGGGCATTTTTTGGTACCAGAGAGCGTAGCACGCTTCTCCAGGTAGAATTTGTACGAACTGGCATGCTTCCTGAGGTTCTTTATTTTGGCACATAAATTAAGGTAAACAATTTGTTGTCTGGCACACTTATTAAGACCAAAAAAATTGGCACGCAAATCTAGGCAAAAATCTGAAAGGCCTGGCATAGATCTTGAGGTGCACATGCAATTTTGCAAAAAATAATAATAATTTTTTTTTTTTTGGCCATCAAATTTAAGCCAGGTGAATGCAATTTTAGCCCCTGGTCATATGGCAACCAGGGGCCCAGAATTTTAGCCCTAGGGGGCTTGTATGCTGCGACGACCATTTGGCCGTCAATTTTAAGCCCATGAAGTGCTAACATTGATCATTCTTTTACTTCCTCGATTCGATAGTGTGAGCTATGTATTCAGTATTTGTTCCTATGTACTAGGCGGATGCAATGGCTGGGTACCTATGCATTTCAGTGAGATGGATCATTTACCATATAGACACTCTTTCTTTCCTATTTTTAGAGGCACTCTTCCATCTTTGATTGATCAGCTCTTCAAGCTTTGGTGTTTTATACCACCTGTATCTTCGAGTTTAGTTGTTTGCCTTTGTTTGCCTCCTGATTCGAGTAGTGTCATTTGAGGGAACTCATACATATTACAGTCTTCTCTACCTGGTCATGCTCTATTTCAGTGGAGGATCTTCAGATCAGCAGTTACTTCTTGACGGAGTTTGCATCTTCTTGCTTCAATGATGTTCTACATGTTCATTTTTTTTCCTATTTTCTGGAACATTCCTAGTTTTGGAGGCTTCTTCAGTCCTTCAGATTAGTCTGTCTCTTTTTGGAGTAGAGTTTTTCCCATGTGGTTTTCTCTATTTCTCCACTTTATAGAGACTCTCTTTTGTGTTGGGTACCTCATCAGGCCATGTTATCGGGACCCATTTTTATGCTTTTAGCATTGTAGTTTCCTTTGCTTTTTTCTTGCATTTTTTGTAGCTGCATTGTTGCTCATCTTGAGAGGGGGGGGGGTGTTAGAGTAAAGTATTAATTATATTAATTAACTTTACTCCCTTCTTAAGATGTCAACTCTTTTGCTTTAGTTTCTATTTAAACACACATGCACTAGTTGTTTTAAACTCATGCACTAGTTGTTTTAAATATAAACTTGCATGCATTAGTCTTGTAATAATTTAACTAATTATTGCATGCACTAGGGTTTGCCTTTCAAGGCTTTCGATCTCATTTATAAGGATGATCCATTGTACATTTAATTCATTCATTGTTTGAGGATATTTTCTTCTTCATATTTTTGAGTCAAACCCTTGCCCTCTTCTTGTCTCTACTTCCTTGTAACAAGTTTTTGTATGCAGGTGATCTTCAGGTTTTGTGGATTTGTATTGCTCAAATCCTACATTAATCATCAACAAGGTAACCATTTTTAGTACATACTAGTCATATTGTCTATATAAATGTAAAGATTTAAATAAAATTTCTCTAAGCTTAAATAGGCTAATCCAAAAAGATACATGCACATAAGCATAAATTAGCCCAGATTTAATGTGTGAGAGTTATGAACTAATGTTATTCTATAATTACTATTGATCTAGACAAGTAAATGTGAAAGATGTGCATACTTGCTCTATGAGTGAAGATGAATGATTTCTTTAATATGGTATTAAATTTTGAACTATCATTGAATTGGATTTTGTGCTAAACTTATGCCCCATCTTGGATCAAGCTTGCACCTCAAGGCATTTTCTATGTCCAAGCATTCATCCTTCTACAACATTGATATCTCTATAATTTTTTGCATTCTCGCTTTCTACTTCATCGACTTCACTTGTCTTTGCCCTACTATCTAGACTAGTTGTATTTAGAAATACCTTTTGAGGATTGTGGTTATGATATAAGAGGACATCTTCTCTTAGGTCAACCCTTAGAAATGTATATAAAAGTGACAAATGATAGGCAAGTGTTCTCAAATGAGTATGCAACCTTAGGTTTATTATAAAGCACCAAATTTAAGTTTTCTTCTAATGTTTTTAAGATGAGATGTGAGAGATGGTGAAATATATGAAAATAAGTGCCTTTAAAATATAAGCACATAATATTAAATTGTACAAACATGTGTTAAGTCAACTCTCAATGACTTGTAGAATGGTTTCAAGTTGAATAAATTTGAAGAACTTTAAAATTATAAGGATCAATTCCACAATCTAAGGTTGAGCTCACATCCATAAAAATGATCTAGTATATGACAATGTTCACATTAGATAGACAATATATGCATTGAGATAGATGTATAAAAGAACATTATATATATATAATTTTAAAAAATAAAATTTAATCCCACAAAATTATACCACTTATCATTGTATATATATTTTAAAACATTCTCCTAAAATAAACATATGGAAAATAGCATAAAAAATACAAATTTAGGCACATATGTATACTCACACTCTCTAATTTGCATAACATAAAAGGGCAAGATTGTGGTCACTTGTAAAAAAAGCCTAGCGAGGTGAGCGTCAAATTTAAAATGGAAAAAGCTTTGAAATCATGAAACCCTGAAAACGCTCGTACAGGCCGTCAAGTTCAAAGCCTGCAAATCCATGGCGGAAAAATAAAATCATGATAATCTTTAAAGAAACCGAGTTTTGTCCGCTGGAACATCGACGTCATATTTAATACCGTACGCGGAATGGCAGGGGGCGCTTCAAAATCCCGCGTTCTAACCGCGTAGAGTGTTGATTGTTTTGGCCGTAACGCGTCTTACATAAAATAATAGTCCCACGTCCTCGGATCGAATCCCATCGCCTCGTCCTTGTCGCCAATTCAAGCTTTGTTTATACGCCAAAACACGGTTTATATCCCCACTCCAGGCGCAGATAATGGTAAAAATCACGTAGCCTAGGGCTTCACGCAATCTTCTCGATTATATACACGCTGTGTATATATCGGCCATGGCAGCAGGGAAAGGAATTGTGAGCTTCCTGGAAGACAACAGTGGCATGGTCAGCGCGTTTCTAAGAACAGTACTTCTGTACGGACTGCTTAGCTCGCTTCTGCGCTATTTCTTTCCTAAGAGATTTAAGGGTTTCTTCGGCGGAAAGGCCATGGAAGTTGCGGCTGAAAACGGCAAGGATTTGGCGAAGGAAATCAGCGGCAGCGCTGCTAATTTAGCGGTCGGAAGAGACGAGTTACGGAGGGTTTTCTCGACCTTTGATAAAAATGGCGACGGCCTGATAAGCCACCACGAAATGGAGGAGTCGCTTGAGAAGCTAGGGCTCAAGATCGCAGAAGAGGAGGTACTGTCCGCCATTAAAAAGGTGGATGCTAATGGCGACGGAAATGTGGATTTTGAGGAGTTTGTGATATTTTATGAGGAGATTAGTAAAGTTGGAGGAGAAGCTTCCAATATGGAGGAAGATCCAGAATTGGCAGACGCTTTTGCTGTTTTTGATGGAAATGGCGATGGTTTGATAACTGTAGAAGAGCTGCAGAGTGTTATGTGTTCGTTAGGGTTGAAGGAAGGACGGACGGCTGGAGATTGTCGGAATATGATTCGC
This sequence comes from Chamaecyparis obtusa, assembly GCA_027943335.1. Taxonomy (NCBI): domain Eukaryota; kingdom Viridiplantae; phylum Streptophyta; class Pinopsida; order Cupressales; family Cupressaceae; genus Chamaecyparis; species Chamaecyparis obtusa. The sequence goes on from BSBK01000412.1 coordinate 60,851, forward strand.
CAGGTTGATAAGGATGGCGATGGGATGGTGAACTACGCAGAGTTTAAGGAGATGATGAAGGGTGCTTTTGCGAAGAAGACATGATTCAGAGAGCTTTCTTCTGGTGGGAAACTGTAAAATTTGAGTTTCCGCCGCCTGTAAAATATGGTCGTGGAGTCTGTAGGGGGAAGGGAAAGGTCATTGGTTCGAATCTCGCAATGGGGGGTGATTTTACTGATTTGGTTTTTAAAAAGGTTCTGGGTTCGAGTCTCGTGGTGGAGTGTGATATTACTGTTTTGGTTTTTAAAAAGGTTCTGGGTTCGAGTCTCGAAGTAGGTTTTTTTATCTTTTTTTCGGTTGGTTATTTTACTTTTTGTGCTTTCTGCAGTTGTACAGATGCTCTGTAAATTGAATTGAATTGACTTTAGTTTGGTATTTCAGAAGGTTGTTGGATTAACTTGTTGTAACTGTAACACGGTGCTCTCTCTTTTTTTCTGTCAAATGAATGACTTGGATTTCAGAATTTTCCAATTTATAATTATGATGGATTGGGTTTTTAATTTATAGTAGTTTGATCTTAAAAAAAATATTATGTGATTTCTTAAGTAAATGAGAAGTGGTTGTATTTGCAATCTGATTCAGGGAGTATGGATCTTTCAATTAAAAGCTCTTCACTTGGTTACAGACTTCAGTTAAGAGCTATGCATTCTATTAAAGTATTTTTTGGTCGTGCCTTAGATGCCTAATAGTATTTAATAAATGTGATACAACATTATTTTTAAGTTAAAATATTTAAAAATTTGATATCAACATAATTGAAAAATAAAAATATTATAAATTAATGTTTTTGAATTGAAAGTAAAATTAAAGTCCTGATTTTGTAGACAAGACAGTCTGAAGGTCATGACTGCATTTAATGTTAAAAGATGATCATAACTATTTTTCTGGTTTTTCTATGCATTTACCTTATAATTTTTATAAATATTAAAGAAAATAGAAAAATAATTAAATTATTCAGATTTGAAATTTAATTTTTCTGGGCTTGATTGTTTACAGATTTTTATCATCCCAGAAAAAAATCGTAGAAAAATAATTATTTAAAAAGAAAAGTGATGATTTTAAGATTTATATAAATTTTATATGTTTGCATTATATAGTGGATATATGATTTTAGTCTTTGATTTGACATTAAAAACTATTTTTTTTTCATGAAGAGCAGCAATGTTTGGAATTGCTTTTCCATTTCTCTTTTGAAATAAGTTTGCTTTTAGATTCAATTTGTAAATTTTACATTGATGTTTTGGACCACAGGCAATGATCCATCATTGATGTTTTTACCTTTTTTTTTTCTTAATGATGGATTACTTACATTCAAAACATACATAGTAACTTAGAAGCAAATCTTATTACAAGATGGGGACTCTTTTAGATTATTCTTGACTTAAGAATGAATCTGAACATACATATATTTCACAGTTGATTTAAAGTATATATATTGATTTAAAGTATATATAGGGACTCTAGAAGCAATCTTATTACATTTAAAAAGATGGTCATTGTTGAGTTTTCTTGATTTTTCTATACATTTAAATTATAATTTTTATAAATATTTAAATATAGAAAATTAATTATTTAAAAAGAAGAATGATGATTTAAGATATATGTGAATTTTATATGTTTGCATTATATATTAGATGAATGATTGTAGTACTTGATTGGACTTCAAAAACAATTTTTTCTCTAATGAAGAAAAGTAACATTTGGAATTGCTTTTTAATTTCTTTTGTAAAACCATTAGATTACTTTTAGATTCATTCTCTATGTTTTTACATTGAAGTTTTGGACCACACTCAATGATCCATCATTAATATTTTTACTTCCTCTTCTTAAAGATGTATCAGTGGACATGATTCAAAACATCCATAGTAATTCTAGAAGTAATCTTATTACAAGCTTTTGACTCTTTTGGGGGTAGACCTGGCAAGACTAAACAATAAGATTGCTGAAGTTGATTCAATACATGCATAGAGAGTCTAGAAGCAAGATTCTTTTGGAATACTATTAACTTAAATGAATCTAAACATTTAAAATTTTCAAATGAGTGGTGTCTCACCTTTAATTAAGAATCTAATATTTTTATATATCAGTTTTGAATATTTTGACATAATACCAAATTAAATTAAAATTATATGGCATACAAATTTCAACAAATAAAAAAGTAATCTTCTTAAATAATACTACTCATAATTGTAATTAGAAAATAATTAATATCTTTTTATATTTATATAGAAGATTTTATAAATTATTATATTTTCTAAAACAGATAATAAACTTCTCATATCATTTATATAGTTGTGGGTTCTAACATCACCCTTGGAGACTTAGTCTCATCTCAGCTTGTCCCTTCCTGATTCCAACTTGACTATTTGTAAGACCAAAACAAGACAAGTTTGGTGTAGGTTGAATAATAGAAATACCCCTAAAATACAAAAAAAATAAAAATAATATGAATAAATTAATTTTAAGTCAAAATCATTCAAATCAAATCAAATAAATAATTCCTTTTTTATCATTATAATTTAAATTTAAAATTAAATGTTAAACTTTTTATTATATATATATTCAATACTATTATACTTATTTTCTTTTAAAAACAAATTACCATATTATAATTATGTACTCATATTCTTGGTACTAAAACTTTTATTAAAAACCATTTTTTTTATGGAGACTTGTTCCATTCTAAAGATGCTAGATTTATGAATATAAGATGCTGGAGTCTAATACAGACAAGGAGAAATAATTTACAAAATTTGTGGACAACCGAGAAAGACACAAGTAAATGATAGGAAGAAATAAATTAAATTAGTAGTCAAGATTTTTAGGATCTGTACATTTGGAAACATATTATCGGGTTTAACATGGCGTATAGAGAATCTAGTGTATTTAAGCTTTTCTTAAAGTAGGCTTAGGGATATAAAAATGCCTTTTAATTTGATTTTGATATGTTGTTTTCCCTAGTCAGTAACCCAATTAAATGTTGAACAAATAACTTGGTCATATGCAGCCAATTTTAATGAAGTGACTTGAGAGTCTAGGCAAGTGAGTCAAGTCATATGTGCAGTCTAGACTCTACACAATTCAGTCAAGTATTATACAGTAGACAATTGAGTCAATTATTATAGAGTAGACAGTTCAGTCAAGTATTATTATAGAGTAGACAGTTCAGTCAAGTATTATACAGTAGAGAGTAGACAATTCAGTCAAGTCATTCCCGTGAACTCATTTTCAATTCAAATTTCAAAGCTTTGACGTTTCATGCACGAGAACTTTTCAGAAATGTACGGTAAATCTAGATTTTTTTTAATATGAACTTATTTTGTCATATATGGATCTTATGCGTTGAAGCATGTAATTTAAAACTTGTTATCATTATTCATTTGGTTTCCTATTCAAGTACTATTAACCTTCTTTATCAGTTTATCTAGTGCAGAAATGAGTTGTAATGTTGGTGTCAAACAGCTTTATTTTTGGTTTTACCTTTTTAAATTTGTTTTTATTATTTGAAACAATAAAATCATTTTTTAAAATACAAGTGTTTTTTTTTTTAATAAATGTTGAAAATGTATAGTCAAAACACATTTCAAATTCAAATAAATGTTTGTGTCAAATAATTTTATTTTTTGTTTTTATCATTTTAAATTTATTTTTATATTATTATGGATAAATGCTTTTGATTAGATTAGTAAGGAAAGGGCTCTGATCCCTTATAAAAGATGAAACAACATCGACATCATATCAACCAAGAATGGTGAGGGGCCTTCCATTATTGAACCTAACAGTAACATCAAAAGATAATCAGAACAAATTTAAACTACGATAATATGCTAGATTTTTTAGCTACCTATTACTATACAACCAAAATTAATAGTCATGTTATTAGTAACCCTTATATTAACTATCATATCAACAAAATTCACTAATGAAGTAACTTTTAATAAAATACTAGCAATCCCATAAGTCCTTAAACATAAAAATAGCTTCCACCATAAGCCACCATCTAAAAATAGATTAGAATAGAAATAAAATATCATTTTGTATTATAAAGAGCCTCAATAAGGCTCCAATCTTTCTCTATCTCCCAAAGTGCCTCCGACCAGGTCTCCAACTTCCCAGTTCGTAGGTGTTCGCATGTATCTCCAACATTGTAGCCCCCTTCTTGAGTTATCTCCTTATCTTTGATCTTCTTGAGGTGATTCCCATGATCGCTCTGTTCATTATGCCATTTGTGATCCTAATGAGAGAATTAAGGGCATTGTTAATAGCAAGACTTTTCCCAGTCATTCTTCTTTCCAACTGATATATTCTCTGAATGCCACCAAGGGGTCATCCTGAGCCGTCCCTTCTTCTTCCAAGACTTGCATATCCTGGTTCTTTTACTCATTATCATGAGAATCCTCATTGTTATCATTATCCAGGGTTTCATTCTCCTTATTATCAACAAACATGTCCTGATCATTAGAGATAATAGAGGAGGTTGTACTCCAATCATCTTGTTCCTCTTCCCCTTCATAACATTTATTTTTACCGTCATCTTCTTCCTTAGTGATACCCTTAGAAGAGGAATCATCTTCCTCACACACAATGGTTTTCCCTTTAGAAGAGGGGTCCATCACATTTTTAGCCAATCTTGCAAATCTTCTGCTCCCCAACCTAGGAGTAATCTTTGAAATCTTCATGCCTTTTTTCTTATGCCCTCTGTTATATTTATTGTCCTCCAGAATGGTTATGGTAACACCCTTATGAACATGGACATTATTAGGTTTTTTCTTTGAAGAACTTGGGAGGTCAAGAGGGGTTTTGCATTTTTTTGAGGTAACCACCAACAATTCATTGAAGGGTAGCAAAAGAGGCTTAGAACCACTTTTATTTGTCTTACTTTGGCTTGGCGACTAGTTAATAGGTCTATTACTTGAATAGTTAGCTACCTAGGCACAATAGTAGGGCCTTGTTGGGGTAGGGAGGGGGGACGCACTTGGTGCTCAAGGGGCACAAGGTTCCCATGGGGATTCATATCCAAGGCAAATTTATACAAAGCCATAATGAGACCTTGGTGGAGCGGAGGAGAAGTTCAATTCTCAATACTTTGTTGCAAGGACGAGAAAAGAAAGAAATGAATATTAATTTTCTCATGGTGTCTAACATGATTCAACAAGGGAAAATGATAACCATGCACAACCATGTATCTACCATCTAAAGTAAAACAACACATGATATGCATGCTGACAAGGGCATACAGAGGAGGGAGATCTACCCTGTCATAGCCATTTTGGAATCATTTTAGTTATTCCTCATTCTCCAAAAAATTGTTGATGAAACTTTGGTAGTTTCCCAAACTCTTTTTTTCCACCCCCATTCCAGAATTCTCCAACCTTGTAGCATCCACTATCATTTGTGGCAAGACAGGGAACTACAAGCTCCCAATTTTAACTCTATCTCCAAATCAAGAGTTCATGAACTTAGAAGAGAGGGTAGTATTGTACCCCTGCATAGACATGTAGAATGGAGATAAGCTAGATACGATGAATCGGTACTAGAGTTCCACATTTTTCCTCAAAGCCTCATAGTTAACTGACTCTGAGTGTTTTCAGGGCCCCCCATGATTGTAACAATATATTTTTTACTATAACTACAACCTTGCAAATACGATAATTGTTGAAAGCAACTAAATAAGGCCCCAAATGGATTTTTCCCTTGATAAAGCCAAAGAGGAGAGGGTTGGAGTATCGTTATTAATGACAATAATAACTTTCCTAGGGAAAGTAAATGTCCCCGTAAGATAAAAATTTGGTGGATTGCTTCTACACATGCTAAATATAAAACTATCATTCTTGGTAATGAAGTTCACATAAGAAATCCCTCTGTAGTCCTAATAATTGAGGGGAAAAGGTGGCCCTTTGAGAGGATCTTCATTTTTGAAATAATATGGATGAAAACTAATGTCACTTCCTCATAAAATTAGGTATCATCTTCACGTTGATTGTGATCTCACCTTACATCACCATAAACACTTTTCATATTTCACTTAACCTAAATAATCTTTCTACTACACATCGACAAATATATAATATATTCATTGAGCCATGTCATCTCAATTATACATCTTTTCATTGTCATGTGGAAAGAGGTTTTCTTAAATTTGAAAAGACGTTGACCCCACTTCATTTAAGATTATTTTATTCATATTTGGTGGGGCTAACTCTTTCCTACAATGACTCCATATTTGAATCTTAATACCTTCTTTGGAAATAATGTTTGTGACCTAATTATCTTACATGTATATATGTTGTACCTTAAATTGAGTAAACTCATTAAGATCTCTTATGTTGTCTCTCATTAGGGGTCTAATCTCCCAAGGACTAGTGATTTCTTCTTTTAGGATTTCCACAATTAGCTTAGAATCCCCTTCAACAATAATCTTGATAAATCCTAATTCTTTAGCAAGATTTATACCCTTTCCAACAACAATAGCTTAAACAAAATTATTGGAATTGGTTCCTAAGTATATAGTAGTGCACTCAATTAGCCTTCCTTTATGGTCTCTAATAACATTGCCAACACTGGCTTGACTGGGGTTGCCTTTGGAGCAATAGTCAAAATTACATTTTATCCATCCTTCATTAGGAGGACACCAATGAGTATTAAACCATTTTAACTTTATGTTCCAATTGATACTGGTCATATTTTGGTTTAGAACCCAAATTTGTTTAATTTTGATTTTCTACAAGGTAGGCATGTCTTTATAGGTCCCAAAAGAAGAACCATTGATGTTCTCAATTATCCAATGCTTAAAAATATTAAAGACAAGGTTCTAAACTTTTTTTTGAAGTTTCATTAAAGATTTCTATTATTGTGTTCTTTCCATAGAGCCCATGAGACCATAGGAGGAATCTATTTCCAAAATTTTCTTATAATAACATGTTTAAATAGGCAAAGTTTCCATGTGTCATATACTAAGAAAGAGAAGCTGGGAAGACCCAACTTACCAAAGTAAGAGGCATCACCATTGGCCAAACCTCAAAAGTGAGAGGGAAATGAAAGAAAAGATGGTCAATACTTTCAATTTCTCTATAACATAGATATCATCTATTTATAATTTGAAACCCTTTTTTGTTCAAGTTTTCTACTGTAAGAAACCTATTATGAGAAAAAATCCACCACAAATAATTAACCTTGGGAATAAGTTTAGGAATCCAAAAATCCTTCCAATCAGTTTGAGTGGGAGGTTGGGGATCCATATCCAACCTTAAATAATCCAACTTAATAGAGAAGTCACATGATGGGGTAGGCCTCCAAACCCAATCATCCTTCCCTCCTTGTCCAACAATGAGCACTCTCCCAATATAAAGAGAATATTCCTAATCCAAATGCCCCAATCTAGCTGCCATCTATTATAGATCCATCTATTAGTGACAAGCCTATCTTTAATTTTTATCTGAGAAGAAGCGCATTTATTCAAGGAGATGTAGTCTATAAATTTATCTCCAATCATCCTGATGTAACCATTTTTAAGGTCTTCAACATTTTTGATAGCAACAATAGGATTATCTCCTCTCCACACATCATTCCAAAAGAGGGTGTCATCCCCATTACTAACTTTCTAACACCTTTTGTTAGTAGTTCCCTACATTTCATTAAATTATTCCAAATGATGGAGCCATTAAGAAGACCATATCTATGAATGAAAGCATGAGTATAATCCCCATTTAGTTATTTGGATTTCAAAATAGAAGTCCAATCTTTTATCCCTTGAATAAATTGCCATCTAATTTTAGAGAGGAGGAACTTATTAAATATCTTTAGTTTTTTGATACCAAGGCCGCCTTTATGTTTTGGGAGGAAAACATAATCCCAATTGACAAGGGAGAGTTTGGCCTTTTCCTCTGCCCTTGACTAGAGAAATTACCTTTGGAGTTTTTCATTTTTCTCTACTATAGAGACATGGATTTTGAATAGGGAAATATACTAGACAAGGATATTTTGAAGAGAATCTTTCAGAAGTTGAATCTTATCCACTTGGATAAGCATCTTACTGTTCCAACCAACAAGCTTTTCATGAAATATTTCAATTATACCATTCCAAAATGTATTGTTGGGGGTTTTTTTAGATTAGAGGAAGACCAAGATAGGAAAAAGGAAGATATCCATCTAGCAACCTATGAAATCCATAACTTTCTAGGGTAATCTTCCATCAGTATTGAAAAAATAAATCTTTCTTTTATTGTGTTTATAAATTGACTTGAGGCAACCACATAATCATTAAGAACCTTTCTCCTCTATTTAGCTTCAATGATAGAGGATCCCCAAAAGAAAATGGTATGATTCACAAATTGCTGATGGGTTTCAACAAGTAAAGTAGAAGCAACCTTAATACTTTTATGAGACCCTGGTCACATATTATTTTATAGTTCCTTCCCAGAGCCTTCGCCACAAGAATGAATAGATATAAGGATAATGGGTTACCTTGTCTTAGGCCTCTACCACAAGATAAATAGCCTTTGGGAGATCCATTCACTAGAACAAAGAAAGAGGGAATAGTGAAGAAAACCTAAAAAATTCTCAAAAATCTTGCTTTAAATCCAAAATTCTTAAGGACCTCTTTCAGGAAAGGCCAAGAAACTCTATCACAAACCTTGGAGATATAAACTTCCAATATCATACCTAGTTTTTTGTTGTGTTTCATATAATGAATTAGTTCATGAGTAATACTTGTATAACATCCATTATGTGCCTTCCTTGAAAAAAACCCTTTTGATTATGAGAAATCAACTTATCCAAGATGATTTATACTTTGAATACCACCAACTTAGAATTTTTTTTGTAAATAGTAATACAAAGACTGATTGGGTGAAAGTCCTTCATTAATGAAGCATAATCTTTTTTAGGATTTAGAGAAATGAAAGTAGCATTTATTTGATTAAGAATTCTACCTGATCTAAAAAAATCCTTAGCCATATTTAATATTTTCCACCACAATGTCACAATGGTCGTAGAAGAAGGCTGGGGAGAAGCCATCGGGACCCAAGGCCTTAAAATCCTCAAAGGAGAAGACTGCCTTTTTGACTTTCTCCATAGTAATAGGTTTAAGCATATCTTTGAGATCATCTTTAGAGATCAAGTTGGAAATCACCTCAAGAACTTCATCCATATTAATTCTACCCAAATTAATTTTTTGGAATTGGGAGAAGAAATAAACAACCTCAATATCTATGCTCCTCTTTAGTTAGATTGTGTCATCCTCTCTAGTAAGTTTCTAGCTCTGTGTTTCATGGTGTAATAATTTTGTGTTTTTATCTCCTTCTTTTAGCTATTGAATTCCATGCCTTTTGTTTCTAGAAGACCTCTTCTTCTTTAGAAAATTTAAACCATTGGGCTCTTAGTTCTCTTTCCTTGGCACATATATTGTCACCCCTCTATCTATTATCCATTTAATCCTGAATGTCCTTTAGCTTAAGAGATAAGGAATTTTTCTTTCAGAATATGTTATTGTGATGTGGAAAATGGTGATGAATGGTAGACCACCAAGTTCCTCATACATTGAAATACAAAAATCCTAACAAAGTGAATTCAATTAGCACAACCAAGGGAGTACGAGTGCAAATTTGATGTTCTTGTGATGTGAAAAATGGTGATGAATGGTAGACTACCAAGTTCCTCATACATTGGAATACAAAAATCCTAACAAAGTGAATTCGATTAGCACAACCAAGAGAGTTCGGGTACAAATTTGTGATCCACACAATGTGGGGTTTTTGTGATTCCTTATGATAGAGATGAAGGTGATATGTAAATCTGATAAATGACTAAGAAAATAAAATGCAACAAAACAACCTTGGAATTAGGAGAAGAGGAGTGGAACTTCAGATATGGTTTTGACTGTCGCAAAACTATCAGAGTCAGAAATGGTTATGGATCTAGCACTTTGACACCTGCAACTTTTGACTGTGAAGATTCTAGATCCAAAGAAAAATGTCAAGAAAACTCGACCTTGTCCTGGGTACTCCGAATATGGTGTAATATGTAAATGATTTGCAACTAATTTTGTAACCCCCAAAATTTGGATCCAAAAATTTGCAACCTTAGTCAAACCCCTATATAGGAATCAACCTTGAATTGAAATAAATCTAATTGAAAGAATGTTGTCATGTAGCAGAGATTAGATCTAAACAATGGAGTATATCATATCGTGTAGATGCAATTGCCTCTAAGTATGTGATCAAATATGTTGATGCAATAACTTTAAATCAACACAAAAACCAAAATGAAATCATGTAAGAAAAAACCTCATGTAGTAGATGTTCTAATTCACCTCAATGAAGAAGTGAGAAAAGAGGAAAACTTGATGGATGAATGTAGATCTCCTTCCTTGATTTCAAACTCCTTTGCTTGGCCTCCAATGAGGGAAAAGAGATAGATCTATGGAAGGAAATGCCTTGCATACATGAGTGGGCTAGTTTTTTTCTTTCCACTTGCAACATCTCTATTACTATATAATTGATGGTGATGATGATGAAGACCGACCAAGATAATGGGAATACAAGATAATAGAAAGGTTAGATCAATTATTATCTTGTCATTATGTTGGAAATCTATTGGGAAAATATGATACTGAGAGGGGGGGTGAATCCGATATCACTGATTAATCCATTTTTACATAAATAAAACTTGCATAGCATAAGAATAAAACTCAACAGTATAATAGATCTAATAAGCTAAACATCACCCATGAAAATAAGCATAAAAAATGATTTTGGTTACCCCAAAACCTTTGAAAGGTAAAATTGGGGTGGGGATGACACCCACAAATCTTCACTACTGCAGTATAAAGTTTGCCTGTTTAGGGCTACAAATTTGATCACAAAATATGATCTACCCTGTGAGGGGTCTACCCTATTAATAGCTTTGAGATTTATACAATCTACCTTGCAAAAGGATTTAAGACTTACAACTAAGTAAGCACTTGGTTAAGAGATTTACTAAGGTCTGTCAAAACCACTATGTTAAAAGATTTACCTTGATACACCTGTTAAAATGTCTTAGTACCGAATCCTCCAGTTTGCACTGTGATGCTGATTACAGATCTTCTCCTTCTAGTATAGATTTGATCTCATCTATCCAATATGTCTATGTTCTTCCCTTCACTACTTTTCTTTGTTCTACTCGGTCACTAAACTCTATCAGAATACTTCTTTGTTTTGAAGATATTCTCTTTGTCACACTCTTACATCGTTTTAGGGTTCAGATCACATCTTACATAGACACTTAACTTTCTCCAAGATTTAAGATCTACGATCTAGATTATCTCTTTTTTCCACTTAATCTTTCCCTAATTTTGATTGGTTCCATGTGTTACATAGGGATTAATGATTACAATACAAGAGCGTAATCACCTCAGTGATTTCCTCAACAAATAACAAATAAAATATAAATGTTGGCCAAAATGGTTTACCTCAATGTTTGTGCTATAACAAACACATATGTCAATTTTGACTTGCTCGACATTAGATATCTCTAGCACTCAACATTCACTGTTCTTTATATTCTAGTGCTCGACATTGTCTTCTTTACATAACTCGGCAAAAGCTGACTCGGCTAATACAAAAGTACTCGATGACCACTATTTTACTCGGTAGTGACTACTGCTTGGTAAATGTACATTATACATGACTCAACCTATATATGATGACTCGGTCGCAGTGATGACTGACCAACATTGCCTAGAAAATGACTAAGTGTAAGACACTAATAGACAACAAAACTTTAGGGATAAAAAATCTCCCCCTTTGACATTAGTGGAAAAAATACTTCGCCATAACATTTTCATTACATTTACAAGAGTACTTAGTACTAACAAAAGTATATACATAATACTCCCCCTAAAACATAACTTGGTCTTACAAAACACAAATATTTACATTTGTACATATAAGACTTCCTTATTTGACATACACTCGAATATATATACACATTTACAAAATGTAGTATGTCATACCATTCATTGCTTCTTTCTTTAGTCTGATTCTGCTCTCTAATTATGCTCCCTCTTTGTGACTTAACATGTCATGTCACTACTATTTCCCCCTTGTTTTTGTCACTTGAAGTTCTTCGGGTGTAGGAAGCTTGAAATACTTGTCCAGAAAAGGTTTGTGAAGCTGCATGACCATATGCAATGCGTTAACCTGACTAGATGTTGCAGTCTTCAAAACCTCAAACTTTACCTCTAGGTCGGCAGCTAGGTCAAATAGGCTCTCGGCAATAGAAAGATGGGGATCTTTCTGCACTAATTCCTTTATCGTAGGTAAATCTCTTTGTATGGCCTCCAAACAAGGTGTTAATATTGTTTGTATGGAGAGCAAGCAAGCCCTTATCCTACCATCATTAGCCATCAACTCGGCTAACCTCCCTTGAGTATGTACAAGCTTGGTGTAATGTATAGAGCTGGAACTTGCATCCAAGCTCAATGAGTGACTAGTAGAATGGATATCTAGCTATAGCTTATCTACCATCTCTTGGTTGTCATTGGTAAACACTTCTACATCACACAATTTCTTGTACAAAGATTGTGCATTTTGTACAACTTCTTTTGAATTTGATATTAAGGTAGAAAGTTCTACCTGCTTCACTGCTATATCTGCAGAGACCTTATTAAGTACCTTGGCCTCAAATTTTCTTTCTGACCACTGCAACCACTTTTCATTGGCCTCGCTATTGTCATCAATCACTTTCTTGACAATATGAACAAGTTTTTCCAGAATAGGGTCAGAGTCATTTACATTAGTCATTTCAAAAGCATCAATGGATATACCTTTTATTTCATGAAGTACTTGCTTTTGCTAATGTTCCCTTCTCATTTCTTCCCATTTTCTCTTATTCTTCAGCAGATCTTGTAGAATTTGCATCTGATCATAGGTCAATTTATCTATGTCCCATTTAGGAATCACAATAACTTCATCAAGTGTCACCTGTGGAGTGGGAGATTTCTCCTTCTTTTTATGTGACTTCTTTCTAGGTGTTGTACCACTCGACATCTGTATAAGATCTTTTATTGCCTCTTTCTCCTTAGGCTCTTGAGTGTTTATTTCTTTTTCTATCTCTTTCTTTTATGGTTCCTTTTCCTCCACATGAGGATTTACTATAACTAATGTAGAATGTTCTGCATGTCCTTTATTTGACTCCTCGGTAGATGTAGACATAGGTGTAATTACCGACTTGTCTTGTTCCTTAGTAGTACTATGACCGGCTAGTATATCATCTGTAACTTTGTGTGGACTGGAAGAGGTAACTTTAACAGTTGATCTATCCACAATATGTGGATAATCTATCACTTGTAATAACATAGGATTATTGCTCAACAAAGATGTATCTTTTTCTGCCTCAGCCTGAATTTCTTCCTCAGTCAATACATGAGTTTTCACTAGGGTGTCCTTAGTGATATCAACAATAGTTATTTTAGCTGTCTTCTTATGTTCCTCGGTCTTTTGAGCTGCTTCCTCCTGAATATTAGGTTCACTAACATCCTCTTTATTATCTAGCTCAACTCCCTTAGATGTGCTAGCATCTTGTTGTGTACTCTTATCAATTATAAGACCAAAAATGATCTTCCATACCTTTAGAATTTGTTGAACAACATCTTCAACCTTGTGTTGAAGGATAGAGTATGCCTGGAGCTTAGGAACGAATCTATTTTTGTACTACTCCATGTATTGTTGAATGTAAGAAGGGGACAAGTCTGGTGTGACTTGAGCAAGTGTGCTTTCCCTGATTTTCTTTTATGTTATAAGGGCATATTCCTATTTCTATGCTAGTCTTTGATATAGTTCATCAGGAATCAGTTTCCCTAATTGAAGTGGTACCATTTTGAACATGCAAAGCATCGCTTCTTCAACTTTCTCTTTTTCCTCAATACTTATCCTTTCAAATTTGATTTGTTTGAAGCCTGCTAGTCCAACAGTGCTTTTAATGTTGTGGCCTATTTCATCCACACTTATTGTTCTCTTCTATAATGCAACCTTCTTCTTTATTTCCTCATCACTACCGGTTTCCTCATCATCCTTCTCCAAAATGAGTTTCCTCCTCGATTTATTCTTTAACTGGCTCAGCACTGCCTTAGGCTAAACAATTTTTCTCTTCCCTGATGTAGGGGTTTTCTTTTGACACTCGCTAGCTACAATTGTAGAGGCTGCCCTAGTTCTTGGTGTAAGAAAAAGTGAGGAGATATGCTTTGGTTTCTACACTATTTTTCTTACAGGCTCGACAATCGATGCCTTCTTACCTTTCTTTAATACTACTTTATCCTCCTCTTTACTTTCACTAGACTCAATTGATTTATCTTCTCCTAATCCTTCAGTCATTTCTAGAGGTGCATCTACCTCTCTTTCTTCTATCACATTTTCAATGTTTTTCACTATCTTTTTCCTCTTTCTCTCCACGGTAGCAAAATTTAGTCCCATGGTTATCTTAGCTTTCACCTCCTCATAGGTTCCAGAATATGTAGCCTTCTTATCAACTTCCTCAGCTAACAAGGCTGTGATAGTTGTTGTAGTTTCATCAATGTTTACCTCATAAGGTAATGGCATTAGCCATGATACCCTCGGTATTAAAGCTTGAGCATATGTAAGGTCAGTGTCAATGATGCAGGAGCATCTCGAGTCCTTGGCAAACCCATGTCACCAAAAACATGTTTTTGTTTTCATGTGTTGCTCGGTTCCTTCTTTGACTGAGTTGGTTCGATGTTGCTTAGTTTCATTTGTTTACCAGGGTTGGTTGGTTATCTCTCCGGCACTCGGTGAATTTCCCTTGCACTCGGTGATGCTTGTCTAGTATTTGGTTATCCTTGCTTATCGAGTTGTTTGTTTTAGTTTCCTGATTGAGGCTGACTCTTGTAATTAATTATGGTCATATATTTAATGATGGTATCTATCATTGGGAAGCGTGTGGACCTAGATCTGGTCATTCCTTCCATTGATGGTGGATCTAAAGGTTGACTTTTTTAGTAGCCTCTTGTATATAATGTTATATTTGGTTGTAGTTTAGAGAGTCAATTTTTGATAAGAGATAGAAGATAGAAGATTAGAGATTGTTTCAGATCCTCGCATGTTGGAGAACTTTTGTACTTGAATTGTAATATTTGGCCTAAACTGGGAAGGCCTTACAACTTGGTATGTATGAATCAATTGGGATAAATATATAAAGGATATCTGCAATCTCTCTCTCACTTGTGTGTTTGTTTCTTTCGCGTGTGATCTCTGCAAAGTGGATCTAGTTAGGGTGTGCCTTTGGCCCCTCTTCCCATCCTCTCTTGCATCAGGTGGTATCAGAGTGAGGTGAGATCTAGATCTAGGTTTGCGAATCTAGGTTTGAGGATTCCTTCTTGTCAAACCCTAGTTGATTTGTTGTGGGGTAGTAGATTATGATCTGGCCTGCAATTGTAGAGGGTTTCAAGATGGTTTGTGGGAGGTGAGATGCAGATCCAGGATTGGTAGACATGTTGAGACAACTTGCTGCTAGATTAGAAGATGTTGAAACAACCCAGAGAAGAGGAAGACATCTTGAAGATGTTAGTGATGATGAAATTAAGGAAGAACAAGTTGATGTAGAACCTGCACCTGTGATGGATCAAGGTGAGGACATATTGTTGAAGGCTTTGACAAATTTGAAGTCTACACCACACTTTAATCCTCCTGAGTATAGTGGAAAATTGGATTCTGATGAATTGGTAGACTGGATCACCGAGATGGAAAAGCACTTTGAGTATGAAAATGTACCCGAGGAAAACAAGGTGAAAATTGAAAGCACAAAGTTGAAAAGTCATGCATCCTTGTGGTGAGAACATCTACAGTTGCACATAAAGAGGAAAGGAAAAGACAAAATTAAGGTATGGAATAAGATGGTGAATAAATTGAAAGGAAATTTTTTACCTTGTGATTATTAGATTAACCTAGTTAGGCGAATGCAAAGTTTGAGGCAGAAATATAGCTCGGTAAAAGAGTATACTGAGGAATTCTATAGATTAGATATCAGATCTAGACATGATGAAGATGATGTGGAAAGAATTGCTAGGTACCTAAATGGATTGAGAGTTTCCATCCAAGAAGAAATCAGTTTGGTTAAATTGGAGAACATTGAAGAAGCTTATCAATTTGCATTGAAAGCTGAGGAGAAATTGAACAAGAGACATGAGAAAAGACAAAGAGGTAGAGGTGGTAGATTCCCTAGAGGAAGAGGTAGATCTTATGGTGAAAATAGTAGATCTGAACCTGAAAAGACAAATCTAGATAAAGGCAAGACCGACTGGAAAGGTGAAAGTTCATCTAGAGGTAGAGGCAGTAACTACCGAGATGGTTATAATAGAGGTGGTTTATGAGGAATATGTTACAATTGTGGAGAAGAAGAACATAGATCATTTGAGTGTACACATGTAAGTAAGAAGGTCGGTAGCAGTATAAATGCTTTGGTGCAAGAAGAGTCACCAGATGAACTCGAGAAGGAAAAGAACTTGATGGTAAGGAGAGCACTTTGGAATGAAAGTAATAAGGAAGATTCGGTAAGGAAAAGTTTGTTCAAGACCATATGTAGAGTTTCTGATGAAGTTTGGAAGGTAATCATTGACAGTGGTAGCTCGGAGAACTTGGCATCTGAGGAAATGCTTACAAAGTTGCAGTTGAAAAGGTTGGAACATCTGAAGCCCTATCAAATTTCATGGATCAAAGATGAGCATACACTCTTGGTAAGTGAACAATGTTATGTGAATTTGAAAATTGGAAAGTACTATGATAAGGTATTATGTGATATCATTCCTATGGATTGTTGTCATATTTTGTTGGGAAGACCTTGGCAATATGATAGACATGCTATTGTTAGGAATAGGAACACTGAGAGGGGGGGGGGGGGGGTGAATCGGTGTTCACTATAATTAATCTTTTCATTTTCTCTTGAAACTTAACTTTAATGCAAAAGTAATGAAATGAACATCAAAATAAACAAGATGCATAAACACAACACATAACACCAATATGGTTATGGGGAAACCCAAATAGGTAAAAACCCCGGTGGGAATTGACACCCACTAAGAACTGCACTAGTGTCTTGTGATCCTTGTTAGAAGATCTTTAACCCTGTTAGGAGTTATCTTTACATTACTTTTAGTATAGTGAACTTGTCAAGGGTCAGAACTTGTTAGGAGTATTTTAAAATAACCATGTTAGGGGTGGGTGTTAGGATTAACAAGGCAGAAATAAAAATTATGTGCAAATATAACTAATATCAAAAAAATAATAAACCACACAGAATAGAACACAATGGCACATAGATTTAACGTGGTTCACCCAATCCCTGGGCTACGTCCACCAACAGCGAGTCCAATATTATTATTATCCAGTGATTACAACCTGATTACAATCCGTAATCCCTTACAGCCCAACTCTGCCGCAAGTACTAAAATCATACTTCGTAAAAATCCCTAACCCTAAGCCATATTATACAATATTTTTCCCGCTTTAGGGTTAGAATGAGTTATAAGTAGTCGGCCCAAATAACCGAAAAAAGTAGTCGGCCTCAAAAAAATTTTCCTCGGGGGCTACGCCCCCGAACCCCTGCTCTTGGGGGCTGCCGCCCCCAAACCCCCGCTCGGGGCCCGGCCCGGCCCCGAACCCCGGCAAGGTCGGGAGGAAAAGTGTACAGTACTTTCCTGGATAGTACTTTCCTGATTAGTCACCACAAGCTAACAATCTCCCACTTGGTGACTGATCAGTATCCACACTATACTAAAAAACCTCCCACTTGGAGACTGATCCTATAGCAATACCGCTACCCACATGAGGCTCCCACTGGATTGAACCACCTTGGACTCAGTTGTTCCTTTATTTTGTTCAGTCTAAAAGACCAACTGAAGCTGAACATGAGTTCAACTTCTCCCTTGTTACTACCTTGGTAAACATATCTGCTGGATTATCATCAGTATGAATCTTTTCCAGCCTTAACTGTCCATCATCCAAAACTGATCGAATGAAATGGTACCGCAACTGTATGTGTTTTGTCTTTGAGTGCAAAGCAGAATTCTTTGCAAGATGAATGACACTTTGGCTATCTGTATGTAGAAAATTATCCTTTTGTGGATGTCCCAATTCTTCCATGAAGAATTGAAGCCATATCATCTCCTTGGCTGCCTCTGTAGCAGCAACATACTCTGCCTCTGTAGTGGATAAAGCAACCACCTTTTGTAGTTGAGAAATCCAACTCACTGCTGTCCCACCAACAGTAAATATATAACCTGTAGTACTCCGCCTGCTATCTATATCTCCTGCCAAATCTGAGGCAACATAGCCTTGTACAGTAGTAGTAGAACCCCCAAAGTGTAAACACTTACTGGATGTGCCTCTCAAATATCTGAGAATCCATTTGACTGCATTCCAATGCTCAATACCAGTGTTACTCATATAACGGCTAACGACTCCCACTGCGTGTGCAATATCTGGCCTAGTACATACCATAGCATACATTAAGCTCCCTACAGCTGAAGCATAAGGTACCTTAGACATTTTAGTCTCTTCTTCTGGTGTCTTGGGACACATATCCTTAGTCAATTTCAAATGACCAGGCAAAGGTGTGCTGACAGCTTTGGCATTTTCCATAGAGAAACGTTGCAACACCTTCTCAATATAATCAGCCTGAGATAGAGACAATTTCCTATTTTTTCTATCTCTACAAATTTTCATACCAAGGATTTGTTTTGCTGCCCCCAAATCCTTCATAGCAAAATATTTTGCTAACTGTTGTTTCAACCCCTTAATGTGATCCATGTTAGACCCAACTACAAGCATATCATCAACATATAAACATAAAATAATGTAGCTGTCATCATCCAACCTCTTAAAATAAACACAATGGTCAGAATGACACCGACTATATCCATGCCCATTCATAAAAGTGTCAAATTTAATATACCATTGCCGAGGTGCTTGCTTCAAGCCATATAAACTTTTCTGCAATCTGCACACCAAATTCTCCTTACCCTTGACCTCAAATCCTTGTGGCTGAACCATATATATTTCTTCATCCAAATCACCATGAAGAAAGGCTGTTTTAACATCAAGCTGCTCTAAATGCAAATCTTCAGTAGCCACAATACTTAAAACAGTACGAATAGAAGTCATTTTAACAACTGGAGAAAATATCTCATCAAAATCAATACCATGTTTCTGTGCAAATCCTTTTACAACTAATCTGGCTTTAAATCTTTTCATACCTCCATCCTCTTCTTTGATCCTGTAAACCCATTTATTCTGTAAAGCCCTTTTACTTGCAGGTAACTTACATAAATCCCATGTCTGATTTTTCAGCAAAGAGTCCATTTCATCTGTCATTGCAGACTCCCACTGAAGCTTTGTATCCACCTGCACAGCTTCATTATAACATTCAGGTTCACCAGCATCTGTTAACAGAATAGAATACAAAGATGGAGAAAATCTTTCTGGAGGTCTACTTAGCCTTGTTGACCGTCTAACACTCACTGGGGTGTGTGGTATTTGTTGTTGCTGTTGTTGCGGAGCATAAGGAACTACTGGAACATGAACTTGTGGAGTATCATCCAGTACTACATAGTCATTTTCTTTCTTCTCATGCTGCAGCAACAGATCTTTGTACAATACTTTCTCATTGAATATGACATCCCTGCTTCTTACAATTTTATGATTTTCAAAATCCCAAAGCCTATAACCAAATTCATCAATGCCATACCCAACAAATACACATTTCTTTGACTTAGCTTCCAGCTTGGTTCTATTTTCAGAATCTATAAGTGCAAAAGCTTCACAACCAAAGGTTTTGAGAAAAGAATAACTCACCTTCTTACCACTCCATGCTTCCTCTGGAATACCACAGTCCAAAGGAGTAGAGGGGCCTCTATTGATTAAATAAATAGCAGTGTTCACTACCTCTGCCCACATATTTTTGGGCAGCCTAGCATGCAACCTCATACTCCTTGCACACTCCATTATTGTCCTATTCATGCGTTCAGCCACTCCATTTTCTTGTGGAGTCCTTGGTACAGTTTTCTGCCTACGAATACCATTAGAGGAACAATATTCTTCAAATTCTGTGCTGCAATACTCACCACCATTATCAGATCTGAGACATTTTAACTTTTTACCAGTCTCAGTCTCAACCAAGCATTTCCATTTCTTAAAAGTTTGAAATACATCAGATTTCTGTCTAAGGAAATAAATCCATACTTTTCTTGTTGCATCATCTATAAATGTAACATAATACAGAGAGCCACCAAGGGAAGATACCTGAGCTGGTCCCCATACATCTGTATGCACAAGCTCTAATCTCTCATTTTTCTTTTCCTTCCCACTCTTCACAAAACTAACTCTCTTTTGTTTTCCATAAACACAACTTTCACAGAAATCCATATTGACACATTTCAGACCAGGTAAAACTTTCTTTGAATGAAGTAATTTCATACCTTTTTCACTCATGTGCCCGAGTCTGTTGTGCCACAGTGCTGTGTCAAAATCTACAGCAACAGTTTGATGTTCTTCCTGCTCAACTGCAGCCACTGTTCCTGAGCATTCATTATCTTCTGAAACAATTAAAGTAGAAGGAACAGTATGACCTGTACAAAGATATAAGGTGCCTACTTTCACACCTTTTGCTACTACTAAGGAACCTTTTGAAACCTTCCAATTTTTATCATTAAAAGTAACTGTGCAACCCTCATCACCTAGTTGCCCTACTGAAATTAAATTCCTACTCAGCCTTGGAACATGTCTTACCTCTTGTAGTAGCCAATGATTCCCATTCTGCAACGTAATCTTAATTTTTCCCTTTCCAACAATCTGACAGGGTTCATTATCTCCCAAATAAACTAGCCCAAAATCCCCTTGGACATAATCAACAAAATAACTTCTATGGGGTGTAGCATGAAAAGAAGCCCCAGAATCTAAAACCCATGAATCATCAATACTTTCTAAGGACAAGAGCAAAGCATCCTCCTCAGATTTGTTACTTACCACATTTGCCTCCTTGTTTCCATCATTTTTGTCTCCTTGATCTTTCTTCCGAGACCAACAATCTTTCTTCTTATGACCTGGTTTTCCACAGTACCAGCAATCATTTGGCCCTTTAGATTCAGACCTCTTTCCCTTTGATTTTCCTCTTGATTTCCCACGATTTCCAGAGTTGTTTCCTCTATCTCTTGTTCTGCCTCTGCTTTCTGTGTTCAATACACTACCCGATGTGGATGCCCCTGAGCTTTTCCTACGAATTTCCTCACTCAATATAACACCAATAACATCATCATACTTTAGGGTATTAGAACCAGAAACAGAATTACTAACAGCCATTACCAAGCCATTCCAGCTTTCTGGCAAAGAACACAAAATCAAGAGAGCCCTAACCTCTTCATCAAAAGTAATTTTAACTGAGGTTAATTGACTTGTAACTGTATTAAACTCATTCAAATGATCAGTAACTGATCCACCTTCTACCATTTTCATATTAAATAAACGCTTCATAAGAAATACCTTGTTTGAAGCTGAAGGCTTTTCATACAACTTCGCTAGGGTTTCCATCAGATCTTTAGCTGTCTTTGCTTCAGTAATATTGAATGCCACCGATTGTGCCAGGCATAGACGAATACTCCCCAGTGCCTTCCTATCCAAAATATCCCAATCCTCCTGAGACATTGATTGCTCTTTCTTGGCTACTCCCTCTAATGGTCGCCATAGATCCTTCTGATAGAGATAATCCTCCATTTGCATCTTCCATAACTGGAAGTTCTGCCCATTAAACTTATCAACCTTCAGCCTACCCTCTTCTGCCATTTCTCCCACTTAACCGAGAGACTCTCCCACTAACTCGTGAGACCTGCTTCAGAGAATAGATGAAAGAACGAATGAAATAACCTCGCTCTGATACCACTTGTTAGGATTAACAAGGCAGAAATAACAATTATGTGAAAATATAACTAATATCAAAAAAATAATAAACCACACAGAATAGAACACAATGGCACATAGATTTAACGTGGTTCACCCAATCCCTGGGCTACGTCCACCAACAGCGAGTCCAATATTATTATTATCCAGTGATTACAACCTGATTACAATCCGTAATCCCTTACAGCCCAACTCTGCCGCAAGTACTAAAATCATACTTCGTAAAAATCCCTAACCCTAAGCCATATTATACAATATTTTTCCCGCTTTAGGGTTAGAATGAGTTATAAGTAGTCAGCCCAAATAACCGAAAAAAGTAGTCGGCCTCAAAAAAATTTTCCTTGGGGGCTGCGCCCCCGAACCCCTGCTCTTGGGGGCTGCCGCCCCCAAACCCCCGCTCGGGGCCCGGCCCGGCCCGGAACCCCGGCGAGGTCGGGAGGAAAAGTGTACAGTACTTTCCTGGATAGTACTTTCCTGATTAGTCACCACAAGCTAACAGTGGGGACATACTGTCCTAGAGCTCACTGCTCAAATGGTGAAGGCTACAACCTTCTGATCTCAGATACACACTATATCTACTGGATGAACTGGCACTATGACACTGCTTGTCTAATCTGTTCCTTTGATGCTCTGATGCTTTGACATCTTGCAAAGCTCTAATACACATTAACTACTCTTGGCACACTTCTACTTTTCTTATCTCAACTCTTTATCAACTTCCATGCTTATTACAAAGGGCACATCTCATATTTATATGCGCTTATTAAAATAATTAACTAGGTCGGCCTATAATGGATTACATACAATGCTTCCAATTGAATTGGCTCAAGCGTGTCTACATACAAACATAATTACATGTCTAAAACCTAAATACAATAGGTGCATAGCCTTTACAAAACAATATTATCATCGCTAATCAAATTACCAACAGTCGGCTGCATACTGTGTTCTGTTCTGGCATTCACTAGATGTACCTCTTCAACTGTCTGTATCTTCATCATATGGTCTCATATGATCATGCACTCTTAGACTTAGCATGAATACATACATACAAGCTTAACTTCAAGGGAACATACCTTAACTAGGTCATATACACGTGCGCTGATGCTTTGTACGCACGTGCACTGATGCTTTGACCTTCTGATATTCTGCTAACTATCCAATCTTCTCTACTTAGCCAAATTTTGATCTTCTGATAAAGTGCGCTGACTCCAAAACACTATATGACTTTGTTTCCATAATGAAAACACTATATTTAGTCATATACAATAGTATAGTCAACTTGCCAACAATATCCCCCTTTGTCATTGATGGCAACAAAGGAATACGACAAAGTTACTAACTGTACCCTTATACAAAAAACTTTTTATCTTATATCTCCCTTAGAATCTATACTATACATCTTATTTACATATATGTAAGACTCCATATTCTATACAATACTCCCCCTTTGACATTAATGACAAAGGTGCTTCAAAAAATGTATCTCTACAAGTACTTACATTGTTAGAACATCTGGATATGCTATCTGTAAGTTTTGGATCTCTTGCTTCCAGAATGCAATTAGTGCATTAACTATCTATAGATGGGCGCATAAGGCATATTGCAACTTCTCCATCTTCTCCAAGTCTGTGCTAGGACCTTGATCATATGTCATCATGGTGGCATCGATCTCCTTGATGTTCTAATTTAGAATATCTAGAGAGGGCGCAAGAGCATTCCTGAGCTATGTTTGCCTTGCCCTTATCTTAGACATCTCTTTTTCATCCTTTTCTATCTTGTCTAACTGCCCCTGGTATACATTGCTGCACATGTTCACATCAGTGGAGGGGTCTTCTACTGATTTCCTTACTTTTTCTATCATTCCTTCTGCCTCTTGGATTTTCTTGTAATGATCACTAGTTACCTTATCCTGGTTCATACAATCAGCAATGATTTTCCCGCCCTTTGCTGCAAACTCCTTTAGAGATGCTTGACCAATCTTTAGTGAACTTAGGTCAAGTGTAAAGTTTCTAACTAATTCACTTAGCCTTTTCTTCATGTATTTCTCTTCTACAACTAGGGATGCAGATTCTTCCAAGCTGGAAAAATTAGTCTTGAAGTTTGAAAGAATTGTGCTTACATCATCAACTAAATGGACCTTAGACACTTTCTTGTCTGAAGGTAGTAGACTGTTTAAAATGTTGGCTGATTCAAAAATAGGGGGTTCCTCATTACCTACTTCTCCTTTTCTTTCTCCATGGCTAAGACACTGATCTTGATCAGGTCTTCTTCTCCCCAAGAATCCAAACTAGTTGTGTTTAGTGTCAATCTTGACAACAATGATAGAGAAGGTAATGGAGTGATAGGAGTACTATCCATTACTTCTTGATTTACTCTGAATATCATCTCAATAGATGGTTCATCTATTTTCTCACTTTCTTTTATTTCTTCTTGTTCTTTCTCCTTTTCTATTTCCATTTCTTCTTTTTCATCTATCTCTTTCTCTTCTTTTTATGTCTCATTTTCTATCTTCTTCTCTTCTTCTTTACCTGTTATATCTTCTATTAGTACCTCTTCTTGTAACTTGGGTGAATTATCACCACATAGGATTTTAGCTTCTTGTGTTCTCACAAAAGCTTCCTCAAACTTATCCAGGTCTCTATCTGTGGCTGCCATGGCCATCTCTACATTATCAATGATGATAGTGTTATCTTTTAGTGTCTCTATCATGGGCACATACTTTTCTACCTCAGTGGGTGTTTTAACTACAGGCACTGAATCCCGAGGACCTGTAAATGGTACATTTGTGGTCTTTGACTCCTTGGCTACCTTTGTGGGCACTTGAGTTGTGGGCATAGTAGGTGGATACATGTGTCTATTCAAGAAAACTTTTTCAAAGGCTTTCTCTATCTCTTTGGCTGTTAACTCAAAGTTTTTATCCATTATGTGCAGATTTCTCAACTTTTTTCTTAGGTGCGGCTTCACCAAATCTAGCAATAGTGTTTTCTCTTCTAAGGAACACACTGGGAGACATTCATCAAGAATCTTTTCCCTTATCCTAAGATCTTCTTCAATAGCCTGTTTCTTCAGGGATTCCAAGATATTCCAAACATTGTCTGAAATGACTGTCTTAAGTTCCAAGACTGTCTTCTTGAACTTAATCATATGTTTGATGATCATTCCATGAATTTATGATTTGTTTATTTCATTGTACATCTCATAAAACTTTCCTATCTAATCCAATCTTCATTCATCAACAATCCTTGTATTCAACACTTTAAGACTAGTTCTGAAACCTACTTGTGGAGGTGCTTGAGTGTTCTTCTTACTTCTGGTTGCTCGCGAGGATGGGTGACTAGTGCTAATTTCCTTCTTCCTATTAGGAATTTCCTTATACTCAGGAGGAGCTGTAAGATCAATTGTTTCCTTAGGCACAAGAGAGGTAACATCTATTTTGTCCTGTTTATCCTTTGGATAATCTGGCTTTTCAACTTTGATCTTCTTTAACTTGGGATCATCTTCCTTAGCTTCTACTGCAGATGCGCTCTCAATTCCAAAAGCAATCTTTTCTTGTCTTTCTTTGTCAAGGTCTACTTGAGTTACTCCATGAATTATGAGTATCTCAGAAGTAACCTTAGCTAGTTTCCTCTTTGTTTCTCCACTGTTAAGAATTGCATCAACTTCTCTTGTTTTCTCCTCATAAGTACCCCACCTAGGTTCATTAGGGTCCTTAGTTGATGATAGTAGTACTTGATCATAGGCTTCCAAGATTTTTTCATCAACCTCATATCCAAGTGGATGAAGCCACTTTTTTATAGGTTCCATTGATTCCATGCAAGTTGTGTCAGTTTCTACCATGAAGCAAATGGCGTCTTTGTATTTCTCAACAATGCTTTTTGGTATTATGTACCTCATTTGTATTTTAGCCCTGAATGTCTTCAATTCTAGCATTATGTAATCCTTGAGTGTACTCTCAATAGATGCCTTAAAGGATATTTGTGGTATTATAGGTAAACTCTTGTCCAAATATAAATCTAATACCTTTCCAAGTATGTGGAAGTGCATGTATATGATCAAAGACCCAAACCTGAATATTTTGGTCTTGTCATGCTTAATGGCTTTAATATTGTCTATCAGTTCTATGAATAGGATCTCACATAGATTGAACTCACCATTTTCTCTCACAAGTCTTATTGCTGCAAGAATAGTGGCCGCAGATACACTATTCACCCTACTGGTGTGTTGAAACCTATATCCCAATATCATAGATATCAATTTGATGTCTTTCTCCTCTATAGGCTCAATTGTCATTCCGCGCCTATCACTTCTTGACTTGTTTTCTCAACTATCTTCCTTACATCCTTACCCACTGGAAGAATGACGCCTTTCTTAGAGAGACCTGTCATCTCATGAATTAACTCACTTGTGATTCTCATTGGTACTTCACCTATTTAGAATAGGTCATCATGAATTCTGCTGAGTAAAATATTTATCCATTTAGACTCATAAAAATCATCTGTTGTAGCATATTCAATTATGGGATGGTTTTCCAACTGCGTGAACTCATCAAGGAAGGTTTTATTTGGTTTCATCATAGTTTCTATGTGCGCTCTAATTCTGTCAAGACCTATTGGCTCCTTCTTACAGTAAATGTATGCACGAATGTCTTCAACCTGCGTAACACCCATAGGAGTTCAGAAGAATGCTCCTTCTAAATCATTTGGGGTAGATTTGAAAGGGTGCCTCTTGAAAATGTATCTCTTCTTATCCGCAACATCAAACACAACAAGAATAGCCATAACTTACTTGTTTATCACTTTTAATTAGGTTTCCAAGAACTTTCGAATCATCGCGATGGATTAGGGCTTCCGCAACCGATCAAATACACTTCTTCACTGGTGAATCACACTTCAATCCTTCTCAATCAGCTTCTAGGGCTTCTGTGCTCTCCAATCACTCAAACTAGAATGCAATGTGTGATCTGCAAGTCTCTGAGTACTTTAAAGTGAAAAATTATGCCATTAATGCTTTTCGCGTAAACCAAACTTTCACTGAAAATCTCCAACTTTCATTCTGCAATCAATCAGGTAGTGCACTTTTGCATAGAGCATCATATCATCTCCAAGGTTTTAAATCCAAAGGCGCATACTCTAAGGGTGAGTATACTGGCCACGCAGGGGTCTAGAGCTAAATTATCTCCCCCTATGACCCTGAGGGTCATTCATCCAAATGTAGAGGGTGTGTCCACTACAAATGCATCCAATACATTCTCATCAACCTTATCCTTCTTCACCTCTGTCGAAATCAAGCTCACATCTTCTGAAGATTTCACAAACTTGACTTCTCCTTCGGTATCCAAAATTGATTCTTCTAGCTTTTTAGGGCTTTCCTAACTTTGCATTCTAGATCTACAGAACTTTGAGATGTGTCCAGCCTTGTTACATGAGTGAAAAATAACTGGAGGCCTTAAATTCCTTAGCGCATTGTTATGAGTCACCATTTTACACTATCTAGCTGAGTGACCATTATAATTACATATCTAACATGTAATACTCTGAGAACTTCTTGCATTTGTTTGATTCTGATTTCTTTGATTATTCAGAGTCTTGTTCTTCTGACTTGTTTTACAATTCATAGCTCTATGACCAAATTTATTGCATGAATAACAATAACCATTGAAAGGTATTACCTCTTTACAGTTCCTTGCTATATGTCCATGTTTGTTACATGCATAACAAGTTCAATCTATTGGCTTGCGCTCATCCTTAGATGGTTCAATACTATCTTTAGTCTAATTTCCTGTCTCCTTAGCATCTATGGTGTCTTCTGGTGCTTTCTTCCTTGCTCGCATGTCATCAATCTAATTTTTTGCTTCATTGAATCCAATGCTGATGGTATCTCCTTTAAGATTCCAAGCATATAACTGAGATTCTATCAGATCCTTGCTTGTGTGTAATTTATCAATGTGATTCTTTGCTTCTTTTAACTCAAATTCCAAATTTTCTTTGCTATTTCTTAGCTCCAAGATTTCCATGTTTTCTTGCCTCAATTCTTCATCTAGTTGAAGGTTCTCTTTGATCTATTCATCATAAAATTCTTGATTGTTAATTATATTTTCATCCAACTCTTCAATCTGATCTTTCAGAGATGTGTTCTCTTCATTTATCTTTTTGACCATCTTCCCTAAATTACTGTTTGAACACTCTTTTAAATCTTTTCTTAGTCTTTTGATGACTGCTTGAGAATCACAGACTTTTTCTTTTAGTTCTTCAATTTCTTTTTCAGATCTGTCAAGGTCTTCAAGAGCAGCTTCAAGATTATTTTTTAGATGTTTCATTTCTGTCTTATCCATGATCTCCTCAAGTGGTTAAACTTCTTTTTTGAGGACCAGAGCTCTGATACCAATTGTTAGGAATGGGAACACTAAGAGGGTGGGGGGTGAATCAATGTTCACTATAATTAATCTTTTCCTTTTCTCTTGAAACTTAACTTTAATGCTTAAGCAATGAAATGAACATCAACATAAACAAAATGCATAAAAACAACACATAACACCAATATGGTTACGAGGAAACCCAAATAGGTAAAAAACCTAGTGGGAATTGACACCCACTAAGAATTGCACTAGTGTCTTGTGATCCTTGTTAGAAGATCTTTAACCCTGTTAGGAGTTATCTTTACATTGATTTTAGTATAGTGACCTTGTCAAGGGTCAGACCCTATTAGGAGTCTTTTACAATAACCCAGTTAGGGGTGGGGACACACTATCCTAGAGCTCACTACTCAAGTGGTGAAGGCTACAACCTTCTGATCTCAGATACACACTATATCTGCTAGATGAACTGGCACTGTGACACTGCTTGTCTGATCAGTTCCTTTGATGCACTGATGCTTTGACCTCTTGCAAAGCTCTAATACATCTTGACTACTCTTGGAACACTTCTTCTTTTCTTATCTCAACTCTTTATCAACTTCCATGCTTATTACAAAGGACACATCTCATATTTATATGCACTTATCAAAACAATTAACTAGGTCGGCCTATAACCGATTACATACAATGCTTCCAATTGAATTGGCTCAAGTGTGTTTACATACACACATAATTACATATCTAAAACCTAAATACAATAGGCATATAACCTTTACAAAACAATATTATCATCACTAATCAAATTACCAACAGTCGGCTGCATACTGTGTTCTGTTCTGGCATTCACTGGATGTACCTCTTCAACTATCTGTATCTTCGTCATATGGTCTCATATGATCATGCACTCTTAGACTTAGCATGAATACATACATACAAGCTTAACTTCAAGGGCACATACCTTAACTAGGTCATACGCACGTGTGCTGATGCTTTGACCTTTTGGTATTTTGCTAACTATCGAGTCTTCTGTACTTAGCCAAATTCTGATCTTCTGATAATGTGCACTGACTCCAAAACACTATATGACTTTGTTGCCATAATGAAAACACTATATTTAGTCATATACAATAGTATAGTCAACTTTACAATAGCTATATAGGATGGGAGATTGCATAAATATACTATTTGGGCTGATGGAAGAAGACAAATCTTGTTACCTTTGATTGAAGAACCTATCAGTAATGTTTGTACATCTGTGAAAGTTTGCTTAATGAAAGGAAGAAATTTTTTTAAGGACTTGAAGAAGAATGATGTATGTTTTACCGTGATTCCCAAAAACCAAGTTAGAAAATAGAGGATAATATCCCAAAGGAGATTGATAAGTTACTCACTGAGTACAATGAAATCATTTCTAATAATGTACTTGATGGTTTTCCACCGAAGAGAAGCATTGATCATTGCATGGATCTAATCCCTGGAGCTAGTTTACCGAATAAGGCACCACATCGGTTGACACATACCAAGAGTTAGGAATTGAACCAATAGATTTAAGAATTGTTGCAGAAAGGTTTAATCTGAGAAAATTTGAGTCCTTGTGCATACCTACTGTATTGACACCTAAGAAGAATGGAGAATGGTGAATGTGTATTGATTCCAGAGAAATCAACAAGATAACAGTGAAATATAGGTTTCCAATACCAAGAATGGATGATATAATGGATAGTTTGATTGGAGCAAAGTATTTTACAAAAAATGATTTGAAAAGTGGGTATCATCAGATCAGAATCAGAGAAGGTGATGAGTGGAAGACTGCTTTTAAGACAAAAGAAGGTTTGGATGAGTGGTTGGTTATGCCTTTTGGTTTAACTAATGCACCGAGTACTTTTATGAGATTGATGAATGAATTTTTGAAGAAATTATTAGGTAAGTTTGTGATTGTATACCTAGACGATATTTTGATATTCAATAAGACCAGAGAAGAACATTTGTTGCATGTTAAAAAGTATTGCAGAGGTTGAAAGAAGAAAAGTTGCTGATAAATCTGAAAAAGTGTTCTTTCATGCAAGAGAAGATTGTGTATTTGGGATTTGTGATTTCAATTGATGGTTTGAAAATGGATCCTAAAAAGGTTGAAGCTATTTTGAGTTGGCCTACACCTGAGAATGCTAGTGAGGTAAGATCATTTCATGGTTTGGAAAGTTTTTACCGAAAGTTCATTAGGAATTTCAGTTCAATTTGTAATGCTATGACTGAGACTATGAGAGGAGATAAAAGAGAATTCAAGTGGACATATGGAGCTGATAAAAGTTTTGAGACTCTGAAGTAGAAGGTTGTTGAATTGCCTGTTTTGGCATTGCTTGATTTCAATAAGGTATTTAAAGTGGAATGTGATGCAAGTGGAAGTGCATTAGAAGCTGTGTTGAGTCAAGAAGGTAAACCTGTTGATTTCTTTAGTGAAAAGTTGAATGATGCAAAAAGGAAATATTCCATGTATGATAAAGAATTCTATACTATTGTTCAAGCCCTAAAGAAATGGAGACATTATTTGATACCGAGTGAATTTATGCTGTATACCGATCATAAAGCTTTATAGTATTTAGGTAGTCAAAGTAAGTTGAATCAGAGACATATGAAATAGGTTGAGTATTTACAGAATTATACATTTGTGATAAAGCATAAGAGTGGAGTCACTAACCGAGTTGCAAATGCATTGAGTAGAAGAAGATCTTTGATGACCGAGATGAAAATTGAAGTTCTTGGTTTTGATGACATGAGAGATTCTTATGAATTTGATCCTGATTTTTCTGTGCCGTGGAGAAATTGCAGAGCACCTATTCAAGATCAACCGAGTACTAAATGGGAAGAATATTTCATTCAAGGAGGTATTTTGTTTAAAGGTATTCAATTGTGTATATGGAGAGGATCAATGAGAACTAATTTGATAAAGGAGAAACATAGTAGTGGTTTAGTTGGACATTTTGGTGTTGATAAGACATTGCATTTTCTTAAGGAGAAATACTTTTGGCCACAGTTATATAAAGATGTTCAGAAATTTGTGAAAAGTTGTGGAATTTGTCAAGTTGCAAAAGGAGTAAGTTAGAACACTAGATTGTATACACCGATTTCTATTCCTGAGAAACCTTGGATTGATATCAGTATGGATTTTATTATTGGCTTACCAAAGATAGTAAGAGGTAATGATTCTATATTTGTTGTTGTAGATAGATTTTCTAAAATGGCACATTTTATACCTTGTAGAAAGACATTAGGTGTAGTACATATAATAGATCTTTTCTTTTAAAGAAATTGTTAGATTTCATGGATTACCGAGGAGTATTACCTCTGACCGAGACAATAAATTTTTTGGATACTTTTGGAAGACCCTTTGGAGAAAGTTTGGCACTGAGTTGAAATATAGTTCTACATTTCACCCACAGACCAATGGATAGATAGAAGTTGTGAATAGAAGCTTGGGTAATCTTTTGAGATGTTTAGTTGGAGACACACGGAGTAATTGGGATTCTATTTTGGCACAAGCAGAGTTTGAATATAATAGTTCAGTGAATAGGAGTACTGGAAAAACACATTTTGAGATTGTAAATGGCATACAACTGAGAGGTATATCAGACTTGAGGGATATTGCTAATGAAGGACAGAGAAGTGCTGAAGGAGTAAAGTTTTATGAGTACATGAAGACATTGCATGAAGATGTGAAACATAAGTTGGAGAAAAGTAATAAAAAATGCAAAGACAAAGCTGATAGATCAAGAAGACATAAGACTTTCACAGTTGGTGATGAAGTAATGGGGCATTTGAAGAAAGAAATATTTCTTGTTGGAACATATGGGAAACTAAAAATGAAGAAGTTTGGTCCTTGCAAGATTTTGAAGAGATTTGATAGTGGAAATGCTTATGAGATTGAGTTACCTGATGACATGGAGATATCACCTATTTTCAACATTGCATATTTGTATGAGTATCATGAGTCGGATGAAGAAATGATAGTACCGAATGATTATCCTAAGAAACATATAGAAGAAGTTGAGAAAATTTTGGGGCAAAGAATTGGCAGAAGTACAAGAGTAAAATAGTATATGGAATATTTGGTAAAGTGGAAGAATAGACCGGTTGAAGAAAGTTCATGGATTTCATAATCTGAGTTGGGTTCAGCTCGGATCATACCTACATCATGATTTAGAGAATCATTTTCAAATAACCCCAGGTGTCTGATGCAAGAGCATCTCGAGTCCTTGGAAATCCTATGTCACCAAAAACATGTTTGTGTTTTCCTACGTTGCTCGGTTTCCTTTGTTTACCAAGGTTGGTTGGTTATTTCTCTGGCACTCGATGAATTTCCTTGGTGCTTGGTGATGCTTGTCAGGTGCTTGGTTATCCTTGCTTACCGAGTTGTTTGTTTTGGTTTCTTGATTGAGGCCGACTCTTGCAATTAATTATGGTCATAGATTTAATGATGGTATCTATCATTGGGAAGTGTGTGGACCCAGATTTGGTCATTCCTTGTGTTGATGGTGGATCTGAAGGCCGAATTGTTCAGTAGCCTCTTGTATATAATGTTATCTTTGGTTGTAGTTTAGAGAGTTAGTTTTTGATAAGAGATAGAAGATAGAAGATAGAAGATTAGAGATTGTTTTAGATCCTCGCATGTTGGAGGACTTCTATACTTGAATTGTAATATCTGGCCTAAACTAGGAAGGCCTTACAGCCTGACATGTATGAAGCAATTAGAATAAATATATGAAGGACATCTGCATTCTCTCTCTAACTTGTGTGTTTGTTGCTTCTACATGTAATCTCTGCAAGGTGGATCTGGTTAGGGTATGCCTTTGGCCCCTCTCCCCATCCTCCTTTGCATTAGTCAACTAGGAAGCATATGTCCTGATTGTATTTCTCTACTAGGGATACAAGAATCCTACTTCTCTTCCTCATTTTATTCTTAAATTCTACAAAGTAATTCTCCATAATGCTTTCAAATTTATCACCCATTTGACTAACAAACTCATTTATCTGAACTATCATTGGCCCACTCTTATCCCATACTACTCCAACAGTAGGAAATTTTTTCTAAATGTAGAAGAATAAACAAACAAGTAGGGAACCAAACTTACACATTGAAATCTTTGCTTTCTGGATCGATGTAAGATTC
This sequence comes from Chamaecyparis obtusa, assembly GCA_027943335.1. Classification (NCBI taxonomy): domain Eukaryota; kingdom Viridiplantae; phylum Streptophyta; class Pinopsida; order Cupressales; family Cupressaceae; genus Chamaecyparis; species Chamaecyparis obtusa. The sequence continues at coordinate 94,347 of BSBK01000412.1, forward strand.
TCAGCAAGTTGTGTCAGTTGGAGCTCAGCAAGGTCATATGTGTGATCCTTCTTAATTATTTTCCAAGCTTGGTCTAGTGCCATGCATGGGACACTATCCAACTAACTTGACTGATAGAATTTGTGCTATCACCCTTACTGCAAAACTCAAATTTTGGATTAGTGATAGTAGAGATAGTCATACCTCGCTTGTTCCATACTACCTATGTGTTTTCTTTAATTTCCTCCTTGCTTTGACATCTCATAATTTTCTTCCTAGGGAGCTTAGGGTATCCAGTTACCTAGTGAATCATGTCTTTGTTGATTTGGATTGGTCCATCCTCCAACAATATTTGCATGTCATGTACCCTGCTTAGTACAATCTTGATCCATTCTACTTTGAAATTTTGTGGAAATTCAAGGGCATGAACCAACCCTTGCTTGACAACCTTTTGGTGTTCCAGCTTCAACACCCCATTGCTGCATAGTTTCTCGTATGCCTCTCTAAGTTCATAATCACCAATTTCTCCAATCTTGCACATGTAACATGACCAAATATCATTTATCATTAAAACATTCTTTGGAATTGACGACAGGTCTCTAGTCAAATCTCCCATGATCTCACTTTCCAAAATGACTTGAAACCTTTGTGTCTTGCATGCCTCATTCCTCACTAATTGAACAATAAAGACCTCCTTTCCTTTCTTCTTCATCACAGCTAATGATGATGATGTCATTTCTCACAACTTAAGGGTTAAAGTATTGAAAAGATTTTACTTGGTAAAATACCTTGCACAAGTGTTCTTCATATGTTTTTCTGATGAAACACTGTGAAGATTTCTGTAAATCATACTTAGCACTAATCATACTGGTTACTCACCTTTTGAATCACTCTAAAAATTCTTAATTCACTAGTGAAATGAAATAAATGGTAACTTCCCACTTTATAGACTTCAAACGGTCATATTAGGGCTTCATTAATGATCTGTACACTTTCTAGGTGAGATACAGTTGTCTCAACAATCTCATGTTAAACTCGGTCAACATAAGCTCAAACAATACAACCATTCAGTTACAACTCGGTGTACATCACATCTCGGCTATCATAGGTACTCGACATACATTAGTGACTCGGTCATTATAGACTAAAATAATGATGCTCGACATCAAATATGCAGTGTATTCTTTTGCTCAAATCTATCCTAATGCATCTTAATCTATACCGATATGGACTTTTTCTCAACAAATGTTAGGAACTGATGTAAGATTAAAACATTTTAGGAGTCATTTCCATACATACCTTCTTTTCTTAGTTCAAAGTAGTGTGATCACCTAATCCATCAGATTGGGTGACCTTAGGTGCACTGGCTTCATTAGTGCTTCCCTCTTCTTTCTTCTTCCATGTTTTGTTCATCTGATTTCTCATTTTCTCAATGGTTTCTTCATTCTTTCTTTGTTCATTGCTCGGTATGGGTGACCTGCAATCTTTCTTAAGGTGACCTATCTTATTGCATTTATAGCATACCATACTTCCATTCATCCAACTCTTAGATTTACCCCTAAAATGTGTCTTCAGGCAATTTTCTCCAATGTGACCATATTTTCCACTGTAATGACAACTGTACAAAGTGTTGTAGTCCCAATTATATATATTAACCTTCTTAGGTGACTTCATCAATTGATTTGATGACCATTTGAGTTTTGATTTGCATTCAAATGCTCTACGTCCATAATTATGATAGTAGAAATAATGTCCTTGGAATTTAGGTGAGGTAGGTGGATTACTAACCTTTGTCCTACATTCATGTGCCTGATGTCCATGTTTCTTACAGTTAAAACAATGTCCATTACATTTAGGTTTAGGATCAGTGTTACCATGTTTTCTTATGCAGATGCTGGCTGTATGTCCTAGCTTTTCACAATGATGGCATGTGGGCTTGTTGTTCTTTGATTTTCCATTCCTTTGTGTGTGTGAATTTTGTACCTAGTTGTAGATACAACACTTCAGTAAAACATTAGAGGTTAGCCAAAAACCAAAATTGTGCAGTGAAATAGAAACTAAACTAACCAGGTGATTTACTGCCTTCTAGAAGGTGCGAGTATGATACTCTCAGATCAGACCGAGACCAGTGACAATGCAACACCTAAACGAAGGATTTGAATGCAAAGAATAAAAACTATATGAATGTAGATTTAATCTATGTTTTTTGTGTTTTCTATGCAATAAGATGAAGGAAACTGTATGAATCTATTCTATATGAAAAATTGATGTGATATGCAATTAATCTAAGAATTGATATGCTAAATGATATGAATGCTCAAAACAATGAAAATCTCACAACAACTTTGATTCGCAAAGATGGATTCTTCGATCACCAATTCGCCAGCGTGAGGATGCAATTTCGTAGATCTTTTTAGAAGAGATGAAGCCTTGATTTTATAGAAATCCAAGGCTTTGGAGGTGCATGAGAAAAGCCATAAATCACTCTTAATAAACTCAGGTTGAGTTTTGAGTTATCAGGAAATAAGAAATAATTAACTCACAAAACTATGCAAAAGCATGCAAGAACAACTTTTTAACTTAAATCAAAAGTTTTAGATCAACTTTGAACTCAAAATAGATGTTGAGTTTCCAAAAGTTAACAACTTGCATTGATTTCTTGATTTTGAGTTTAACTGCTTTTTGAATGTGCACAATTAATTATGAATTAATTAAATAAATAAAGTGATTTATCCTCAACTTAACTAATTTTTGAAATAAAACAATTGATTTCTGGGTTAATCAATTATTAAATCAAACTTTATTCAAAAACTATATTATTAAAAATTGACAATTGACATTAATCAATTAAATAAAAATTTAATCAATCAGTCATGAGATTTTAGATTTATTGTCAAAATAAAATAATATAATTTAGCAATAATTTAATTAAATTCAATTAAATAATTAAGTGGCAGTATTAAATCTAATTAATTAAATATTCAGAATATTCAATTAATCAAACGGTAGGATAAATATGATTTATCGCCAAATAATAATTAAATTAAAGATAATTAGAATAAATAGGAATATTGCTAGGAATATTCCCCGATGCAGAATTTAGGATAATCAATTAGGATTCGATAATGTGTAGATGTGCCTTAGGTTAGGAATTTGATGTTGATTTTGTTCGATTTGAAGATGTAGGAGGTTAATGAACCTATAGCCCATTTTTGGGGTATTACATTTTGCCCCTCTTTGAATCACTCTGCAAAGCGGTGGTTCAAAGAATAGTCCGTGTCTGATATACATATGAAACTGATTTGAAAGATGAACCGATTCCAAGACAAAAATTGATTGAAAGATAGGAAAAAAGAGATATCAACCTAGGCCCAGGATGATCGGGAATCGAGATGATGTTAGCTATATCAACAATGAACCGGTGATTACGAAAGGTGCCAAAATGCCTGATTCTGAACCTTATGATTGTGAAGAAGTGAGTGATCCATTCTAGACCTGAATGCCCTTGTGTGAATCATATTGGTATCACATCCTGAACCCATCAGTTACAAAGAACCAAGGAAATAACACTAATGAACCGATGGTTATGAAAAATTGACATAGTTTACAAGATAGATTAGGATACCAGATGAATCTGATATGCCCCAAGAGCTGATAGATTATCCCCAAGCGATGAGGACTTTAGATGAATCAGAAACTAGATGTGGTTGTTGTCTTGATTAATAAGGAAAGATTGATTAAGAGAATTAAGTTAAAGACTTTGAATGATGTGCAATACCATGCCCCCTTTGGGATGAAAATTGAAATCTGACAAGAAAAGTCAGCGTTTATAGTTTAGAAGCATGTTAATTGATTTGAGAAATGGTTGTACATGTTCGAGAATGCGTTCTGCATCATTTAGAGGTCCTAGAAGACCAAGTTTGACTAGGTTTGACCATGAGTTGACCATAGTTGACCAAGTTGAAATTTTGATAGTTTGATGTAAGATAATCAGTTAAGTTGAATATTGGATTTTTGTGATGATTGAAGGTCGATTATGCAAGTAGTCAGACATCCTGGGTCCAAAAATTTTAAATTGCAATTTTAACATAGCAAATAATCTTAGATTTCAATTTTGATCCTGAAAATGGGTTCAAAACATCAAAATTATCCAGGGGTGCAATTTTCATGAAAAATGGAGCATTTTTGAAATTTAGGTCAAAAGCTATATAAAGGCCAAAAGGGTCATTTTCAATTCATTTGCACCATTGACTTTTGAAAACCTTGTGGAGCCCTCTGAGTGAGAAAATGACATAAATGAAGGTACCTATGTCTTCTCATCATTTCGAGTGCAGCTGGAGGCATCAGAGACCTCGACAGTACAGACATCTGATAGGTGGACCTCTTTGCTTATCTAAAAAGTCAATTTTTCTTTGATTATAGCATTTTTTACTTTTGTTTCGTACGTTTTCAACTTTTTAATTTTTGCATGCATGGAAACTCATACGATTGTCCATCTGGACTCGTACAACTTTTCAACCCTAGTTAGATTGTCCTTTCATTAACCCCCAAGACTCGTATGAGAGGGAACCAAGAGTCGTACGACATTTCATCGGGTCCCTCATAACTTGTACAAGGAGAGATGCAGTGTTGTATCATCATGCTTTGTCGTATGGTAACCAGGAAAAACTCGTACAAGTTTTTCTGCTAGTCTGCTTTGTCATATGAAAAACAGTGAGTCCAAAATTCATTTTTAGGGCCAAATTTTGAATTTTCTAAACTTTGAGTGTGATTCCTGAGTCTTTGACCTACCTTCCGAAATAGCAAACTATTCCATTCTTGTATGTGTAACCTATTTTCCAACCAAAGTACTGATAGGGTTCCCTGTTTCCATGCTATGTAGGTCATATATCCTGATGTTCATGTACGTATCTCACATCCAGCCACTCAAAGGCTCTGTGTTTCCTTACCAGATCCAATGAGAGTGCATCTTGCTACATGCAGTTTTGAGTATTTGATCCATTTACTTGAGATTAGGGTAAACCATGGGCTGTTGATGACACTGATAGAGAGATTCCATTCAGAGACATAGACGTTTCATCTTCCTACTGGAGAGCTCACTGTGACTCTAGGGGATGTGTATAGGATTCTTCAAATTCCATTTCATAGTAGTCAACGTCCAACATATGTGAGTTCGGGGAACTCTGGACTATTAGCTTTCAGACGTCTCTTCGGAGATGATACTCAGTTGACTGGCTCCATTTCATGGGAGACCTTAGTGCAACATTATGGACAGTCACATAGACTGGAGTGTATTATAGCTGGGATGATCGGCGGTATCATCATGTCTAACCATCAACATAATGATCTTCTAATGGGCTGGGCCCCCTATGATTGCATGTTTGATGGTGACTCCTTCCGAGTTAGCCTGGGGTTAGTGTCTTTTGGCTCACATGTTCTCTGAGATGCATGAGGTAGTGTATCACGAGAGCAAGACTTTTGCTTTCGGAGCTCTTGTTTTATAGATATGGGCATGGGAGCATATCCCTATTTTGAGACCAGTGTGTACCTCATAGAGGCCGCCATAGGAGCCCGTTATATATATATATATATATATATATATATATATATATATATATATATATATATATATATATATATATATATATATATATATATATATATATGCTAGATATGTCATACAGGGGCGTATGGGCCATGTAGAGTATTAGAGACAATGTCTTGATGACATGACCTTTGTACGATGGAGGCCCTATTTAGAGATTGAGCCATGGCCTACTACACAAGAGCAATTTAGTTTCTTCTTTCAGAGCTGGGTGTTGATAGGATGATCATCCTCTGTACTAGAGAGATTTCTGATCACTAGGGTATGGCGGTAGTATGGACGAGTGCAAGATGCACCGCAGGATTACACCACTTATGCGTGGATAGCTCATGAGCTCGAACTTGGATGGACCCTGAGGCTTTCTTATGCCTTGTGTTTACAGGAGTACAGTGCTATCATTGGTAGAGATTGGGAGTATAGGCCACAGGTCATTGATGCAGGTGTTACAGATGGATTCAATGCATGGTTTGCTGATCATCCTGTTTAGACATTTTCTGACCCTACTGAGTTGATACCCTCCATGGAGGAGGTGATGGATGTCATAGGTGCTTCGATGGGATAGGGTCTAAGACCCACATAGGTTCTGATTGTACACCCCACACCTATGAGACTGAGAGCAATGGCTCCTCCACAGAGACCATCAGGATAGATGAGGCCCCCTAGTCCCACTAGTTCCACAGCAGGTAGATCTATAGGTTCACAGAGATGGACTAGGGGAGAGAGTTGTACTTTAGGAGGTGTTGGTAGTGCCAAGGAGGTACTTGTAGCTGAGCAGGTTGTAGGTGGTGATACTGATCCTATACAGGAGGATACCGGTTTTGATCTGGGTACAGAGGTTAGATGCCATAAGGAACAGAGAGCAGAGACTATAGAGCAGCTTGCGGAGGATACTGACATGCCGGTGACATAGGCTGGTCCCAGTGTGCCATTGTCTACACAAGAGATCATGAGGAGGCTCAAATTATAGGTCTGGGACCTAAAGGTGTGCAGTGCTCGATGGGAGGAGAGATATCTAGAGGTAGATAGATAGTGCACTGAGCTTCGTGGTGAGGTTCAGAGATTACAGGTAGAGGTTATCCATCAGACCTCTCGATCTTCATATTATGTTTCAGCCTACTATCCTATAGTTCCACTTGCTCAGAGAGTTCCTTCATATTCTCAATACATGATAGCATTAGAGGGAGCGAGAGCACCTAGGGCCGAGGTAGTACCAGATGCACCACCACCACCTCCACCAGATGGAGAGGATTAGGCCGACAACTAATCTATCAAGATATTCTGATATTTTTGTTGCTCTTTTGATATTGATACTATTCTGATATCTCACATGAGCTCATTCTTTTGTACATTGTGCCAGTAGTGCACCCCTGACTATTTTGAGTTTTATGATATATGAGATCGAGACTTTTGGTTGTGACTTCATTTGTACTTGTCATGTTTTTGATGTATGATGATATCATGTGATGTAAATGCTATGAGTAGAGTAGAATGTATGTATGGATTCATGTAATGCAATGATTTTCATTCATATGTATGAATGTTATGCAAATGCACTTGATTATAGAAAGTGTATGTATGGAAATGTATGTAATGCAATAGATGAAATGAATGATTATGAATATGTAATGAAAATGCAATGATACACATGATATGTTTTGCAAGTATTGATGAAGAAAAGTACTCAGTCTTATGTCAAAAAGGATGTTTAACCCAAGATTGTGACTACTTGCATTTCTGTGAGAAAACCTTGGTATAAGATTTAGCTATTCAATTTGTAGTTTAAGTATAGTGTTAGAAGAATTGTTTAAATATTGTCAAGAAAGTTGTGAGATCATGCAATCATGAAAAGTGCAAAATGACATGCAAAATGAAATGCAATGTAAGACCTAGGACCTAGTCATTGATCATGTGTCAGTCATTTGTCATCATTGAGTTTTTTTTTTTTTTTAAGGTAACCGGATAAATCAATACAATGCCCACTAGTTTATAAAAACCATAGACATATGAATACTAATTTATATGCGCAAGAATCAATACAATGCCCACTGGTTAGGCAACCATGGACATATGAATATTGATTGTATTTTTGCAATGTCAGATTAGATGTAAGCATCAAGGCACAAACGCCAGGATGACCTGAATATCATGTCCATTTTAATATTGCAATTTGTATAAGCATCATAACATCAACATCGTGATGACCAGAATACGTCTTGCATGAAAAAAAAACATCAAGCAGTCAAGAGATCATTCTAAATCCAGTGTGAATTACCTATATTGACCCTTTATCATTCACATCCTTAGGTAAGATCGTGTTTTACAATAGGAGAAAGAACTCACTCAAAAGAAAATAGTGAGATCAAAACTCCCTTGAATTTTTTGGGTATCAATGGTTGAGGTACGCATGGCCATCCAATTCAAGATAGAGGCTCTTACAGTCGGACACTATTTCAATCCAAAATTTCTAAAGTTGTTAGATTTTCACATACAAGTAGAAGACAAAGAAAATATTACGCCCCTAGTCATCACTCTCTAAATCCTATAAAGGACATCATCAAAGAGCTCAAAGGACACAATATGCAAAAATCTCATTGTGAATTAGTAAGCATACAAGGAGATAAAAGCATGTAAAAAACATAGATTGTTTTCGGTTTGATGTTTGATTATGTTGTGGTAGATGCAAAATCCTTTCTAGAGAGGAGACTGACTGACTGACTCGGATGAAGCTTCAAAGGACTGTGACTGGTTATGACTCATCTAAGATGTACTAGAGGCCATAGGATATGACATTGATTTCCCCCAAGTATTAAGCATTGATAGGATACAGACGCTTGAGCTGATTGGTGTACATACCGAATTTATTGAAAATAGGAATGCAGGAACACACTAGGAAATATGTACAAACTAAAGCAAGACTAAAAGCTGGGAAAGACCAAGATTGTGCTGATAGATGGAGCATTTTGAAACAAGTGGCACTCATTTGTCAGGTTTTCACCATCTTGGCAGAGATTCTATTTTTGCTACCAAGGCACCTATTTCTAGGTTTTCGCCAAGGCACTTTTTCTTTTTCTCATTTTTTTGTATTTTTCATTTTTTCAATTTTTTTTTGTACTTTTGATATTTTTTACTTTTTTTGTGAATCATCAAGGCATCCATTGCTAGGTTTTCACCAAGATGTTCACTTTTTCAGGAATTTTTCCAATTTTTATAATTTTTTTAGGATATTTTACCATAGACTGAATGCCTTAGGCGTAGAATTTCTTTAGATGGAGAATGTTGTTTGGTTCTCAAAGCTGTTCTCCTTCATTTGTTTGAGAGTTGATAGGCACCAGAGCCAAAAGTAGTAGTGATAACAAAGGGACCTAGCCAGTTGGGTTCAAACTTCCCCTTGCATTCTCTATGTGATTGATTTTTAGGATTCTCTCTCAAGACTAGATCACCAACCTAAAATTCTCTGTGTCTAACTTTCTTGTTGTAGCCTCTAGACATGCTCTTCTGATATACTCTGAGATGATCATACGCTTCTTGTTTGCGCTCATCTAGTAGTTAAAGTTCTTGCAACCTAGACACTCTGTAGTCATCATCAGTTACTAGACCATGCATTCTGATTCTTAGTGATGGGATTTCAACCTCAATAGGCAGTATTGCTTCAGACCCATAAACTAAAGCGAAAGAAGTAGCCCTAGTAGGCATTCTGATACTTGTTCTATAGGCCCAGAGAGCTAGATTGATCATGAGATGCTAGTCTCTTCTTGTTTTATTAACTGTACAGTGCAATATTTTCAATAGATTCTTGTTTGAAGCCTCTACTTGTCCATTCTCTTGAGGATAGTAGATAGATGACCAATGTTGTGTAATCTTGAATTTGGCACATAAATCATTCTAGTCTTTGTTCTTAAATTGTCCACCATTATCTATGATTATAGAATGTGGAATACCATATCGACATATGATGTAGTTCAAGATGAACATAGATATTTGTTTTCTAGTTTCTTGTGTCAAAGGGACTGCTTCTACCCATTTTGTAAAATAATCTGGAGTTGTGATTATATGGGTATGTCCATTAGAAGAATGAGGATGTATGGCTCCTATAAGATCAAATGCCCATTGGTGAAAAGGCCATTGTGTAGTAAAGGGAATTAGATCCCTCCCTGGAGCATGAATTAAGTTGCCATGCACTTGGCACTTTTGACAATTCTTAGCAAACTTGATAGACTCTTTCTCCATTTTCAGCCAATAGTACCCAGCCCTAATAAGTTTTTGAGCTAGTGTTAAACCATTTGAGTGTGACCCACAAATACCATCATGGACTTCCTCTAATGCACGCTGAGACTCTTCTTGTTCTAAACATCTAAGTAGCGTACCATCTAGACCTTGTTTGTATAGATCATGACCAATGATGACATATCGGGAGGCATTACAGATAAGGTATCTCTTTTCATGATGGTTAAAGGTATCAAGAATGATTTGGTCTTTGAGATAAGAGAATAGATTTTTATAGTGGGAGGAATCATGACCCATAATAGTGCAGATCATACGGGCATCACGGGAGTCATATGCAAGATAAGATAGTGCTTCCACCAGGAACTCATAGCGTAGCTCATGTTCAGGCTACTGTAATAAAGTAGACAGCGTTGCCATTGCATCAACAACTTTATTCTCTGTTCTAGGTATTTTCTCAAATGTGATAGAGATGAAATATTTCTTGAGATCATCTACCATTCTCTTGTATGGAATGATATTTTCATCCTTAGTTTGGTACACATCATTGACTTGATGGATTACAAGTTTTGAGTCTCCATGAATGTGTAATTCTATCACTCTCCACTCAATTGATATTTTCATACCATTTAAAAGGGCTTCATATTCAATGATATTGTTTGTACAAGGGAACTTTAATCTGAATGCCTTAGGGATGGAGTATCCTTGAGGAGTGATAAAAAAGATGCCTACTCTGGATCCATTCTGTGTATAGGATCCATCAAAGAACAATTGCCATTCTCTAGAAGAAAGATTCATGATAGGAGGAATCTGGAAATTCCATTTGCATTGGTGTGTCATCAAACAAAGGTGCATCTACTAATTGATTAGCAATAACTTGGCCTTTAATAGCTTTTCTTTCAACATATTCAATGTCAAATTCACTTAAGAGCATGACCCATTTGGCTAATCTACCCATGAGGGTAGCTTTGCTTAGTAGGTACTTTAGTGGATCAATCTTAGCTACTAAATGAGTGGTATGAGCTAACATATAATGTCTTAGTTTCTATGATGCAAAAACCACAACTAGACAAGCCTTTTCAATCATAGAATAGTTCTTTTCGTATGCCACCAATGTTCTACTGATATAGTATATAACTCTTTCCTTTTTATTCTCATCATGTTGTGCAAGCAATGCCCCTAGTGATGTATCTATTGCGGAGACATATAAGATCAATGGCTTCCCTTGAATAGGAGGCATCAAGATAGGAGGATTTGATAGATACTTCTTGATATGATCAAAATTCTTTTCACATTCTTCACTCCATGAAAATGTCACACCTTTATGTAATGTCTTTGTAAAAGGTTGTGATATGTCTGCTAGCTGGGATATGAAGTGTTTGATAGACTGAACTCTCCCTTGTAATGTTCTCATTTGACTAATATTCTTCGGGGGTTGCATCTCCATTATAGCCTTTACCTTAGTTGGATCTACCTCAATTCCTTTCTTTGAAACAATATATCCTAAGAGCTTTCTAGAAGTGACACCAAAAGCACATTTCTTAGGATTTAGTCTAAGGCTAAATTTTTCCATTCTGTCTAGTATCTTGCTCAAGTCATTTAGATGTTTAGCTCTAATCATAGATTTTGCTAAAGTATCATCAACATAATCCTCCATAGTCCTATGCATCATGTCATGAAAAATAGAAGTCATAGCCCTCTGATATGTAGCACCATCATTCTTAAGCCCAAATGGCATGACATTCCAATAGAAGGTACCCCATGCACATGTGAAAGTAGTTTTCTCTTGATCCTCTGGAGCAATTTTTATTTGATTATATCCAAAAAAACCATCCATCAAAGAATACATCTCAAAGCCCGCAGTCATGTCCACTATCATATCAATGTTAGGTAATGGAAAATCATCCTTAGGGCATGCTTTGTTTACATCTCTAAAATCTGTGCATACTCTTATTGATTTGTCTGGTTTAGAAATAGGTACAATATTAGAGATCCATTCAGCATAATCAATAACGTGGATAAATCTAGCTTTTAGGAGCTTCTCTAATTCAGCTTTTACCAAGAGTGCAACATGTGGATGCATCTTTCTCAATTTTTTCTTAATAGGTTTAACGTTCGGAGCTATAGATAAATGGTGCATTATAAGATCAGGATCTAATCCTGGCATATCTGAATATTTCCATGCAAATTTGATCTTTTTTTCTGTCAAGAATGTTGTAAATTTTTGCTTTTCTTCTTCTGATAAAGATTGTGCTACATGGATCAACTGTGGTTCTTCTGTTGTTCCCAAATTGATAGATTGAGTGGGCTCAATTAGAACTGGAGATCTGTCCTGTAAATGACTCAGAAGGACATCAAATATCTTATCCTTAGGCACCTCAGAGAGGTTTTCACCTTTAGATACATCTTTTATTTTTACTTTTGTAGGTTCTGAGACTACCACAAAGTGGTTTTCACCCTCATAACTCCTTTTATTTTTATTCTTATTCTTATTTTTCTGACTAAGATACTTGATGTCTGACTCCATCATGCTAACGCTCAGTTCACTGATGGAAGTCCTCATAGGCTCAACTAAATTTAGGTAACAAGTAAGGGCATAGTTATTGGGAAAGGTATAAATACCTTGGTTCAAGTTGGTGGATGTATTGTGAAGAAGGTCAGGACGTTGGATAGTCAAAGTGGTGAAAGATTGGGAAAGAGTGTTTACAGATATGGATCTATCATCATTGGTCCTAACCTGACCCTCGAGTTCAAAGGTGATATTACAACTTAAGACATTCAATTCATGAATAGGCTCAATGTCATTGTGGAAATCCACTTCAGCCATCGGTGGATCAGACTCGATAAGTTCATCATTTCAATCTAGACTTACGTTAGGTTGAGGTGCATATTGGTGAATAACATCAACATTCTTTTTTGTAATAAGTTCATCTGGTTCTAGAATGAATCCCCATTCATAGTCATTTGATTCATCTTCTATTTCTTCATCTAGACCCCTAGGAAATCTGAGAACATGAGTAAAGTCAGGATGAATACCCCAAGAAGGGTTTCCCTCAGATTCTGATTTGAATTCATACTCATGGGAATCCATCTCAGAATAACTACCACCTTCCTCTTTTTGATTTCCTTCGAGATTAGCCGGTTCTTGTGTTGCAACTATCTCTTGCTCTATAGTAGGTTCTTGTGTTTCTACCACATTAATTCTTTTTATTGGATCATCTTCACCTTCAAGGAGATCTTTTATTTCTTTAGGAAAATGATTATAAGGAATGAGCTCATCAGTGGTGTCTAAAATATCACTATCAGATTGTTCAGTTATTTCTCCCTTTAGTTGATTTGCTACAGAAGGCTCAATCTATTCTAATACATGCAAGGAGTTCTTGCTAAGACAGAAAGGTTTCTTCATGTATCCTAGACCCATTGTATTCTTGTTTGCTCTGTCACAATGATCAAGAGGTGATAGAAGACCTTTACCCTATAGTCCTAGAGGTCCTTTTCCTTTATATCCCATCTTTGTGATCAATTTATCCCCTGGGCCATATGACTTAGAAGGTATACTTGGTATTTTCACATCACATTTTTGAACAACTTGAGATTTAGGTTCATCTTTGTATAGCCATGTGAGCACAACTTCATCCTCTTCAAACTCCTATTTAGATACTTGTTCTACAACAAAATTTCCTTTATATGCTTCAAGAGGTTCTTTAGATTCTAGCTTGGACTATTTTAGAGTTTTCCCATAAGACTTAGGAGAGATAGGAAGAGATGTCAAAGATAAGATTGACTCTATAGTATATTCTCCCATACCATTTTCTTTTATCTTAACCTCTTTAGCAATGTCTTCCATCTGGGATGTTGAAGCAATGTCTAGCTGCTTAGTGGAAGATTCTCTATTATTGGGAACAAGTTTATCTGCACTCCCTTTCAAGGTATTGCAAGTTGTATACAGATCAGGTGGAATTGTTACCTCAACTCCTTCATAAGGAAATTTCAAACACTGATGGAATGTAGAGGGAATGGCTTTCATGTCATGTATCTAGGGTCTTCCTAGAAGGATATTGTAAGCCAAAGGTAGATTAAGAACTTGACATATAGTATCTCTGATGATAGGACCTGCTCTGATAGGTAGGACAATTATTCCTTTTGAAGATCTTTCTCACTCATCATATGCTTTGATAGTTATCTTCTTCTTGGGATCAATGGCCATTTCTGAAAATCCCAATTATGTAATCAAGCTGAAAGAACAAATGTTTAGGCCAACACCCCCATCTATTAACACATGTTTGACATGATGGTTTTGGATCAAGACTTCAATATGCGAGGGCTGGTTATGTGGATGACTCAAGGAGTTATCATCTTCCTCTGAAAAGGAAATGTACTATGGAGATGTAAGATGACCAACCATACTCTGAAATCTATCTAAATCAAGGTCATCAGGAACATTGGATCTGAGCAGAGCTTTGTCTAGAATGGCTCTATGAGCTGGAGATATCCAAAGCAACTCAAACATGGAGATTTTAGCATTTGTGTGCTGGAGTTATTGGACAATACTGTATGAAGTAGGCCTCGTGTCTTTAGGATTTGAAGATTTAGATGTAGCCTTCTATTTAGAAGCAGATGAAAGATTGAAAGGCAGCTTAGGGACATTTGATGAATCTAGTATTTGTCCTTGTAGGTGTGCCTAAGCTTGTGATCAAGTAACTGCATTAGTTGATTGATTATCTCTATCTCTTCTTACAATTGTGATGACATTGCAACGCTCAGATAGACATGGTTCAACCATATTGATAACAACATTATTTCCTAAGTAGGCATAATTGACTTTAGCACCCATATTAGGTTGAGAAGAAGAATCTTCTTTACCATGTTTAGGAAATGGTTCTGTGAATGCTATATGGTCATTATTACTCTTATGATTGTTAATCGTGGTGTCACAATTATCAATTTTGTCTTGGATAATATGCTTTAAGAGAATGCAGTTATTAGTCTTATGACCTTTATTGTGATGGAATTCATAAAAATCATTCTCTCTCCACCATTTCAGTTTAGGTTTAGGATCAAAGACTTTCATCTCAGGCAAGTAGATGATTTTGTTTGCCAATAGAGTTTTCATGGCAGATTCCAAGGATTCTCCAAGAGGAGTGAATTTACAATTAGGATCTGTAGCCCAAGGTTTGTAATCAAATGACTTTTTGTTGGACTCTGTGGCTTTAGCTTCAGAAGCTTTGATGGCTTGGGTACCAACAGTGAGATTGAAAGTAGGTGCCTTAGATGGGGCACGAATGTTATCAACAATGCCATCTATGACAACACCTTTATTCTTGTTCTAATTTTTGTTCTTGTCCTTAGAACTAGATCCAAATTCATACTTGTCTTTTTGAAGTGTGATGTCTCCTTTTTGCACAAGTACTTTCTCAATTTTGATCGCATTATCTACCATCTTGTCAAAAGATGTATGATTTTGCATTTGTAAAGGGTAGTTAATTTCTAGAACAAGATTGTTGATGAAGATTTCCAACTTCTTAGTTTTTGGAATGGGTCTAGCATATAGAGAAAATTTCTTCCTCCACCTCTTGAGAAATGTCAGGAATGGTTCTCCTAGATATTGTTTCAGATTGTAGATGTTGATCATAGTGACTAGATGTTGAATATTGTAGGAGTATTGTTGATAGAATAGTTTGATTAACTCTTCAAAATTTTTGATAGTAGGAGGCATTCTAGAGAACCAATGAATGGCTGCTCCTCCCAGAGATTGAGGGAAAAGATGCATTAAGTAAGTTGGTTCGTGCATAAACTCCATAGATTGAGTACAAAATTCTTTGACATGATCTTGAGGGTCAGAGTTTCCATCATACTTATCATATTTTGGCATCTCCACTCTTTTAGGGAATGGTAGCATGTACAAGTCTTTATCAATTGGAAAAGGGCATAGAGCTTCCATAGAGAACTCCTTAGGTTCCTTTTCTTTCTCAAGTTTGTTAAGTTTGACTTGCATGATATGCATCTATTTCATCATAGCCGTGATAGGGTTTCTTCCTCATGTGTAATGATATTTTCCACACTAAAGTTAGGAGGAAGTTTAGCTCCTTGATGAGCTAATTCTAGAAAGTATGCTTCTCTATCTTCCTTCAAGAAATGTTTCATCATTCTTTTGAAGTCATCATCATTTTGATATTGAACAATTTTAGAAGGGGTAGGTTCTTGATCCATATCGTGTTGAGATTGGTGTCCTTGAGACCTATGTTGTGTCCCTCTGTGAGACATGTTAGGAGTTTTAGGGCTCCTTGGATTAGATTGAGGAGGGGTTTGTTGATTACCTCTATGAGTTGATGGAGGGGGGACGTAACCAATTTTTAATCAAAAATTGCCAAGACTGTCATCTTCGTAAAGACCAGAATTGTAGAGTTGTTCAAGAGTTGGGGCATGGAGAGTATTCAGAGGTATTGTCTAGGATACCTCTCCAAATTTCTTGTGTGATGAAGCTCTAGCTTCCACCATTAACCTTGGGTGAAGCAAAAGAATAAGATGAAGACAACTGAAGAATGAATTGATTCAAGAAGATCGAATGATGCAACTTTGTCAAGATTGAAGTGATTAAAGAATAGATCAAACATAAATGAAGGATATTATGCCACATTAGTGTGGGTAGATGCCCAATAGATGGTAGGCATGAGCTCACAACACTTAGTCATTTAGACAAAAAGATTGAAGTTGTAGATAATGTTGACAAGGTTTTGACACAAGATGAAAAAGACTCAAATCGATAACCTAGAAGGAAAGATCAGACTCGAAGGCTCACTTGAGGAAAATGAATGGATTTTTTTACACAGTGATTGGTTCAACAGATTTTGGAAATAGGCTGTAAAAATTGGGTCTTTGACAATTTTGATAACTTTCTGGCAATTTTTCTCAAATGACTTTTTGCAGGTTCATACGACAGTGGGTATGTAGTGAAATGACAATTGACAAACTCGTACGACAATTGCAAAACTCACATGACAATTGATAGTAGATTTTTGACTTTTGTTTCTGACTGGTGGCAAAACTCGTATGACACTATACAAGCTATCATACGACAATACGAGAGTTATGAAACAACACTTGCCAAAACTCGTGTGACTTTGTGACCTGATGGAATGACTTTTGACTCCAGAAAGGATTTTGACTTCAGATTTTGCAAAATTTTGGTTTTCAAGTTCAAATTGTTCACAAATTTCTCTGTCCATGTTTGAAGATTATTCTGAGATCATTCATTTTTGGTAGTCAGATAGATAAACAAGCACATAAAATAGCAAGCGAGTGATTCCAAGCACATCTGAAAATAATGAATAGGGGACAAAGCAACCTTGTGCATGAACAATCAAGTGATTGAATGTGCTAATCCCTAGGAGTGCTAATTGTGTATGTTCCAAAAAGTTTTTCAATAACGCACATATTCCTAAAAAAATAAAAATTTGGCCTCACTAGGGTTTGTAGTAATGGTTTGACTTTGCAACTTTTGTCATCTCAAGAGGGTGAACTCCAATCCAGGTGCACCGGGGTTTTGACACAGCCTAAGAAATTAATTAATTAGGAGCTACTAGGTAGATCTGACAGCCCAACAAGAGACCACACCTATGAATATTTCCTCCACAAGGACATTTATATAGCGACTACTGCTACCACGATGAAAAATGGCTATTACCACTTGAGGTTTCATCCATGTGGTTGACCCAATTAAGGGAATGTCCACAATGGTTAACCCTCTCTAAAGGTGACTCACAAAAGATACCACATGGAGACTAGTTTCAGATTTAAGGATCTGAGTTTCTGATACTACCCAAAAAGGGAGTAGAGCATAGTCCTCTAGCCTTTTCACTTTTAACCAAAATAAAGCAGATAGATTAATCTAACACGCTAAGACTAAGATTATCTCAAAAAGATCTATGATGTCAACCACTTATGATCTATTAACCTCTTTGGAGAGAGAATGTATCAATCAAAAGTTGAAGACACATGAATCTAGTAGAACGTGAGACTCTCTCAGTACCTTCCCTACCTACAAGGGGATCCTTCGTCAAGAGGAGCTTCGAATGAATAAACAAGTGGAAGAAGCTCAGTCTCTCAAGATCATCCACAAATAGTGTTCATAGGGCCTATTTACTATGTATAACAGATATGCAGAAAGCAAATCTATGTTCATTTTATAGCCCAAAAATGAAGTTTGTGATATGAAAGCAAGAAAATCACACAAGCTTGACACGTGAGAGTTCATTTTAATCCAAATTGAAATATTATTAGCTTGAGAAGAATACCTAAATTCCTTGCAACACACTTAGTAGATTTTTACCTATTTTAGCAATTTAGTTGCGCTTTCCCCAATTAGATTCAACAAGTATCAGTCAAAAATAGAAGATTTCAATTGTTAAGGTTAGGTGTCAGTCCCAAATCTGGAAAACTGCCAAAAAATATAAAATGACAATTGAATTTTGGAGTCAAAACTCGTAAGATAGTGGGTTACCTCCTAGACAATAGTCTGGAAACTCGTACGATTGTGGGTGTCTGTTCATATGATAATCAAGCTTTCAAATGATAATGTGTACTCTCTGATATGAGCCTTGAAATCTAGACCTGTCATATATAGTGGGTACCTCATGAAATAACTTTCTGACAAAAGTCATACGAAAAAGTATGGATAGAAAATAAAAATCATAGTTTTAACCCATAAAATGACAAGAAAGTGATAGAAATTGATAGAAAGATTATGGAAACCCATTTTAGGGCCCTACGGTGGGCGCCAAAAATGTGTGTGTGAATTTTGTACCTAGCTGTAGACACAACACTTCAGTAAAACATTAGAGGTTAGCCAAAAACCAAAATCGTGTAGTGAAATGGAAACTAAACTAACAGGCAATTTACTGCCTTCTAGAAGGTGCGAGTATGATACACTTAGATCAGACCGAGACCAGTGACAATGCAACACCTAAATGAAGGATTTGAATGCAAAGAATAAAAACTATATGAATGCAAATTTAATCTATATTTTTTGTGTTTTCTATGCAATAAGATGAAGGAAACTGTATGAATCTATTCTATATGAAAAACTGATGTGATATGCAATTAATCTAAGAATTGATATGCTAAACGATATGCATGCTCAAAACAATGAAAATCTCACAACAACTTTGATTCGGAAAGATGGATTCTTCGATCACCAATTCGCCAACGTGAGGATGTAATTTCGTGGATCTTTTTAGAAGAGCTGAAGCCTTGATTTTATAGAAATCTAGGGCTTTGGAGGTGCATGAGAAAATCCATAAATCACTCTTGATAAACTCAGGTTGATTTTTGAGTTATCAGGAAATAAGAAATAATTAACTCACTAAACTATGCAAAAGCATGCAAGAACAACTTTTTAACTTAAATCAGAAGTTTTAGATCAACTTTGAACTCAAAATAGATGTTGAGTTTCCAAAAGTTAACGACTTGCATTGATTTCCTAATTTTGAGTTTAACTGCTTTTTGAATGTGCACAATTAATTATGAATTAATTAAATAAATAAAATGATTTATCCTCAACTTAATTGATTTTTGAAATAAAATAATTGATTTATGGGTTAATCAATTATTAAATCAAACTTTATTCAAAAACTATATTATTAAAAATTGACAATTGACATTAATCAATTAAATAAAAATTTAATCAATTAGTCAAGAGATTTTAGATTTATTGTCAAAATAAAATAATACAATTTAGGAATAATTTAATTAAATTCAATTAAATGATTAAGTGGCACTATTAAATCTAATTAATTAAATATTTAGAATATTCAATTAATCAAACGTTAGGATAAATATGATTTATTGCCAAATAATAATTAAATTAAAGATAATTAGAATAAATAGGAATATTGATAGGAATATTCCCTGATGCAGAATTTAGGATAATCAATTAGGATTCGATAATGTGCAGATGTTCCTTAGGTTAGGACTTTGATGTCGATTTTATTCGATTTGAAGGTGTAGGAGGTTAATGAACCTATAGCCCATTTTTGGGGTATTACACTTTGCTCTCCACTCTTTGATGATTCTCCTTCCTTAGTGGATGACAATTTCTCATTATGTCCAAGTCCAGATGTATCACTAGATCTTCTAGGTGACCTTAATAGCTCTTCAAAGTATCTTACAACTTCATTAGGCTTGCTCATCCTTTCATTAACTTCCTTTTCAATTCTCAATTTATTTCTCAGTTGATTATTTTATGATCTCAGGTTTGTGAGTTCCACATCTTTCCTGCCCAATTCTTGATTAACCAGTAGCAGTTGATTTACCATGTCTAGTTGATTATTTGTCAACCTTTTCATGTCACTTGTCTTTTCATCAAGTCTCATTGATATTTATCTTTTATCTTCTTCGGCCATTGTCTTGTCTTCTTCATCTTTCTTTTTTCATTCAACTACTTCACAAAGTCTCACATATTGAATTTCTTGTTTTCTCTTCAGATTTATGATGTCCTCATTCAGTATGTTATTTTTCTCCAGTAGTTCCTTTATGGCTTTGTCACTTTCTGTAGAGTTCCCACTATCACATAGTCTAGTAGTATCTTCTTCTTGATATTGTGTTTCATTTTGTTGAATAGCTATTTCTCTTCTTCTGCTTAAGGATTTCTTCAGTTCTCCTCTGGCTGCTTCAAGTTGTTGTAATGCAAGTTGAATATCAATCTTCTAATTCTCTATGATTTTTCCCAACTTATAAACCTCCATCTCAAGATATTTATCTCACAAGTGGTTAGAATTCTATAGGAGACCAATGCTCTGATACCAATTGTTGGAAATCTATTGGGAAAATGTGATATTGAGAGGGGGGGTGAATCAGATATCACTGATTAATCCATTTTTACATAAATGAAACTTGCATAGCATAAGCATAAAACTTAGCAGTATAACAGATCTAATAAGTTAAACATCACCCATGAAAATAAGCATAACACAATGATTTTGGTTACCCAGAAACCCTTGAAAGGTAAAACTGGGGTGGGGATGACACCCACAAATCTTCACTACTGCAGTATAAAGTTTGCCTGTTTAGGGCTACAAATTTCATCACAAAATATGATCTACCTTGTAAGGGGTCTTCCCTATTAAGAGCTTTGAGATTTATACAATCTACCTTGCAAAAAGATTTAAGACTTACAACTAAGTAAGCACTCGGTTAAGAGATTTACTAAGGTCTGTCAAAACCATTCTATTAAAAGATTTACCCTGATACACATGTTAAAATATCTTAGTACCTGATCCTTTGGTTTGCACTGTGATGTTGATTACATATCTTCTCCTTCCAGTATATATTTGATCTCATCTATCAAATATGTCTTTGTTCTACCCTTCATTGCTTTGCTCTGTTTTACTTGGTCATTGAACTTTATCAGAATACTTATCCATTTTGAAGATATTCTCATTGTCACACTCTTACATCATTTGAGGGTTCAGATCACATCTTATATAGACACTTGAATTTCTCCAAGATTTAAGATCTACGATCTAGATTATCTCTTTTTATCGCTTAATCTTTCCCTAATTTTGATTGGTTCCATGTGTTACATAGGAATTAATGATTACAATACAAGAGCATAATCACCTCAGTGATTTCCTCAACAAACAACAAATTAAATATAAATGTTAGCCAAAATGGTTTACCTCAGTGTTTGTGCCATAACAAACACATATGTCAATTTTTTCTTGCTTGGCATTAGATATCTCTGGCACTCGGCATTCATTATTCTCTATATTCTGGTGCTCAACATTGTCTTCTTTACATAACTCGACTAATACAAAAGTACTCGATGACCACTATTTTACTTGGTAGTGACTATTGCTCGATAAATGTACATTATACATGACTCGGCCTATATATGATGACTCATTCACAGTGATGATCGACCAACATTGCCTAGAAAATGACTAAGTGTAAGACACTAATAGACAACAAAACTTTAGGGATCAACACATTGATGCCAAGCAATTGATTTCTAGTTTATATTGTGTTGTCATATCAATCAGAATATGATATAAGTTGAATGAGTTAAGGAGAAGAAGAAATGAGATGTTGTGAAGTTGAAGAACTTATATGGGAAACTGATACAGATCAGATTATGTTGATATAATTATTTTCTACCTAACATATGATTATATCAAATGGGTAAAGCATGGTAAAGAAGATTTGAAAAGTCGGTAAGAAAAAGAGTTTTGGCTACCAAGAAGGAAAATTCATTCGGTAAAGGAAAATGAACTCAAGACACTGATAAAGAAGTTATGGGCACTAAGCGAAGGTATCTAAAATTTAGAGTTATCTACTGAGCAAGGAACAAAAATTAAATACAAGGATAAGAACGATATTTAGTGATTAGCTATGATGAACTGGAAGGTTATGATGATAAGGAAAGTTAGTTAGAGAGATCTACGATTAGGAAAATTCATGATGATGGTCTATGGCTTAGATCTAAATGGTTAAAATAGAAGGAACAAGTTTCAAGAAAGTTGAAGTTCTGAGGTGAAGGTAAAATATGTTACTGAGATCTAGATACATTGAATAAGTTTGTGAAATGAATTGAACAACTAAGATTGATCAAAGGAAAATGTAATAAAGGTGATTAAGTAGAAAAATGAAGTCTATATAAAGGATGAATTTTTAGAACAAATGGCTAGAAAATTGAAGAGTTGACAAGTCACCGATTGATGCAGTGAAGAAGGAAAAGATAGATTCCGAGTCAGAAAGCATAATTTGATGAAGTGTTGAAGCCACTTGAAAGTAAAGGATTGAAGTGAAGATAGAAGAGCACACAAAGGATCTGATTATGCAAAGGATAGTTATAAATCTACATGTCAATATATTTACTTTTGCTTATTAGCATTTGTAACAGAGAAATCTCTTAACTGAGTAGACTTAGCAGTCTTGTTGTAAAATCCTTGCAAAAGGTAACATTCTAAGAGTGTTCAAAGTCCTTTTACTAGGCCACTCCTAAAAGGGTGAAGATCCTAACAAATCTTAGGTAAATCCATTGACAGGGTCACATCTAACAGTGTGCATTGTAATGTTTAACTAGATTGGCTCTTAACTGGGCATACTTCAGAAGAGTATTTTGTTTAGTGGGTGACAATTCCCACAATGGTTTATCCCAAAGCTGAGTTTTCACATTAAATACTGGTGTTACATATGATGAATGATTTATATGTTTCATTTGTTGATTATTAAATTTTATTTACCATTGTTGGTAAATAGTGAATTGTGTCTGACCGAGTTGACACTGAGTTAATCAGAGAAATTTTTTTGAGGTACTTGGAATTAGGGATTACTGATTCACCCCCCCTCTCCATAATCCAACACATCTCTTGTCGATTCTTTTATTCTTGAATTTATTTGAGAAGGTCCAACTACTTTTCTTTTTTCACCTACATCTATTTTTTTAGTTTGTTTTTTTTTTACTGAAGACCTGAGACCATTTGTTGTCCTTTTCTCCTTACTTATTAGGAAAGGAAAACCCCTGTAAGGCCAAAGAATCTTTTAAAATCTTACAATTTTTTGACTTATGAGTTCAGTGTCCACCTAATTGGATGATAAGAAGATCTCCCCTTCCTCTGTATCTTGTAGAGAATAAGTCTCAACTTGTTTTTCCAAAGCAACAATTGGGGAGGTATACTCCCCCTCAAGGTTTTTTAGAATCTTAATTAGGAGGGAAAAGGGGAAAAAAAAAACCTTGGTTTACTTCCTTCCCTTTGTCCACATCCTCGCCAATTTGATTATTATCTTTTGGGTCCTTAACTCACTCCTTTCTTGTTGTTCTTTCCCCTTTTCAAACTGGTTATATCTTTTAAACCCTTATCTTGTTTGCTACCATGTTGTTCTTGTTGCCCTAATTTTCCTTCCATTCAAATTTGGCCTTGGTTTTTATGTCAGACTTTCATCTCCTCAATCTTGTGAGAAGCTCCCTAAAAATTTCATGGCTTTATCTACTTCCCTCTGGTCTCTGCAACTATTTCGAGGTCCCCGACTAGGTGAAAAGTCCTTAGAATATTCATAAAAGTAGTCGTTAGTGTTTAAAAAACCTTGCAAACCCTAGCCTTCATTCTATTTGGTCGTTACCTTTATCAGCCACTTAAATCCCCAAAAATGCATGGGTGCTTTTTATTTCCTTCAATCGCCAGTTCTCTAAGTCGGTCAACGGTTCCTTTTTCCTTTCAGCGATTCAGCAACTGCAGTGGTTCTCATAATCGCTAAGTGTTTGGCGGTTAGGTCTAAGTATCTTGTGACTCAGTGAATGGTCACTTTTCTTCAGTTGGGCAATTTCTCAATATTACTCAAGGTTAAGCTTTTGGTTCAATGATTCAGCGAAGACCTTTGTTCGCGTATTCTCTAAGTTTAACCGTGGTTCATTGAAGTATTTAGCGAACAGGAGATTGCCTTCGGTCGCTAAATTGCCAAGTCAAAGTGGGGTTAGTTCTGTAGGTAGCGGGTAATGTGTCAGAGTGGGGTCCCGGTTAGGAAGATCTAATGGCTGGCGTATCTTCGCATAGGCCGTTGTCAGAGAATGAGATCTTCAGACAACCATCGATCTTCTCTTTTGTGTAGCGCTTCAAAACTTTATGTGGGTCCATTGCCACATTGTCCTATGTGGAGGCTCCTGATTGGTCGATAGGTGATAAGTACATGACTTGTCAGTGGGGCCTGATCTTTTCAGGAGGTTAAAGTACAACAAGATCTCGCAGTTGTCGTTACACCGCTAGGGTAAGATGCATGTTGTTTAAGTCAGCGGTATAGCGACCACCATTTTATTTAAACCTTATAAAGGGTGGGTCCGATGCCAGGTCAGGGTGACATGTTGGTTTGTGATTGGTCGAAGTACATGACTTGTCAGTGGGTCCAGTGCTGCGTATTGCTGATGTGCTCACCTGTGATTGGTTGTCCACTGCCGATGAGGATTTACAGGTGGGTCCATTTGTCAGAGGGTCCCGGTCTAATAAGTATTGATGGTTGGTGCATGATCGAAAGGAATATTCGAAGGCCATGAGATCATGCACCTGCCATTAGATTGGAATCTTGTCTTTAGTGGGACCAATGTCAGAGCCTGCCGAGCTGTTTACTGATGGAGCGGCCGGTACGAATGGAAAGGTGACATGTGGAAAAATGGGCCCAGGGTTTGAAAGCATTCTATGAATCAGTGACTAAAGGGGTTTCTCTTGTTCGCTTAATGAAACCAGGGTAAGATAAAAGACTAAGCGATTCAACGATAAGCCTTGTTCGCTGAATCGCTTAACCAAACCGAGGTTAAGAGAAGGGTTTCGCGAATAAAAAAAGTCTTCAGTTGCGCAGTCATTGAATGAATTAAAGGAGAGGAAGGTAGAGGTGGGTCCAAACATGCTAATATGTTGATATGCTCGATCCTCATTGGTCCAAACATGCTGATATGGACATTGACTTTTCAAAGAGGGGTTCATGACTATTTCAAGGATAATCTAGGCCGTTCATCTGCCAAGAAATAAAGGATATCGACGGTCATGTTTTAAAATGACCGGCTAGCCGTTAAAATTTGAAATTCAAATAGTTCTAAGAGGGTTTTTTGCCAGTATTTGATTTGTAGGTCGTGAGTGGCGAGGTAGTTCAGAGAATTTATGTCTCTAGGACATTTGTAGTTAAAAGAAGATGATGAGGAGGTCTAGGTGGCTGTCATGGGTCATTTCTTGTCTCAGAAAGGTACCAGTTATGTAGTCATGGCGAGACTTTGTGCAGGAAAGTAGATGTGTCCAGGTTGCTTGTTCGTAGGTGAATTTAGTACATGGATGGGCATGCAAACTTGAGGTCTGATCGGCCATAATGTTGTGGAGAAGTAGTTATGATCAGACTTGTTTGAGTTAGGGTTGGATATCATTCTGATAAAAATCTTGTAACCCTAGTTAGGTTTTAACTCCTACTTACGTGCAAAAGGAGGAGATGTATATATTGTATTTTTGGAGCTTTTCAGCTTAGAGTTAGACAATTGTAAAAAGAATTTCACTTTTCTTAAGGGTCATCTATGCTATCATTTCTACCCTCTAGCTTATACAGTTGTAAATCTTTCATTGATAATTAAAATATTGCAGAGGTATTTTGTGACAATTCTTCATGTCCCTATACTTCCTTGTTCTGATTATTTCTTAGTGAATTGAAGTATATGATGTTTTCAGTGATATCTTAGGGTTCCTGATCCCTCTCTCTTTCTACAACTATTGTGTGTTATTGTGGATGATTGGATGTGAATGCTTTTGTGGGTATACTTCAACCCCCTAAAAATCTTGTCTCATTCCTATGCTGAGTTGTAGAAGTGAATGTTTGTTTGTAGGTCATAAATTGTGTCTAAATCCTCAGTAATGCTATTGTTTGTGAAATCCTCTTTTTCCCTGAATAGCCTCTTTCTATTGCAGAACCTTCTATGAAACACTTATGCAAGCCTATTCAGTGAGTTGTGACCTCCTAGACCTAAGTTGTTCATTAATTTCATCCTCTATACTGAGATCCAAACCCTAATTTTGGTGTATCACCTAGTCGGTAGTTTGCTTTCAAGCATTTTTTTTTACTTTCAAGTACTCCTTCTACCCCTTTCCCTCAATAGATTTACTTTTCATGACAAGAAGCAAATTAAGGTGATTATCCAAGAGGAACCAGCTTAGAACCTGGAGGTAACATCTCAGTTAGCATAGGTCCCACAACCAGGAGATGATTCTCATGTTATACTAGGTTATCAAGACTACAAGAGCTTGAAACAAGGGTGCAAACCTAGTGTATAATAGTTCTTTCCCCTTATTGCTATTATTTAAAATCTCTTTAGAAGGATTAACTTGATAAAATAAGAACCCAACAATAAAACCACCATTAATAGGAGGAAGATCAGAGGGATTAACTTTTTCAGTCTTAGCAATTAATTCTTGACCTTTGATACCTTCAGAAGGATTTCTGTTACCTAATTTATGATTTTGGTCTCTCTTTCCTATGTTCTTAGCTCCACTTTTCTCTTATTGTTCTATGTTCTTATCTTTATTCCTTTCATGTTCCTATTGAGAGGAGTATTGGATTTTTTTCCCTAGAAAAATATTATTTCTATCCATGGTAGGTTTTTTATAGTCCACTTTTAAATCACCAAATTTTTTATAGTTATTGTAGAATAAACTAGCATTCACATAGATAATGGATTTATTCCATCTTCCAAACTTTGATATAATTTTTATGGAGGTAGGGATGACCTTCTTTACCTCAAAATTGACACAAAATCTAGCAAAAATCAATCTCGATCTTTGCAAGGTGACTTTGTCCATGACCAAAAAGGTAGAAAATGAATTAGAAATGCCTTTAAAGATGTTATAATCCCAAAAATCCAAAAGAGGTTTTGAAAGACGGACCCAAGTCAAAGTGACTGCCCCTAGATCTGTCAAAGGATTAAGCCCTGGCTTCCACTTACATAAGGAAAGAAAATTCTCAAACCTTTATCAAAAGCCCAAGGGCATCCAGTCAAAACTTTGATTAGATCCTCATAGTTAACAAAGTTGAAGAGGAACATACTATCTACCATAGTCGTGATGTCCTCACTTCCTTTAAGTTTCCATTACGCATCAACCCATCTTCTAACCCGATCAAAATGTGGGCAAAAAGATAGGAACTTTCCTATTAGGGCAAGATTGATGTCTTCCAACCTTTAATCTAGGGTAATCTTTAAGAACCCCTCCCTTCAAAAAAAGGTGTAAAAAAATGGTAAAATTTGGAAAACTATAGAGGAAAATATTAATTTTATTGGCAAAAACTTTAGTTTACAAAGAAAAAATAATAATCTCAATTGGTGAATCATTCATGCTCCCTGAAACTATGTGGAAAATCTTGGCAAATACAAAATAGTATTTATAGTATATATTGGTGAATAAAAACTAGTATTTATAGTATTTATAATATACATTGGTGAATAAAAATAGTATTTATAGTATAAAAAATATATATATTGACAAATATTCAATGTTGACGATTTACAAAGATACACATAGGTCACGTTTGAGGTTAGTTTGTGGTGACTGGTGAAAGTGTGCATAGATTCGGCATGTTAAAAGGAGGGTCGATGCTGACAGTAATGAAGATACATAATGATCATATTGACGACGTGCGTGACTTCAACGGTTATGTTGGCAGTTTGGAGTTGAAGGCCACAAAGATACACAAAGGATAGGTTGATAGTGTGCGTGACTTTAGAAGTTATAATCGCAGCTAGGATATGGGGGTTCCAAGGTCATGCTGGAAGTCTGCATAACTTCATCATGAAGTTACAGTGACATTGAACACTTAAGTGCAATTAATGAGACTTATCAACGATTTTAAATTATTTAGTAGTGTTTAAATTATTCAATAGTGTACATAATCCACTCCAAGATTTTGATTAGACATTAAAAAGGATAATTTGTATGAGATATGAGTTGTGATTCTTAAACATTCATTATTTTTATTTTTGGAGCCAAGTCACCTTACGTGAAACATGCCTTCAAAATTTAAGGCGGCTGCCAAGTTGTTAGTTAAAAATTTAAAATCATAGCTAGGATATGGTGGTTTCGACGTCACGCTGACAGTCTGCGTAACTTTAGTAGTACATAATCGAGGCCAAGATTTTGATTAAACATTAAAAAAGATAATTTTATGGGATATGAGCTATGATTCATCAACATTCATTATTTTTATTTTCAACTTCGGAGCCAAGTTACGCAGGGTACAAGTGTTTGCAATTTTTCTTTATCGATATTCATTAATTTCCTTTTCCAAGGCAAGCCACCTTATGTGAAACATTCCTTCAAAATTTATTGCAGCTGGCAAGTTGGTGATTATTTTCTTGATATACTCCTTGGTAGTGGAATTATAGAACACATGGCACTTTCTAAATTTCTAAATTTGGATGAGAGAATGGGTCTTCCAGTAGCTGAGGGATCATCAAATGAGAATCCAGAACCTATTATCCAACCAAATTTGGATATGGAGGAGGGGATTCAACGGGATTTCCTCAGTCATCTTATGTCTACAACATGGGATCATGCTACCAGTTATGCTGGATACCAAAGTGACATGTTTGAACTCGAAGTAGAACATGACAATGCAGAGATGCACACAATTTTTGACGATCATGGCTTCGAATAGGAGGGGTTCCAGGAGGAGATAATTTGGTTATTTTCTAGTTTGCACATCGACTGATCTTTTCTTCTTTTTGGATAGTATTATTATATTATACTATAACATATTAACAAATTACTATTCTAGTCTATTAGTATTAGGATATGCAGGAGTCGGACTGTCGCACTAGGCTTTTGTAATTTCCTCTAAAAGGATCTTAGGATAATTTTTGTTACTCATAATTTGTAAATACAAAATTTAAATGTACTTTTCATTTTGGTTTTGGAAACGATTGGAAGCTTGTCGCTTCTCCTTTTGGGGAAATCACAATCGTTCAGTTACCAGTATTATGTATAGCAGAAATATAGAAAAACTAAAAATTTATATGTATGAGTATCATTTTTGAAATTAATAGTAATACATATGCTGATATGAGAAGACTCTTTTTCAAATAGTGTTTTATGCGTTATTTAGTTATACTTCAAATTTCAATAGTCAATACAATACCATGTTACATGAATCATGAAATTGAACAATAGTTTTATAAATTGAAAAACATGTAAATTGTAATTATTAATTAACTTAAACTTTGAAGTATCTGTGGACTGTGATTCTGTATAAAATTATAAATACCTATTAACTAAATTAGAATGCTAAATCACTTCACTGACTGAATGAGAAGTCTGATTCTAAAATCTAAATCCCACATGGCACATGGAAATTTGGAACCCACTCCCACATCCTGATTCGTGAAGGCTTAAATTGACTAGTAGTAACTTGTAAGTAACCCACTCCAAGCTTTGAAGTTACACCTAGCTATTTTGTAACTTCTGAATGGTTAATTTATTATGATGGTGATGGGTTCCAAAGTTATGCCTAGTTGTTTCATAACTTCTCAACGGTTAAGTTTTTATGATGGTTAGGGGTTCCGAAGTCCCGACTAACTATGTGCATAAATTCAGAAGGTGTTGAAAAGTGAGAGTAAGTTACTTGTAAGTAACCCACTCCAAGCTCTGAAGTTAGGCCTGGCTATTTCATAACGTCTCAATGGTTAATTTATTATGTTGGTGATGGGTTTTGAAGTTACACCTGGTTGTTTCCTAACTTCTCAATGGTTAAGTTTTTATGATGGTTAGGGGTTATGAAGTCCCAACTAATTATGTGTGTAACTTCAAAAGGTGTTGAAAGGTGAGAGTAAGTTACTTGTAAGTAACCCACTCCAAGCTTCAAAGTTATGTCTAGCTATTTTGTAACTTCTCAACAATTAATTTATTATGATGATGATGGGTTCTGAAGTTATGCTTGGCTTTTTCGTAACTTCTTAATGATTAAGTTTTATGATGGTTAGGGGTTTCAAAGTCACGACTAACTGTGTGCGTAACTTTAGAAGGTGTTGAAAAGTGAGAGTAAGTTGCATGCCACATGGAAAGTGCTGAAGAATGGAATGTTTGTAGAGCTTCGCTAGGGTTTCTTGGCCATTTGTGATGGCGGTTACAAAGTACAACTGTCAAGACTCAAGAATGACATCTGAAGTCACACTAGGCTGTGTCGTAACATCTCAAGGTTTCTTTTCCCTGGTCAATTTAACAGTCCCGAAGTTCTGAAAAGGTGTTGCGTGACTTCGCAAGTCTCAAAGTTTTAGGATTTCAAATTCAAAGGGCCAAGGGCCAAGGCCCCTGATTTAAAGGTAGCAATTTAATCGTTAGATCTACCGTTAGTGTAACTTTGGCAACACACCAATTATTTTCTCTCAAATTGCCGCCAAATCTATGCTTGAAGTTGCAATTGACAGTGACACTTTTCTAAAAAAGGTAATTACTAATTTCATGCATGTGTGCTTGATGAGATTTTAATTTTTAATAGAGTAGGTGGCCTAGTGGCTGGTTGTGAGTTGCTTGTTAGTTATTAAAGACAATTCAAACTTCACAAAGCATCCATAATTCTCAGAGTCGAAGAGAAACAAAGAGTTGAAACCTTTAAGTGAAAAAAAGGAGCTTACTGCTTAGAGTTTAGTATACATAAAGAATGGAAGAATAAGGATCTCCTGATGTTGTATTACCAAGAAAGAGTGTGCATTCAAGAAAAAAGAGGCCAAATATTGTTATAATAACTAAGAGGGGGGTGAATCAGTTATCCACAGTCCCAATTTACAAAATGTATCACTTAAAACAAAATTCAGCTAAATCTAAAGCTTGGTAAACAAAAATACTATACTGTCTGTGTCTTTACCGATTACCAGTTAATTGCTCATAGTGATTACCGACCAAATCAAATATACAATATGTAAAGTATGATAACCAAACATTCATCATAGAAACACATAACACAAAGATTTAATGTGGAAACCCTGTAAAGGAAAAAACCACCTGGGACCGGTAACCCAAAATATTTTCACTCTTCTGAAGTGAGCTCGGTGAAGAGCCAACCCTATTAAAGGTTACAAAAAACACTATAAGGTGTGACCTTGTTAGGGGATTTAACACTAACATTTATTGTCCAACCAACATTCACTATGGAGTTGATAGGATAATAATGTACATTCTATGAATGACATCACAATACTTTCAAGTCTAATTGATTAAGAGATTTTTCTGTTAGAATGCTTAAACTGAAATAGTAGGTGATCTGATTACAATACAACTTGATTTTGTAGATGTTCATATCTATTCTAAGCCCATAAAAATCCTCTGATCAATATTTCAATTTAGTTCATCAATATTCAATAACTTACTGTCACTTGGTAAAGCTCTCTAACACTCCATATTGTTCTGCAGTTCGGTTCTTCTTCAACTAGTTTGATCAGGCATGCATGAAGCTGTGTTCACATGATATCTCTACAGTCTCCTTCTTCTAACATCGTTTCAACAATGAAACCAATGTCTCTTATATAGAAAAGTAAACTATTTTCTTTTCATCCATTAGATTTTGCCGCTTAATCTCCTTCTTTGATTTTTCCACTTAAACCTTCCTTGGCAGATGTGACAATACCTCATTTCAATTCCATCCTTTAGATCTTCTTCAAATTTTTTTAGTCATTGATCTCATAACAAAATTTATCTTCCACCTCGAAATCATACACATTCCAGCTCATTAATTTCTATCGGCTAAAATAAACATTTAGTTCTTTCATCCATACTCGATTAATGAAGAAATGTGTCAGCGAACTTGATCTCATAACAAACTTTATCTTCCACCTCGAAATCATACACATTCTAGCTCATCAATTTCTATCGACTATAATAAACATTTAGTTATTTCATCCATACTTGATTAATGAAGAAATGTGTCAGCGAACACAAGCTCGGTTAATACTATCGCTTGATATACACTACATTGGCTCGGTGTATATTGAAGTGCTTCATTACCGACCACACTACTTTGTTAATTTTTGCTTCCAACTTCATAACAGATTACTGTAACACAATCAAGTTAACAATATGAAGTCATAGACTCATCAATAAGTTACCAAGAGTATTCCTTATCCTCATCTGTCATATCCATCTTCTTCTATGTAGATATCTCAGTTCTTCATCTTTTCTCTTCTCTTTACAGATGTTTGGATATTTGCAACTATCATGATAAGTACTGTCAAAACTAGTTGACATCAATGACAACATAATGATTGATTTAATTATCTTACATATCATTTCAATGCTTGGTGATCTCTAATCACTGATCTTCAAGTCATTCAGGTATTCTATCAGTTGTAGTTCATCAATCTCTCCCTTTGGCATTGATGGAAACTCAAGCAATATGAAATATACCATACACATACCAAACATGTATTCTACAACTATGTAAGAAAATGTTGTAGCTCGGTAAGCTCTTCCTAGCTTGATTTTTTTAAATATGTTTTATCACTACGTTACATGACAACATTGCAAGTGCAGACTTTCCTCTGTAGATATGATCTTTCTAGCTCTCAGATTCCTTCTGTTCTCAGCAACAAATCTTCAAAACTCTCCCTGACTTTCTCAAATTATCTGTCCCTTAGATAGATGTTCCAATGATCTCTTGGTTTGTCATATTGTTTATCTCTCCCTTTGACAACAATGCCAAAGAAACACATAAGCATACAACTTTGCAATAGCCATGTTACTCTCTATTGTCTGATGCATATAATGTATCTCGGTATACTGATATGAAAATCATTGTTCCTGAAGTCTTTCATAACCTTAGACAAAATCCAAAGTGTGAACTGTGTTGCATCAACATGAAAGATCTTCTGATAAGATTAGGCTGATGCAACCTCTAGATCACATTAGTGACCGGTAGACAGGGGACAGACCCCAAGTCTAGTCCTCAAGTATTCAAAAGTTTCCTTCAGTAGAGGCTTGGTAAAAATATTAGCAAGTTTCTCTTTTGATGTAACATATTCCAGTTTGACTTGCTTCTACTGTACTTGTTCTCTTAAGTAGTGATACTTAATAGAAATTTTCTTGGTCTTTGAGTGCATTACAAGATTCTTAGAAATATTTATTGCACTAGTGTTGTCACAATATATAATCATCGGCTCAGTTATCACCTCATTCATCCCTTCCAACACTTGTTTGATGTAAGAAATGTTTGAACAGTTTGTAGTAGCAACAACATATTCTGCTTTGGCAGTAGACTGAGAAATATAAGGTTGTTTCTTACTTGTCCAAGTAACAAGTCTTTCACCAAAGAAAAATGCTCCTTTGGTGGTACTCTTTTTGTCATTTATATTTCCAGCCCAATCTACGTCAGTGTAGAATCTTAGTTCAAAATTGCCTTCCTTAGGATACCATAATCCATAGTCCTCTATTTTCGTCAGGTATCTTAAGATTCTTTTTATAGAAACCATGTGTGATTCCTTTGGATTGGCAAAAAATCTGACAACAATCCCCACTGCATGTGAAATGTTTGGTCTACTATGTACTACATACATTAGTTTACCAATCATAGATCAGTACAATGTCTAGTTTACCTCTATAGATTCATCATCTTTAGTTAGTTTGCAGCCTATGACCATCAGTGTTCCAACTGGTTTAGCATCTTCCATGCCAAATGTTCTCAATACTTCTTTTATGTACTTTGATTGTGTGATGAAAATTCCATCATTCTACCGAATAACCTGCAAGCCTAGAAAGAACTTAATCTCTCCATACATAGACATTTCAAATTCTTTTCGCATCTCATCAGCAAATGATTTACAAATACAATCTTGTACTCCAAAAATTATATCATCCACAAATATTTTAGTAATCAAAATAGTGTCATCAAACTCTCCTTTCATATACAAGTTGTTGTTTTCACTAGCTCTAACAAAACCAATACTTAACAAATAAGTATGCAACCTTTCATACTAGGCTCTAGGTGCTTGCTTTAAAACATATAAAGCTTTGTGTAATCTACATACCACATCTTTCTTGTCTGGATCAACAAACCCTTCTTGTTGTTCTATGTAGACCTCCTCTTCTAGTATCCCATTTAGAAAAATAGACTTAACATCCATTTGATAGACTTTAAACTTCTTATCTGCTGCATATGCAAGTAACATGCAAACTTGATCTAGTCTAGCAATAGGTGAAAAAGTTTCACCATAATCTCTACCTTCCTCCTGTGCATATCCCTTGCATACAAGTCTAGCTTTGTTCCTTGTAACCTCTCCATTTTCATTCAGCTTATTCCTGAAAATCTATTTAGTACCGATAACATTATTATCTTTTGGTCTAGGTACTAAGGTCCATGTCTTATTTTTCTCTATCTATTCTATCTCTTCATTCATTGCATTTACCCATTCATCATTCTCTAGTGAAACTTAAAAATTTTTCAGTTCAAACTCACAAACTAAGCACGTACCTTGTCTTAACTTACTTCTTGTCAGCATGCCAGCTTGCTTGTCTCCAATGATTTGGTTCTCAGGATGATGTCTTCTGAAAAATCTAGCCAGTACTTGATCTCTTCTTTGTTGTTCATCCTGTTCAGGTTCATTTTCTTGCTTGGTAGCTACTTCTTGATCCTCAGTTTCCCTTTGTTGTTCCTCGGTGTTGTTTTCCCGATGCTCGGTCGACTCATCCCATGTCTTTGATAGGTATTCTAAATGTTCAATGTAAGTGAATCTACCATAATCTTCCAGCTCCGTAGTGCTTTCTTCACCATTTTTATCATCAAATTTATCAACTCTGACATTGCAACTTTCAATCATTTTATTAGTGACTTTATTCAGACACTTGTAAGCTTTGCTTTTAGTGGAATATCCAAGAAATATCCCTTCATCCCCTTTAGAGTCAAAATCTCCATTTCTATCATCTTTCAAAATAAAACATTTTCTACCAAAAATTCTAAAGTAACTTATAGTCGGTTTGTGACCAAACCATAGCTCGTAGGGTGTTTTGTTTGTGTCCTTCAATTGTACTTAGTTCAAAACATATACAGTCATGCTAACTGCTTCTCTCCAGTATGTTTGAGCCACATTCTTTTGTAACACCAGTGTCCTCACATAATCAACAATTGATCTATTCCTCCTTTCAACAATCCCATTCTGTTGAGGTGTTCTCAGGGTAGAAACCTGTCTTTTTATACCATGCTCATTACAATAGTTAGTAAATTCATCAGAAATAAATTCACCACCTTTGTTAGATCTTAAGCATTTTAGTTCTTTCCTAGTTTCTTTCTCTACTTTTTCTTTGTACCATTTAAACATCTTAAATGCCTTAGATTTCTCTTTTAAAAACATTACAGTCATCAATCTAGTGTAATCATCAACAAATAGAATGAAATATCTATCTTCGTAGTAGCTCTGAGTTCTCATGGGACCACATAGGTTGGTGTGAACTAACTCTAAGATTCTCTTTGTTGAATAGTCTTTACTCTTAAAACTAGATTTTGTCATCTTACCTTTCTGACATTGATGACACATAACATGATCTGGTTTAGTTAGACTAGGCAGACCTCTAACCTTTTTCTTTCTACTGATTTTAATCATGTTATCAATGTTTACATGACATAACCTTTTATGCCATAGCCATGCATCCTCATTTTTCATCATTAAATAGGAAGACTCAACATTGTCAAGATAAAACAAGTTACCTTTGGTTTGTGCTCCTATTCCAACAAGTTTTCCTCCATCATCAAATATCTTTACCTTCTTGCTCTCAAAAGCTACTTGGTGACCTGAGTTGTTAAGCTATGCCACACTTAGAAAATTGTAGTTTAGTCCTTCTATCCAATAAGCATTATCACATTTGATTTTGTCATTTATCAGTAAAGATCCTTTTCCTCTAACCATACATGGTGTATCATTACCCATTTTTACTGATCCTCCATTATATTGCTTAAGATGATCAATTTTTTCTTCATCACCAGTCATGTGATGTGTATAGCCACTATCAATGATCCATGTATCATTTTTATTAGTTTTAGAAATGAGTGTTGTCTCTACATACCTTTCTTCTTCCTCATAATCATCCTTCATCGCAACAAATACTACTTCAACATCATCATCTGTGTCAGTCTCGATATCATTCTCTTCAACAATGTAACATACTTTTTTGCCTTTATCATTGTTGTCTCAGTTATCTTTGTTGTAGTATCGGTAAATTCTATTGTTTCTCCTCTCATAGCTTCGTTCACCAGATCGATCTTTATTTCTATCATCTTCTTTCTTGTTTGGGCATCTAGCAGCAATATGACCAACTTCTTTGTAGTTAAAACATGCTAAAGGTAATTTACCACTATATCTACCTTTACCTTTACGTAACCTCTGGGCCATAAGAGCTTCAAGTTCATCAAGCTCATCATCAGTGTTACTGTCACTATCATCCTTATTATTTCTACTGGTAGACTTATCGATCTTCAGAGAAGTCATGAAAGCAGACTCAATAGATGGTACAACACTATTATCAAAGTTGTTTAACTCAAAATTTGTTAGCTTACCAATCAAATTATCAAGAGTGAGAGTACTGTTAGGTGCAAACCTCATTTCATGTATTGCAGATATTCTGATTACATAAACATGTAATAAAGTCCTTAGAATTTTACTTACCAATGTATCTTCATCAATGACACCACTAGATCCTTTGATAGCATTAACTACCTCTTTTATTTAGTTTGTATACTGCACTATATTTTCTCCTTCTTTCATTTTCATATCATCGGATCTCCCTCTTAAACTTTCAGCTCTGGCTCTCTTGACATTTGCATCACCACTATAAACTTGAGTGAGTTTATCCCACATTTCCTTTGAGGTGAGGAAATCCTTGACATCTTGAAATTTGACATCTAATAGAGAAGCAACAATCTCCATCATAGTAACATCATGCTCATGTCTATCTCTCAATTGATCAAGAGACAAAGGTCCTATAGGTGGTGCTAAGTAGCCATTATCCAATAGGGTGAGGGAAGAATTCCCAACTCCAGATATATGAAGTCTCATTCGGCTTTGCCATATTGTAAAGTTGTCCTTATTTAGCTTTGGCACTTCCCTCTTATACATTTTGTAATCTTTCTACTGAAGTCCTTAAAACTATGTTCCAAGCAACCAATATGCTCTGACACCAATTGTTAGAATAACTGAGAGGGGGGTGAATCAGTTATTCACAGTCCCAATTTACAAAATGTATCACTTAAAACAAATTCAGCTAAATCTGCAACTTGGTAAACAAAAATACTATACTGTTTGTGTCATTACCAATTACCAAATAATTGCTCATAGTGATTACCGACCAAATCAAATATGCAATATGTAAATTATGATAACCAAACATTCATCACAGAAACACATAACATAAAGATTTAACGTGGAAACCCTGTAAAGGGAAAAACCACCCAGGACCGGTAACCCAAAATATTTTCACTCTTCTGAAGTGAGCTCGGTGAAGAGCCAACATTGTTAAAGGTTACAAACACATTTTAAGGTGTGACCTTGTTAGAGTGTTTAACACTAACAGTTATCGTCCAACCAACATTCACTATGGGGTTGACAGGATAACAATGCACATTCTATGAATGACATCACAAGACTTTCAAGTCCACTCGGTTAAGAGATGTTTCTATTACAATGGTTAAACTAAAATAGTAGGTGATCTGATTACAATACAACTTGATTTTGTAGATGTTTAGATCTATTCTAAGCACATAAAAATCCTCTGATCAATATTCAATAACTTACTATCACTCGGTAAAGCTCTCTGACACTAGGTACTATTCTGTAGTTTGGTTCTTCTTCAACCAGTCTGATCAGGCATGCATGAAGCTATGTTCACATGATATCTTTGCAGTCTCCTTCTTTTAGAATTGTTTCAACAATGAAACCAATGTCTCTTATATAGACAAGTAAACCATTTTCTCTTCATCCATTAGATTTTTCCGCTTAATATCCTTCATTGATTTTGCTGCTTAAACCTTCCTCGGTAGATGTGTCAATACCTCATTTCAATTCCATCCTTTAGATCTTCTTCAAATTTTGTTAGCTGTTGATATCATAAAAACTTTATCTTCCACCTCAAAATCATACACATTCCAGCTCATCAATTTCTATCAGCTAAACTAAACATTTAGTTCTTTCATCCATACTCGATTAATGAAGAAATGTGTCAGCGAACACAAGCTCAGTTAATATTGCCTTGGTATACACTACACTAGCTCGGTGTATACTGAAGTGCTTCATTTACTAACCACACTATTTTGTTAAGTTTTTCTTCGAACTTCATAACAAATTACTATAACACAATCAAGTTAACAATATGAAGTCATAGACTCATCAATAAGTTACCAAGAGTATTCTTTATCCTCATCTGTCATATCCATCTTCTTCTATGTAGATATCTCAGTCCTTCATCTTTTCTCTTCTCTTTACAGATGTTTATATATTTGCAACTATCGTGATAAGTACTGTTAAAACTAGTTGACATTAATGACAACATAATGACTGATTTAATTATCTTACATATCATTTTAGTGCTCGCTGATCTCTAATCACTGATCTTCAAGTCATTCAGGTATTCAATCAGTTGTAGTTCATCAAATATATACACTGAAGAATGGATGAGACTATTTCTTGGAACCTCAAATTTTCAATCAGCTAACGCTTATGAATGGAGGGATCCTTATGCATTCTACAAGGATGTTGTCTGCCCAAACACATTTGGGTATGAGCTGTTCATGTATTTCTATAAAAATAGATTGAGAGGCCCTCCTGTTTCAAACCCATGGGATAGGAACTTGGGAAAGTTGATAGTACCTGAGGTATTTTTGGATGTAGACCCCATGAAAGCGCTAATTCAAGCATACAATCTAGTGACACAAGCTTCCCACAACTAGGACAATTCTATACTCTGCATGTTAGACAAAGTGACTTTTGTTCAAGCTTTCGACCTTCAGGGACCTATGAGCATGGCTATTGACCTAGCAGAAGAGGAGGCCATGTTTAATAGACATAAAAGTTACTACATTGGAAGGGTTATGAGGAAGTATATTCCTAGAGAAAAGAAAGAAGCAGGGTTGTTGCCGAAGAAGGTTGCAGGTTCATTTGATATTGACCTTTTCTTTCCCTATTTCTAGAATACCATCTGTGGTCTACACAAAGTTATTGAAATAGATGGAGGTTTGACAGTTACTCCTGACATTTATGTCATGGCTATAGATGTTCAAGAATTGTACACCAACAAGGAGTTTGATTATGTGGGGGTACATGATCAATGTAATGCACATTGAGTAGATGAATGCAAAGACTGATTTGAAAAGTTCAAGTTCAATCACTACTCCATGCTGATGCACCTGATCCTCTATTGCAATATTGGCTACATCAACTTAGAGTTCATCAATGAGATCAAGAATGCAGGAGGAACTATTTTGCCTCAGCTTTGGACCAGGTTATGGGATAAACGTTACCATTTCTTTAATTCCATTACTTTTTATAGTAATTTTTTGGATCCAATAATGAACATGTTAGGTATTGTGAGGGATAGATTTCCTTTACTTGTTAGAAAATTGCTTAGACCCTTAGCATGTCAAATTGACAATGAAATAAAGCACAATTGGGGTGATATGTTTTTTTTAAAGAATTTTTATGTTATATGAGTGTATGCTTTCCCTCAACCTCCACACATACTGCCAAAAATTGTCCTAGAAAGATTGGT
Organism: Chamaecyparis obtusa; assembly: GCA_027943335.1. Lineage (NCBI taxonomy): Eukaryota > Viridiplantae > Streptophyta > Pinopsida > Cupressales > Cupressaceae > Chamaecyparis > Chamaecyparis obtusa. The sequence continues at coordinate 134,397 of BSBK01000412.1, forward strand.
AATAATAGAATTCCTATGGCAACTTATCATGATGGATAGAGAACACTTAGGCCCTAAAAGACATAAGGGAACCTTTTTGGCAAGGAGGTTCCAAATAGGGTTTTCTCTATAGGTAAAGATGTTGTGGCCCAAATCCATGAATTCATGAGACAATTCAGATTTCCCTATGCTAATGCAAGGATGTATGACCTTGAATACTTCGTTAGAGGTGCATTGAGAGAAATGAGGAATCACAATTTGGCTCTAAACCAGCCTATGGCAAATGAGGATGTTATTAGAAATGTGCTCAGTCAAGATATCTATGATGAGAGAAGCTGTAAATGGAAAAATATTGTAAGGGTAGAGGAAGAATTGAAAAAGGAAGACCCTACCTTCCCCAGTTTCTTTCCTGATCTAAAATACATGCCAAGAATTGACATGTGTATGGAGAATTACAAAGATATTATGTCTAAATTTCTAGACATCCCTGAGGAGGAGGAGGACAGAATAAACCCTGAGGAAGTTGAACCTAATGTGGTGTTTATGGTAGAAACAAAACAAGTTGAGCCATCCACATCTGAGCAGAGGCCATCAAAGAAATAAAAGTTGATGAATGTACCACAAAAGGCAAGGCAAAAGGGACTATAAATCCTGCTAGGTATAGCCATTACTTTGCTGACTTAAGACAATAATTATTGACATCACAAGAAGATGAGGGAGAAAAGGCCCTAGATGAGGTAGAATTGGCTGCAACTAGATTGGATGACAGGGTCATCCAAGCTAAAGAGTTTATAGATGATGAATTCATCAAGTCCGATGAGTTTAAAAGTTTTCTCTTTAGAGTTAAGAAGAATGAATTAACACTGTCTTTGAAACTAGGGGAATCATAGGAAAAGACTGTTGAAATGATTGAAAAATTATAGGCCTATGATCCCAACAATGAAACATTAACTGTGGAGGAGGCAAGAGATCTTGTGAAGAGAAGTGGCATGTTGCTGATCCCTGGATGGGACTTGGAGTCCTCATTCTTAATTGACCAAATCAAGAAGAAAGATAAAGTTGTATCTTATGAAGCTTTTGGCCCCGGTGGACTATAGAGGGGTTTTAGATTCAATATGGACACTGAGACACTAGCAATATGGTGTGTGGCCACATAATCTAATAAGGCTAGATTGGTTGACATCCAAGACACAACACAGGGTAGCCAATTAATATGGAGGTTGTAGGACACTACAAGATCAGAGATATAAAATCTCCAATATCATGCATCCTCCATGAATAAAGCAGTGGTTGAGGACTTAGAGAACAGGCTAGCTAGGACATTTAGAGATTATGTGTCAACTAGGAAAAAGTTTGAATAGGAACTGAAGAAGAATTTTCTCTTGGATAGGACTGTGAAGGAGCTAAAAGATGAAATAAATAGTCTAAAAAATCAGTCCAAGGCATTTATAGAGGTCTGTGATGCTGGGGTCCAAACTAAGTATGAGGGGGGCTTAGCTCTAGAACTTGCAACAAAAAGATAATAATGGACGTTGATCAGCCTGTTGATACTGGAATTGCTAAAAAGGAGACTTTGAAGAAGGTGCTATTGCATAGAGTAAATATTTTAAAAGGGAAGTCTCAAATCATTCATAGTACTTTCATTTCTTTGCATGGGGCAGAATATCAATGTTTTAATCCCTTGTCAATACTAAACCCATTATTTAATACTTGGGGCCCATACTTGCAATTCTTTGATAGGTTAGTTTTACTAATGGGAAAAAATTGGAGTTACTTGACAAAATAATTGATGTTAAGGAAATGGTGTTATTAGTAAAGGATTTGTATGCATTTTTCACTGGCAAGTTACAAAACATTCAGGCAAAGCTAAAGGTTTTTATTTTTAAAGAGTCTGAAGGATATATCCCTACTATTGTAGACACAGATAGACACTTGAATGACTGGCATTAGTGGGCTGATTCTTTCAACCAAATTTTGGATGCTAGCAAGGTGGCTTCTTATTTTGTTGGTGATGCTGACATTTCAACTTTTTATGAAGTTGTGGATGAATTGTACAAGCATGAGATTGACATGAATAATTTTGTTTCTGAATCTCGAGCCATAACAGATGCCAAGTGGAACAAATGACTTGAAGACTTGGATACAGTTAGAGTGATAACTTGGCCATCAAAGAGGGAAATTGTGGTGTGGGAAAACATTGGAGAGATTCAAGCCTTGCCACTTTGACATGGATGATGGAAGTAGTTGAGACAGTTATGTTATCAAATGAAGAGCAAATAGAGGGAGGTCAATTAATTCAAATAGGATATCCTATCTTTGCGGTTCACCTACTGTGGATACACCTTTGGTGCAAACCAAGACTAATTCTTAAGAATTCGGGTTGCCAGTTGTCGCTCTTATAACTGTTTCCAAACTTGTTTGCCAATGTTAGTTTTTATTTTCATTTTTTTTTTATAGAAGTCTCTGTTACTATGATCATTTATCATTGTCATTGACATTGATGTATAAATTTCAAGGAAGTTAATAAAATTATACAAGGATATTTTTTAATTTTCTGATAGAAGTCTTTGGTACTATGATCACTGATCATTGAATTTGATGTATAAATTTCAAGGAAGTTAATACAAGGATATTTTGTAATTTTCTGATAGAAGTCTCTGGTACTATGATCATTAAAATCTTGATCATTGATGTATAAATTTCAAGGAAGTTAATACAAGGATATTTTGTAATTTTTTGTGCCTGTGTAATTTTGTAAAGAGAACAAGATTGCAGTTGTAATTTGTTTAAAATTGAATGTATAATGTCATATTATTATATTAATATTTTCTTTTAGGAAATTAGGAATTTAGGAATTGAGTAAAAGCTTTTGATTCAAGGAATTAAGGAATTAAGTAAATGCTTAGTATTAGGAAATTAGGAATGACTAATGAGTATAACAAATAATAAATTGATAACTTCTAGGAAATTAGGAAGCTTTTATCACCGACAATGTTTCGAAGTAACACCGGGTTGTTTCGTAACTTCTCAACGGTTAAGTGGTTAGGATGGTGATGGGTTTCGAACTTCTGAGGGACTCTCGACTAACGACGTGCGTAACTTTAGAATTAAAGAGATAGTTAGTTAAAAGTGACAGTGTGTAACGGTGTTGAAAGTGAAAGTTACTTGCATGCCATGTGGAAATCGTAGAGGAATGGACTGTGACATGTGTCAACAGTCAGATTAATATTTTTCACTTTGTCAGGAACAGTTCTGAACCTACGATAGTAATGTTCAAGTGGTTTACGGAGCTTCATGAGGGTTTGTTGGTTGTTAGTGTTGGCGGTTAGGAAGTTGTGATGAAGCATTTGGCGCATAGGCGTAACTTTAGAAAGGTTAATCAGTTACAAGATTAAACAGTTCAGAGGTTACAAAAGGCTTTGTGCGGGACTTCACAAGGTTATATGAGAGTGAAGATGTTAAGAAGACCATCACTGTAACTTCGGAAGGGTTCCAAAGGCCTCTAATTTGCATGTAGCGAAGTTGAGACAGGGTTAGATGAATTGTTTGCGTAACTTCAAAACCAGGCCAACTTAAGTTTTGAATCTTGATTCTTGAAATAATATGGCTGCATGACTATGAGGCATTGAGGGCCAAGGTTTTTACACTTTATAGTGAGGAAAAATGAGTAGGACATTAATAATTATATGATTATAATTGAAATTTCATGAACATTCTACATTACAAAAATCATGAATTCAAATTACAAATTACAAAAATCATGAACAATACTTATTAGTTATTACTTGTAATATGAGTCAAATTGTCAATATTCAAGTCCAACAAGTAAAGTAATAAGTATATAGTGTATAAATACCTATTAACTAAATGCTAATTCATAAATTCTAAATCACTTCACTCACTCAGTGAGCAGTCTATCGCTTCTGTATCTCACATGGTATATAGCTCCTGAAATTGACTAGTAGCAAAAGCTTCTTCTTCATTTTGAGTTGGGTATTCAAAATCAAAAAATTCATCTTCATTCTAAGTCTAGGACCAAGATCCATCATTTGTCTCAAAACTAGTAGTAGCACCACCAAGTTTTGAAGTGTTCAAAACCCCTTGTCTTTCACGCATGGAATTCCAAATTGCTAATGCCCTATCATAAGGAAAGTCTCTAACATTGTATGGAGTTACAAAAAACCTCAAGCAAGTTTCCAAATTTTTGTCTTTTTTTTTTTTTTCTGATCTTTGATTTCAAAAACCCTAATGCACTAAAAGCTCTTTCATCTTCCACCAACCCCAATAGCATTGTTTGACATAAATCAAAAAGTTTGAAATATTCTGATATTGAATCACACAATACTTCACTCTGCTCTATCCTTTTCCAAAGCCTGGTTATTGCACCAAGTTCAAATGGATTCTCCACATTTTTTAACTATAATTTCATACATGATGCAAATTGTCTACATTGTTTTTTAAAATTAGTTGAATCTAAAATTCCTTCAATTGGTTGTCCATTGCAATCTGCATGTTTTGAAAAATCTTTGATGAATTTATCAATTTATTTATGAAATATATGTGCATCAGTTTGTTTATCTCCGACGTTTCTCCAAAAATGAGGAAACACACAACCATGGCTTCAATAATTTCTTCTCAAGGGAATCTTTCACGAATCTCACTTGAAATTTGGTAGGAAATTAACTTCAAATTATCACTAACAGATTTAACATTCCTATCAAAATCAGCCCTTTTAACTGGAAGTAGTCTGCCTTGCTTGCCCGTCTTAGATTGGTGCATTGGTATTTCATATCCTTTCAAAAACACACATAAATCACTTTTTACATTAAATTGTAAAAAATTATCAACATGATTCAAATCTATAATTGTCCGCCACCTGAAAAAATTTGGGCTTTGAATTGTTGTCATATCTGAGTACAGATAATCCAGGGCAATTCATGTCATTCTACGTAAATTGTTATACTCATGGATATACAAAGTTTTTTCTTGGGCTTTCTTAACAAGTTTTTTGATTAAATCAAGCATAGGGAGAAGACTGGCTAAAGTTAACAGAGTCTCTATATCACGTAACGTATGTAACAAAACATGAGCTTTGTCTACTGTGAGGCTTTGCTCATATATTAGTTTGATCAAGGATTTATTCTATTAGAACTCTTTCTACTGGTCCATGCAAAGAGATCCATATGGTCTAAACATCCTTGAGAAGATTTTTTCCTGATGTTACTCCCTTTGAAAAAATTTAAATTCTGCAAAATGTTTAGGACTTCGCAGAAGTAAGAGTATAGCTCGCAAACTAGATCTTCAACTTTTGACATTGTAGGAAAATTGCTTACAATTTTATATGATAAATTAATTCGATGAACCATGCAATGTATGCCAAGCATGTAAGGTGCAATACTAGTTTGTAATATTGCACAAAGACCATTCCTTTGGCCCTACATTACTAGAGCTCCATCAGCTCCGACACACACTAGCTTCTTGGCAATTGTCAAATCATCCATACCAACAAATTCATTCAAAGCATTCTTCACTTCAAAATATAAGTTTTATGTTGTTGAATTGTCCCTCATTTTATGAGCACACAGTAGATGAGCTTGGAGGACATGTTCTTTTACTATATACACATGCATACAGACTCAAGCAGTGTTATATATTGTAGTAACTTCATCTATGGATAATGAAATAAATCTGGGTTGTTTTACTTTCTCATGTAAATTTTGCTTTTCCACCTTAGAAAGATAGTTTTCCATTTCCCATCCAACGTTTGTTGACCAATGTGACATAGGATAGTGAGGAACTCTCAAAAAGGATAATAAATTACCATATTCTAAGAAGTCTCTCATAGGATGCCCTTTGGAAAAAATATGGAAAACAACACTCATTTGAACGATCTTTGCCAAATTTGCTTCATTGGCTGCATGTTTACACCCAACCTTGATTGGATTTTCACTACTAGCAATTACTACCATTCTGTTGTTATGCTCTTCATATTCTATGGCATACTTAACATGAAGACATTCTTCCTTTGATTTCCATCTCAATACTGATATTTCTTGTCCGTCTACGGTCTTTTTTCATAAACCTTACCAATATGCTTTTCTATAATGTCAAGCTTTAGTTGTAACTTCTTCTCTCTTTTATTTTTATAGGTACAAATATTACAACTTCATTCTATTGGTTGCTGATCATTTTTTAGGACTGGTTCAATGAACCAATACTTTGCTACCCAATCAACCTTAAAATTTCTTGTCATTTCCCACTCCCACCCCATTTTTACTTCCCTTTTTCTTTTCTTCCTACCAACATCATTATTATCTTCATTGCTAGCATTTTCATCCAACTGGTTCTGCATATCCCTTATAACATCTTCTGTCGTGCCACCATTGTTATCCTCATTTGATGCATTTTGATTTTTATTTAACTCAATGACAACCCCAACTTGTGGTAGTGGTACTGGTGAGCTACTGTAAATGGATTTTGCACTTTCAATTGTAGAAATTGATGGAGCAAAAATATTTCCAACTCCAAAGAAAGCCTTTATGGTAGTATCTTTAAGTTTTGGGTGTTTTGATGGCCTCCTAGACCCTTCACTGCCCTGAGGAGTCTTACCCTACCCTTTACTACCTTGAGGATCGAGAGTCTTACCCTTGTCTAGCTTTCCAATCCCTTCACTTCCCTGAGAACAGTGAGAAGTTTGAGTCTCAAGTTCAACCTCCCCTGACATCTCAATCCCTTCAGTAGCCTGAGGATACTCAGGATAGTCACCCTTGTCTGACATCTTGACTTCTCACTAGTCACTAGGAAATTAATAGAAATACTGTGAAATGTGAACAAATAATTGCTTACCTTGGTCCTGCTTCCTCTGAATTTTAATTCTCTGAAATGTTGAATGCTCTATTTACTGTTGCAAGATTGTTATTTGTAAATTTGGACTTCCAAAATTTTGTAACAGGACTCGAAAACTAAAAGACTAAAAAATCTGATTTGAATTTATATCAGTCCATGATTCAAATTTCCATTTTTTTAAATTCCCAGGATTTTGGTGAAAATGTGCCGACCTAAATGTAGGAATTAACAAACGGTTGGAGAAATAGGTCATGGTCAATATAACAATTAATAAACGGTTGGCAAAATAGGTCATCATCAATATAACAATATAGACCATTTGACTATATTTAGATTTTATATGCAATTCATAATTAAGAACCCTTGGCGAATATACTAGTCAACCTCATCAAACGGAAAAACTTAATGGTGATTCGTATTAATATTGACCCCTTACCATGTTAAGATTGGGCGATTTGGGCCACCCTGTACCGTGTATGATTTATCACGGCAAAAAAAATTCCTAGAATTCACCAAAAGGCGAATATTCGCCACTAAAAATACCCTTCTTGAATCCATAACTTTGTCTAGAATAATGAATTTTTGGCCAACCTCAGAGCACATCTCTAAACTTATGCCAAATAGATCCTTTTTTTTAACCATTTGGAGTATTATTCTTGACCAACTTTTCAATAAATGAGGCCATATCCTCTTCCACAAAGAAATAATCCAATCCTAGGGTTGACGATTCTCAAGAAGCATAGTGAATAGAAGAAGATCCCAATAGAGAGGACAATGTAGCCTTCATAGAAGGTACACCATCTTCCTAATTTGAAAGGGTGGCCAATTGGGACCCCTCACAATGACACCCATGGAGGGTGAGAGAGCATACAATTGGAAATTTCACAGGTCAAGAAAATAAAAAAAGCTTTGATATTGGACTAAATATATAATTATAGTATTTAATTTGATGCAATTGATATATATCCAAATTTTTTATAAGAGTTTATTAGTCAAATGTAATCACAAATCACCATAGTATAGACCAATCTACATTATTATGTCATTTATCACATCATTATGGATTGTGTTGTATGATGTGACGTAACTCACCTTCAAATTCTAGAAGCCCTACATAAAATTTAATCTTTTTGAGAAATATTTGTTAACCCATTGATTTGTGCACTAAAAACTTTGAATCATGAGACTACAAACATGTATTTAAGGATGTACTTGGCTTGTAAAGATATCATAACTTAGGAGGTCCAAAGAGAATAACTCAAAGCTAATTCCTACATTTAGGCATTTTATTGGTTCACTAAGAAGTCAAATTCACATCTACATTGCATGCTTGACATGATTCAAATGTCTCATTCCGTTTGTAAGTGCTTGATTGTTATTGAGACAAGTCCCTTAAGGACCTTCCCTCAACCTTCAAGTAGGTTCCACCATGCTTCTAAGCACAAGAAAATGGAAAAATAGGTGCGTAAGTCAAAAGTGTATGCATTATTAAGATTTCATTATTGGAGCATAGGTTGCACCACATGTAGTAATCCTTATGGGGTACCCTAGCTTGTAATATGAGATTTGTCTATATAGAATCATATACTATTTGATCACAAATTAATGTATCCAAGCTTCAATTTGATATCATGTATCATGTAATGTATCAATAGTCAATCATAAAATAAATCATTTATACAACTAAAATACATACACGTTAAATTATCTATTTTCAATTATTCTAGTTGAAATTATCAATTCTAATCGATCATTTTATTTGGACCCATATTTTTATCAAACGAGAGTAGTGCAAAATGCATTTATTCCCCTTAAGATTTATAACTATAATATTAGACAGTCTAATTTATGTACATCATTGTAAGAGTAAAATCACTTTTACATAAGTCTAAGCTAATTAAAATAAAGACACATCAGGGTTAAAACACAATAGTGTGTCGCAATTTTTGGGACGAAGAAAATCGACTTTCTACACAAAAAATAATAATTAGGGCCTTTGCCAAAGGGGGTACTTCAGGCCAAGGGGGAGACCCACTTCGCGCGAAGTAACCTGCATAGGGTACTTCATGCGAAGTACCCTACGTAGGGTACTTTGTGCGAAGCCCCTTTTGATCGGATTTCTTTATAAATTTTTGGTATTCCATTTTTATTTTCATTGTTTACTATTTGAATTTTATGGACCTAGGGCTTAGAGCAAACCAGTGACATCCAATATGACATCAACACCTCCCGAGATTTTTTGACCTCTTCAGATTGTTAGTAGTATCAGGTACACACATTTTTCTCATTTTTTATTGTAAATTATATGTTTTATATTTATTTTAGTTAGTTATTTGTTTTAAATAATTTTTAGTTTGTAGAAATTTTAGAAAATCATAGTTAAATATTAGAATATATTAGAAAATGATAGTAGAATTGTTAGAAAATGCTAGAAAATATTAAAAACCATAGTATAAATATTAGAATATGTTAGAAAATGATAGAAAATCATAGTAGTTTGTTAGCAACTGTTAGAAAATATTTACAAAACATTAGAAACCATAGTAGAAATGTTAGAAAATGTTAGAAAACATTAAGATCTTATAGAAATTATTAAATTTATTTATTTTTAAATTTATTTTAAAGTTAGTAAATATTAGGAATCTCTCTCTCTCATTTGTACATGCATTTTTAGTAAAGTTAGTAAATATTAGTTAGTTGTTTGTTTTAAATAATTTTTAGTTTGTAATAATCTTAGTAAATCGTAGTTAAATTTTAGAAAATGATCTAGTAGTATGTTGGAATATGTTATAAAATTGTAGTAGTAAGTTTCTAGGACCCTTATCCCTCCCTTACAACATATTAAGACACATAGGATCCCTTAGGAATCTCAAGACCTTATAATACATATTAGGATGTCCTAGGATCCATTGATGTATGTTAGGTTCCATTAATACATACAAGGACACATTGTTTCCCTCAAGACTCCTTAAGACATATTAGGATGAATTAATGTAACCTATGATCCCTTAGGACCTATTATGATGCCTACAACCCCTTAAGAAATTCTAGGACCCTTACGCATCACTTATGACATCTTAAGACACATAGGACCCCTTAGGACCCATACGACCCATTATTATATCTTAAAATGTCCTAGGACCCATTCATCTATCTTAACTTCTGTTAATACATATGCGAACCCATAGTTGCCCGCAAGAACCCTGAAGACATACTAGTATCAATTAATGTAACTTAAGATCCCTTAGACCACTTATCACACCTATGACCCATTAACATTATTGGACCATTATAAATCCCTTACGACATTTTAAGACATATATGACCCCTTCGGATCCTCAAGACCCATTAACATATCTTAGGTTGTCCTAGGACACATTTATGTATCTTAGATTCAATTAATACATACAAGGATCCACTAATGTAACCTAGGACCCCTTAGGATCTCTTATGTTACCCATGACCCCTTAAGACACTCTAGGACCCTTATCCATCCCTTACACTATCTTAAGACACATCTAGGACCCATTGTTTCCCTCAAGAAACCTTAAGACATACTAGGATCAATTAATGTAATGTAGGATCCCTTAGGACCACTTATTGCACCTATGATCCATTAACATTCTAGGACCCTTATCTTGATCCCTGATGAAATCTTAAAACAAATATGAAACCTTAGGACACCCAAGACCCATTAAATAATATTGGGATGTCCTAGGACCCATTGATGTATCTTATGTTCCATTAATACATTCAAGGACCCAATATCACCCTGAATACCCCTTAAGAAATACTAGGATCCCTAAGGATGTCTTATGACACATACGACCCCTTAAAACATTCTAGGACCTTTATCCATCCCTTACAACATCTTAAGATACCTAGGATGCATTAGGACCCCCAAGACACATTAATGTATCTTAGGATGTCCTGGGACCCTTCATGTATCTTACATTCCATTAATACATAAGAGGACCCATTTGTTTGCCTCCAGGACCCTTAAGATATATATTAGGATCAATTAATTTAACCTATAATCCCTTAGAAGCATTTATGACACCTACGAAGCCTTAAGGCATTCTAGGAACCTTATCCATACCTTATGACATCTAAAGACACATATGACCCCTTTAGACCTCCAAGACCAATTAATGTATCTTAGGATTCCCTAGGACCCATCCATGTATCTTAGGTTCTATTAATTGATATGAGGACCCATTGTCACCCCAAAAAACCCTTAATACATACTAGATTCAATTAATATAACCTAGGATCCCTTAGGACCAATTACAACACATGTGACCCCTTAATACATTTTAGGAAACTTATCCATTGCTTATGATGTCTTAAGACACATAGGACCCCAAAGACCCATTAATATATCTTAGTATGTCGTAGGACCCATTCATGTATCTTAGGTTCCACTGATCTTATAGAAATTATTAATTTAAATATTTGTTTTTAAATTTCTTTTAAAGTTAGTAAATATTACAAATCTCTCTCTCTCTCTCTCTCTCTAAATTATGTACATATATGTTTTAGAGTTAGATGTATAAATGTTATTCACGTAGACATAAAACTCTTTAAGAACCCTTAGGATCCTTAGGACCTATAATAGGACCCCTTAAGACCTAATAGGACCCCTTAAGACTTAATAAGATTGGACTTAAGACCTAATAGGACTAATATGACCTATTAAAATCAATTAGTACATCCTACGACCCTTAAGACCTAATAAGACCACTTACTTGACCTAATAGGACCTATTAATACCAATTAGTACATCCTAGGACCCTTAAGACCTAATAATACCACTTACTTAACCTAATAGGACCTATTAATACCAATTAGTACATCCAAGGACCCTTTAGGACTATTAATACACTCTAGGTTCCTTTAGGACCCCTATTGTGACATAAAAATCTTTAAGAAACCTTAGGATCCTTAGGACCTATAATAGGACCCCTTAAGACTTAATAAGACTGGACTTAAGACCTAATAGGACTAATATGACCTATTAAAATAAATTAGTACATCCTAGGACCCTTAAGACCTAATAATTCCACTTAATTGACATAATAGGACCTATTTTAATACCAATTAGTACATTCAAGGACCCTTTACGACTATTAGTACACTCTAGTATTGTAAATTTCAATATAATTTTATATATTCAGATATTTGTTTCCATTTTACACGTAGTTATAACATGTAATCGAGTACTTAATTGTTAACACTTAGCTTTCACATGTTATGTATCTAGATGGCCACTCAGGATGCACCTTACACTCCTGATATAGCAACCATTTTTCATACTGCTGACACATAGATGGATCAACTTAGAGAGCCCATCTATACATCTTCAACATATAGCATATATAGATATACTTGTGTCAGTGTATTAACCAGTTTGGAGGAGATGACTGCTAGATTGAGGTCCCACTCTTTCACACCTCAGGTAGTTGATACTATTTTTCAAGAGTTGAGAGCTGAGGTCTCGAGTGATGTTTCCTTGGAGATGGTTTAGAGCCGTGTCCCAAGGAAATCATCAAATGAGAGGTTTTCCCACATTATGAGGGGAAGCCCAAGGTGGGGCATATCAGGTCACATAATGTGTGATTCCATAGATTGCATGCATGATATACCCTCAGTTTATTTCAACACATGGTTGTTATCATAATAATGACTAGTTTCCTTTATATTTTGCACAATTATTGTACTCTGAGTTTCATTTGGGACTTAGGGTCAACTATTTAGATCTTCTTGGATATTATGGTCAGGGGCATGGTAGGGTTACAAACCATGATTAGTATCATAGGGCTGATCAAGTTGCATAGCCTCATAGAAAACTAGTTGGGTAGAGGACTCTGGTAGTGGCACCGGCGATGGCTGCTATTGCAGATAGAGTGGTCATTGATTCTCAGAGGGGAGTAGTGGACAAGATAGGGAAGATCGCTTTTACAGCCACCTCCATCACTTCAGATTCAGTGGGCAGATACACTTTGACTAGATCGAGTAGAGCTAGATTATCTTCTGAGGCTTCATCGAGTACTGTTTCAGGTGTCAGCGATGAGACATATAGAGATGCAGGTCTTCCTACACCTAGAGAGATACGAGCACTTTCAAGTCATCATAACCATTTAGATGTGGCCCTTTACTTTTTGTAGGATCTCCTGTAGTCATATTCTTATATTTTTGACATGCAGATGATCCCACTACATTCAATCAGGGATGTCATCGAACTTGCATGGGGTCCTGTAGTTACACCAACACAAGACACACCATCTAGTCAGGCACAACATAGTGCAGAGTGCTTTGCACCCACATATCACTCTACAGCTGCAGAGCCAGGTATACAGGTTGGAGATGTACACATCACCACTGAGGGCCTAGACAAATTTGATGAGTAATTGTGTGGGTTGGATCAGGTGGACGTTGGCACTGATGTTGGATCATTTATGGATATGTTATTGCATCTTGATGGTTCAGGCTCTACATCACTCCCCTCCCAGCTAGTGTCACCCCTACACTCTTCATTACTAGAGAGGTTCAGGACTGAAGGTGGTGTGGGTGATGCAATTTTAGTTGATGATATGATGGTGCAGCACACTGATGATCCTCCGACTCCTGAGACCCAAGTATATATAATGTTTTCTTTTCTCCTTTCTTAGGATTTTTAGTGAATAATTAATTGTAGATGTGTGTATTGATGTTTGTTCAATGTATAATATTTTGTAGGTACAGTTAGCAGATCACGTTACCTCTAGTGTGGGCTCAGAGCATCTTCATATGAGAGATCCAATAGATGTGACACCTACTAGTGGTCAAGTAAGTTTTAGATATATGTAGGTTTAAGCATGCATGTGTACACATGTATTTATATATTTCAAGAACTTTACATAATATATACTATGCACATGTATATAACCAACTATTGTACTAAATTTGTAGGGGTCAGTTGTTGCTTCACAGTTAGAGGATGCTCTTCATAGGAGAGATTCAGTAGATGTGACACCTAGTAGTGGTCAGGTAAGTTTTAAAAATATGTAAGTTTAAACATGCATTTATAATATTTTAAGTATTTTACATTTTTATTATATACATGCATTTATATTCGTAGGGGTTAGTTATTGCCTCATAGCCATAGGATGTTTGTGGCAGTCGATTAGAGGGTCGCTCTATTCGCATGCAACTAGATGACTCCCTAGTTTAGGACATGTTGCACAGATCTTTGATTTGAGACTCATTATATATGTCATTAGTATATGTTTGATATTTTCAGTTTATGATTCGAGACATATATTTATATGCTGTCCAGACCTCTAGACATAGATGATTTATGATTTGACATTATATAGATTTATGATGGTTTCATTTGATTAGATGATTTGATTTGATTAGATGATATGATTTGATTAGATAATTTCATTTGATTAGATGATATGATATGATTAAATGATAATATGATTTGATTTGATGGTTTCATTTGATTTGATTAGATGGTTTCATTTGATTAGATGATATGATATGATTTGATTAGATGATATATGATTTGATTAGATGGTTTTATTTGATTAGATGATATGATTTGATTAGATGGTTTCATTTGATTAGATAGTATGATTTGATTAGATGGTTTTAGTTGATTAGATGGTTTCAGTTGATTATATTTTATTAGATGGATGTAGAATTAATATCATAAAAAATAACAAGTTAATACATGTAACTAATAGACAATAACTATTCTAACTGATGATGCTCAGAGGTGTGGAGATGATGCTTAGAGGCGTGGAGATGAGAATGTGCCTGTGAGCACTATGGAGAGGATACTACCTTGTGCAATGAGGAAAAAGACATTATTGAAGCTGAGGACCCTGGCAATAATACCTAGGAGAGAACAAATGAGGAAAAAGATATAGAAATTGAAGAGGCTAAGTCTGAAGGCACTGAGGCGCTAAATTCCCATAGCCTTGAGGACCTGGTTGATACGGCCATTCAGTATGTTGAAAAATAGAAAAATGATAGGGATTTTATTAAGGAGGAGGTGCCCATTCTGGAAGATGTTATTGAAGGGATGAGGCATGACATGCCCATATCTCATGACTCTGAGGATAAAAATCAGGAGGGTACCGAGGAGTCCAGTGAACAGAAGGATAGAGAGTCCACTATCAAGCTTATATTTGAAGATTTCAATGATAGGGAGGAGGTGATTACTGGCGTCCTACAGACTGCTAAAGCTGAGGCCCTTTACTCATTCAGATTTAGTAACTTGTGTTTTCATGAAATTAAAAGACTCCATTTGAAATGTAGAAAGCTTGAAGCCAACAACACCATCCTCCAAGAGAAAGTGGAGTCTCTTCTTAATGAGAGAACTGCTAACCCACATGCTACTGATTTGAAGGATAGAATGGATAGAGTTGATAACACTCTCATCAACATTCTCCAGCATAGTATGGATAGTATGAAGGCTTCTAGTACCAATCTGAAGGCTCTAGTCAACTTGCTGGATAATACTTCCAAGGATGACATTGAGGTTAGGAGTGCTCCTCTGCTGGATAGTGGTGGTCCCAGTTCTTGGACTCATGGTAAGAAGAAGTCCCCTATGATTAAGAATGATTTGAATGAACTGAAAAGGGTTATCGGTAGGACGGATAACATTCAGGCCAAGATGGAGAAAACGCTGGATGAAAAAGCTGGAATTTTGTAGCCTGGTGTTCTTGCTATTTTTTTTTTTTGCTTCTTTTTCTATCTTTTTGGCAGGGTCTCTCTATTAGCTTTGTAGCCCCTAGTATGGGCATATCGTTGTTGTTTTTCTCATCTTTTGTTGTTTATGCTTAGTACTTCCTATCTTTTTCTCCTTTAGTTGTAAAGGGTTTCGGGTCCCTTCAAAACCTATTTTTCTAGTAATCGGAACTATTCTAACTCGTTCTATAACTAACACATGTCATAAGTAATCTAACTGATTTAATCATTTTTTAGTGTCTTAAGGGGATCTTTAACTAATAAGAAATCTTAAGGGTAGTTCTTAAGGGGGTCTAGAATTAATATCATAAACAATAACTAGTTAATACATGTAACTAATGGACAATAACTATTCTAACTCATTCTAGAACTAACACATGTCATAAGTAATCTAACTAATTTTATCATTTTTTAGTGTCTTAAGGGGATCTTTAACTAATAAGAAATCTTAAGGGGAGGTCTTAAGGGGATCTAGAATTAATATCATAAAAAATAACTAGTTAATACATGTAACTAATGGACAATAACTATTCTAACTAATAAGCAATCTTAAGGGGATGTCTTAAGGGGATCTAGAATTAATATCATAAAAAATAACTAGTTAATACATGTAACTAATGGACAATAATTATTCTAACTCATTCTAGAACTAACACATGTCATAAGTAATCTAAATAATTTCATCATTTTTTAGTGCCTTAAGGGGATCTTTAACAAATAAGAAATCTTAATGGGAGGTCTTAAGGGGATCTAGAATTAATATCATAAAAAATAACTAGTTAATACATGTAACTAATGGACAATAACTATTCTAACTCATTCTAGAACTAACACATGTCATAAGTATTCGTCCCGCCGGTTGGAGAAACAATGTGTCCTGCTCCAGTTGTTCCCACTCTATTTCAAAATGTTGTCATTCCTGCTCACGTCCATGTGGGTGCTCTGGGCTATAAATGCTACTACTTTGGTTGCACGTTCTGCTGGAGCCTCTATTCCTATTCCTGCAGCTGTGTCTGGTGGTGCGTCTCTAGTAATCATCATTCTTGGACATTCTCAGTCATTTCCTAGGTCTTCCCAGATGGCCCTTTCTGGGTCTCAGGTGGCTAAGGGGAGTTTTCCTGCTCCTACAGCTATGTCTGGTGGTGTGTTGCCTATGGTTACCATCTCTAGGATGTCTCAGACATTTCCAGGGTCTTCCCAGTTGGCCCTTTTAGGGTCTCATGTGGCTAAGAGGAGTTCAACGATTTCATATGCAGATATGGTTTCTTTTGAAGCAGGTATCTATGGTCCTTCCTTTGCTGGGTGAGGGGGATCTTGTCCTTCAGTGATATCTATTTCTTTAAGTGACCCCATTGTGGTTAATCTTGATTCAGATACTATTGTTGAGATCTTCAAAACTGTGGAGGATTTCTCTTCTACCACTGCTATTTTTCATTTTAGGGGTTTCTAGATCTCTCTTCTTCATTTAAATGCTTGGATATCCAAAAATTAGGAGCCCATCATGACTGATATAGTTTAGATTTACCCTGTGGCAAGGGATTTTTTTATTGTAAAATTTGAAAATACTATAGATAGGAATACTATGTTGTGTAATAGTTGTTTCTCTTGGGAGGAGCGGTTCCCCCTAATGGCAAAAACCTAGTATCATGAGTTTGATCCTCTTTCTAAATCCTTTAATCAAATACCATTATGGGTAATATTACCAAATATTCCTCTTCATCTTTGGCTAGATTCAATTTTGGAGTTTGTGGGGGAGGCCATTGGGGATTTCTAGATGGTTGATTCAAATTTTTCTTATGTTTTTAAGAAGACGTAAGCTCATATTCTTGTGGAGGTTGATGTATCTAAGGGTCTCCCTAAGATGATAACTTTGGTTTCTTCAAAGGGATCTTGGACCCAGAATCTTGATTATGAGGGTATTCCATTTAGATGCAGGAAATGTCCCAAGACTGCCATCTTGTTGTGTGGTGTTTTTCTGATAAGGTTAGATCAAAGAAATCTCCTTCTTGGTGGTTGGGGGTTTTTGACCATCATTATACGGTTTGAAAAGTCTCCAAGGATGGGAGTGTGGTTTCTTGCTCTCCTCAGACTAATCATACATTGGTTGATGTTGTCTTTGATGCTACAGATGTTGTCTCTGATGCGGCTTTGGTTTAGAATGTTAATGCTGCCCCTTTTGTTGCTGATGTTTATGTCTAGAACATTGATGTTGTCTCTGGTTCAACTTTCTTGTCTCCTGATGATGTGGGTTTTGATGCCCATGTTTTTCCTAGGAGGGTTTTGGGGGTTGGTTGTGGTGCTACCATTGTCCCTTCTATGGATGTTGATGTTTCCTGTCCTTTAGTGGGCTCTTTAGGTTTATCTTTGGATTGGCAGAAGGCTGCTGAGAAGGTGGAGGATGGGTGGACATTAGTTAAAGGAAAAAAAGTCAAATTCTCCAAACCTTCATTTGATATGTCTTTATGTTCTCATAAGGATGGCCAAAATATAAATCTTGATGGTCCTTTATTGTGGTTAGCTGGGTTGGTTTTTGGTCCCTTTGGTGGGAACTATGGTTAGTTCCTCTAGTTTGTTGGGTGGTGCTCCACAATTGTTTTATGGTCTTTCAATGTTCTATCTTTCTTTGCTCTCTGTACAAGGTTTCAAGTCCTTTCAAAACCTATTTTTACTTAATCAAAATACATGTCATAAGTAATCTAACTAATTTCATCACTTTTTAGTGTCCTAATTTCATAAAAAGTAACTAGTTAATACATGTAACTAATGGACAATAAGTATCATAAAAATTATTGAATAATCAAAGCATACATAAAATCTTTAACTAATATGCAATCTATAAAAATCATTGAATAATCAAAGTATATATATATATATATATATATATATATATATATATATATATATATATATATATATATATATATATATATATATATATATATATATATATATATATATATATATATATATATATATATATAAGCATACATAAAATTTTACATATTAAAACCATTGAACCATCAAATAGGTCCATCATATATCAACAAATTATAGTCCATCATATGTTTAAATATAAAAACAAAGTATAGTGAAATTTAATCCAAAGATATCAAGTAGGTCCTAACACATGAAATAGGTATACATATTATACATTTTAGACCAACTCAAGTGGTTCAGACCTTTCATGGAGAATGTAATATTCTCTCTTGATCATCACTATCTAGTCTCCACTTATGATGTCCACATTGAGATTTAACTGTATGGAGACAAATGGATGTGGCAACTGCTAGGTGACTATATTGAAAAACCTTATTGTCTGGTTGGAAATTAACAAAGTGAATACCATGTTGAATTACTTTGATTTTCTTGAAATATGTTCCCTCTAAAACAATTGAACCTACAGGTCACAAATTTTAACAATATATAAATTTAAACAAACTAAATTTAAAATTTGTTAAAAGGTTGAAATTTAAAATTTACAAATTGAGTTCAATATATTGATGTAAAGCCTGTACAAACCTATGGGGAACAACATTCCATCACTTTATTCAGGTTCAAGTAACTTCATCCTCTCTGCAGTACAACGCAGTAAATAATAACCAACTCCTACATTTTCACGCTCAACAATCACTACAAAGAAATCTCCTGCACAGTAAATTTATATATACATGTGTGAGATCTTAAAATTTACTTAGTTCAATCTATAGATCTATCTATCTATCTATACATGCATCTCAATGGACCATATAATGTGATATATATATATATACTTACCAATTTTGACCAATCTTGAGATATGATTGTAATCAGTAGAAATCAAAGGGACATCATCAAAGTTTTCATCTTCATCTCTATCAAATGTATCAGTAACAACTAGTGGCACTAGATGCCATGCACCTACATATCCATGGTCTTGATTGATGCATTCCTCATAATTGTCAGCAATATAGTGACAACAAAAGCATGAGTAGTCCCTAGTGTTCAACGTCCAATTGCACCAATTCGTACTCATAACTGAATGCAAAGATCGCATTTTTTCTATCCTATTGCAACCATGCATAATTTTTCTATCCACACCTGAACAAATGCATATATAATACATTCTATAAATATAATTTGAATAAAGAATACATACAAAATTTAAACACTTTCAAATAATTTAAAAATGTGTGCATACCTTTTATCTCCCAAAATTTTCTATGTGGCACCGCTTGAGTCAATCCTAATGACATGTCATTCTCATTTGGTTTGAAATGTGTCTTGCACCATTCAACCACATCATCCATATTTTTTATATGAACTCCCTTATAATTCATTTGATACTTTTGTATAGCACGTTTGATGCAAGCTCCAACGCCATCATGTTCACCTTTTCCATGTCCACTCTCAAAGAAACTCTAGACATGTGTTATGTGTACACGCTAAAATGGTGCACTTCTATGAACCATTACATGCAAGGTTGCTCAAGAATGAGGCCTCACAAAGCGGCTCATAGCTCTTTATGTATGGAGTTGCAAGGGACTATGATGTGTTTGCTCTCAGCTAGAGCTACAAGCTTGTGACCTTGCTAGTCAACCATACAATGAGAGATTCACAATGAAGACAAGGGCAACAATGCCAATATCTCTAAGAATCAAATATGCAATGCAATGCAAGCTATATGAGAATGCAATCTAAGCTATGAAAGGAAAGTACAAACTATGATATGAAAGGAAAGAACAAGTGTTACAAATCCTTCCTATTTAGACTATGTGAGATTAATCTATTGCATAAAAGGAAATCTATACTAAGAATGCCATTATCATGCAACTAAGAAAGAAAATATGCAACTAAATGATGAAAGCAACAAGTCTTCAATGTCTTCAAAAGCTCCAAATGCACCTAAAACCTGCATCATAACATTAGCATAAAAATATGGTATATAAATGAGGGAGAGAGCTCTCCTTTTATAAGAAATAAGGTGAAATGGACCATGGAGATTAAGAGGCAAAAAGTCTTAATCAGCGGTGGAGCTTGAAAGAGGAGCAATCTATGTGCACAAGTATCTTCCAATAGGAAAATAAGAGTTGACTTTATGTCCATATGAGACAAAAAGTGTTTTTCTCCTTTTTATAAAATATGAATAATACTTTATTTGTGCAACTTAGGATAAGAGGAAAGTGGGGGCTTTTTATTTCATTAAAAGGGGAGAAAATATTCCTTTTAGGTAAATAGAAACTTAGGATAAATGGTTAGCCCAAGGATAAAAATCCAATATATGATCAAAATTAAGACTTGATCAAGAGATTGATATTGTTGAAAATATTGATTATTGATCAAAATGATTCAGGATTGATAAATTGAATAAATGGGGCCCAAAGTCTAGGCGACCATTTTAGGGTGCATACATTTGCCTCTTTTTGACTAATGTGTGATCGATCTAGGAACACATGCAGTCAAAGAAGAATTGAAATGTGAGATCGATCTGGGATCACAAGACAACTCAGATATGAGGTCGATTCGGGATCATATCCGGACAAAGCATAAACAAAGGCCTTTGAACATGAGGTCAATTCGGGATCACATTCAAAGTAAGAGATAAGAATCTCAAGCTTGAGCAAAAGCTCACAGAAAGATATCTGAATCAAGAAAATCAAAGAATCAGGGATGAGAATCCCATAAATACTGCCCCCTCGGAATCGAAATCAAAATCGAGTAGAGGAGAGACAGGGAATCGATAAAAGATGATCAAATCAAAATGAAATCATAATCGAAGATAAATGATAAGAGGATAACCATTAGGCAGTGAAAACATGCCCCAGTGAGGAAGTAGAAGAATAGAAATAGAAGACTAGAAATAGAGTGGATGAAAGACTAGAAAATTTGAGAGACATGGAAGGAAGAAATTCCACTGAAAATCAAATTATGCCTCAAAAGGTCAGTCAACTGCTCAGAAGAAAGGAAAAATTTGGAAACGCGACTCGGATTTCAATTTCGAGTCTGAAAATGGATAAATGATGTGATATGAAAGACCAGAAATGAAAGATATGATCAAGAAGAATTAGAAAATGAACACAGTTGACCAACTAGTCCGTAGATGATAAAAAAGAAAGCTCTCTCCATATGCAAAGTGCAAAACTAATCTAACATGACCCTAAAAATGCAAGCTACTATGAAAGTGGTTGACTTGCAAGGTCACAACGCTTATAGACATCTAATTATCATCATCGAGTGTTATTGGTAGTGTCGCAAGATTATACAATGCACACTAGCATAACTATGTGGAAATCCCACCTAGGCATCAAAGACATATAGGTCAAGATGACTAATGCAGTGAGATCACCTAAGTTTGATATGGCGAGATTATGCTTGTATCAAGACACATGAAAATCAGGATAGCTAGAAGCATGCACTCGCAAAACAGTCAAGGATAATACCTTGTCAATCCATAGGGTCAAGTAAGACCAGCATAAATACTCATGACAGTTAGGACCAACAAAATATACCCACAAGCAGATAAAGAAAGAAAACATGTTCTCATACCCTCAGTCTTCTAGCTATGCATCATTGAAAACTTCTCAGGGAGAGACCACTCATCAAAGAAATCCTCATAGACAGCACACAAAGAAAAATAAAGTCAACATATCTCAACAAGTGATTGTTTAAGTGCGTGTGTGTTGGTCATAGAGTCAGACTCTGAGTATCACATTTGCAAATGAGCAACGTCGCATCATACTAGACTGTTGGGTAAGACATTTGATAAGTGTTAAGAAACACTTGACGCAAGGGTAGTGTTGAAAAACATTGTTCGGGGTGGTGTTGAAAAACACCTGTTTGGGGTGGTGTTGAAAAACACCTATTTGTGAAATGCCCCAAGAGACAAACGCACCTAAAGGACCAATGCTAATAGTTATGCCTCCTAGACAAAGACAAAGACCGATTCCAGACTAAGCCAAATAAGGTCAAGGCATGATGGAAAGTGGCTAAGTGTCGAGGACGCATGCTAACAAATAGGAGTGCAAAGGCCTCAAGTAGCGCCTGTGTCCAAGTTTTCACCACTTGGATTTATTGCAATTTTTTCTTCTTTTTTTTTATTTTTGTGGATTTTTTGCTACCAAGGCGCCTGTTTCCAGGTTTTCACCAAGGCACTTTTTCTTTTTTTTTTAATTTTTTAATTTTTTGTATTTTTTTTTGGACTTTTTATGCTTTTTAGAATTTTTTCAGCATCATATATCAATTTTTTTGGTATTTTTTCAGGACTATAAAATATGTACAAAGGATGCCCCTAAATAGAATGGGCATCAAACTCCCAAGCAAGATCACATCATGTAGTCCCAATGTCTAGCAAGGTGAGGACAAGAGGGATTAGCAAGCTGGTGAATGAGATGGAAGACATGAGAATGAAGGAGAGTGAAGGGAAGAAATCCTCAAGGTCAAACTCCTCAAGAGTACCCAAGCTAGGGAAAAATTATTGTCATGTAAAGCGCATTTGGACAAGCAATGAGAGGCTAGCATAGGATAAGTCACAAAAGCACATTTCAAAAGAAAGAAAGATGCAGTCCAAAGGAGTAGACATGTCAAGAGGCTTCATAGCATCGTATTTTACTTTTTTTATTAGATCAAAACCAAGGGGGAAAAGGATAGCGAAAGGCTAGAATGAATGGAGGAAAATGAAAATGAAGGCTAAACATGAATGGAATGAAAGCAAGACCATCATAAGATAGCTCACAAGATAGCCAAATATTCATGTATAGGTCAACATTGTCAAGATCAAAGAGAGAAGATGAAATGGATGAAAAATGTAGAAGAACTACGCATGATGCTTGATTGCCAAGTTTTCATCATGGTACTTATCCAGGGTGCCACAAAGGAGTGGTTTTCACCATAGGACGAATTTATTTCTCTTTACTTTTGCTACCAAGGTGCCTGTTTCCAAGTTTTCACCATGGCACATTTTTAATTTTTTTCATCATTTTTTTGTTTTCTTTTTTAATTTTTCTATTTTTTTGGAAGAAGGCAAGCTTTTCAGATAATGCTCCTTGAAAGGATAAATCATTGATATGTCAAGGATTCAAAATGATATGCTCAAAGATGCTGATAGGGAAAGGGAGATGGAAGGGAAAAAATGGAGGATAAGGCTTTATATAAAGTGAGTGGGGTTGGAAGATAGGAGGAATAGGCAAATGAGGAAAAAAGCTAGAAGGTAGAAGAATAATGAATGGAAAGATTGTGAAAAAGTAGATGGAAAGGAAGGCAAGATCAACGTCAACACACACCTTGAAGGGTGGTGAGAGGATGGAGGAAATGTGAACGAAGGAATACGAGAAGGAATATGGTGAATGTTTAGCAGAGGTTGCAGTTCAGGCGCATGGAATTGAAGAATATTTTTGGAAGAAGATGAAGTGAAAGCCTTTGGAGGCTTGAATGTCAACTTTACTTTTTGTTCAACATGAGACTCTTTCAAGAGAGACTTTGAAATCCATATAGCTTTAGGCTTTTTATTTCCTTTGGATGATTTAGAGATAATATCTTCAATGATGGATTTTGGAACCCATACTTGTCTTGTATTTTTCTTCTTAGATATCTCTTTTGACTTTATGTTTCTATGTCGATTAGAGGAGACATGGTGATCTTCTTTTTTTGATGGATTCTTCTATTGCTTCTTTTTCTTATATTGAACATTCAGGTTACTTCCAAAAGACTTGGGACTTGTGGAAGAAGAAGGAAAATACGACTGGTTTAGATGGGTGGGTGGATGAAAAGGATTCAAGGGTATGCATCTATGTTGATCTTGAGGAAAGATAGGAGATGGAGGGACGTAAGGACCCAAGATGGATGATGAATTAGGAGAATTAGGAGAGGAAAGTGAAGGGACATAAGGGCCCAAGATGGAAGGAAGACATGAAGCCCTTAGTATTGGTGGAGGAGGTCCAAGGATGGACGTGGAAGATGCAAAAAGATAATCATTAAGTTCATTAGCATCTATATGACAACCAAGGACATCAGCATCTTTAGAGTGAGTATTAGGATTTTCAATAGTGTCATGAACATCTTGAATAGGAGCAACTTCGTTGATAGGATAATTCAAAGCTTGCGAAGATTTAGGAAGAGTAGAAAGTGGAAGTGAGCATGGAGTGGTAGAACAAGAAGATGGAAGACTTTGATCTTGACAAGTATCGTTGGGTAGCATAAGCGTATCAAATTTCTTTTGATTTTCAATAGGCTTTACATTAGAAGTAACAACACCATTTTTAATAACTTTAATGGAAGTATCATCTTTGGAAAGCGCAAGTGTGGTAAGGTTATTTTGATTATCAATAAGCTCAACAGTGTAAGTAGTAGCTTGATTTTGCTTAGGAGATGGTGGAATAAATGCGGAAGAGCGTAGAGGATCAAAAGAACCATGAAATGGAGGAGATACATTATGAAGAGAATTGGATGATATGGAGGGTTCCTGATCTTGATCTTTCTTTATATTCTTTTATTTATCATTTTTAGAGTCCTCTTCACATGGAGCCACTTCTAAGGACAAGGAAGCAGGTTGGAATTGTATGGAAGACTTTGGAAGAGATGGCGAAGGACTAGCTGAAGTAGGCATTATAGCAAACGAAGGCTTAAGATCTTTCAGTTTAGCATCATTAGAAGTATTTGTAGCAAAGTGAAGGTTAGCTTGAGTTTCTTTAAGAGGTAGCCCTTGAGGATAACTATAAGGAACCGCATGGAAAACCTTAGGATCTTTGTTGGATGAAGGATTTGTGATAGATTTGGAAGACTCAGAAGCTTTAGAAAATGTATAGGCATTGGATGAAGTAGAGGATGGAAGGGAACCATCACAAGACAAAGGTTCAACATTAACATGATCTTGCTGGAGAGTGTAATCTTTATTTTTAGCATGAGAGTTTTTAGACAAGACATGCTCATAATATCTTCATTTATAATCAGCACGAAAAGCTTTCTCTTCCTCAATAGAAGTAGATGTATCATATTGTTCACAACAAATATCATAATTTCTCTCAAAATCAGAATCATATGGATCACCATCACAATCTATCCAATAGGATGACCCTTTAGTAAGCCTAAGCACACGACGAGGAGGACTCTTATGAATAGAGGTGCCATAAGTATTACTACATTGTCCATCATCATAGTCATCATAGTCATCAAAGGTAGGTGTGTTACTCTTTGTGGAAGAGACATCACAAGGACTATCGTGTTGCTCTTTATGGTATGTCTTCTGAAGAGAAGTAAGACTCTTAGGAGAAGTAGAAGAAGAATGAGATCGTGAAGAAGAGGAAATTGAAGACTTAGTGGAAGAAGAAGACTTGGATAATGAGGAATTCAAATAATGTTTAGAAGAGTCATGATAAGATTTGGAAGATGAAGAATGTGAATAGTGTTTAGAAGAATCATGATAAGATTTAGAAGATGAAGAATGATGAGAAGATTTAGAAGATGAAGAATATTTGGATGAGATCATGAGTATGATTCTAGCAAAGGCATCTGATTTAATTGATTTTTCTTTTATTTTTGTCATAAATTCATCACTCATGAGAATTTTGGAGGAACAACACTTTTCGAATATGTTAATGAGCTCAAAATCATCTATTCTTAACAAAGGTTCCAAAACCAGATAGTCAAGATTCATGGTTATAGAAGAGGAGGAATCAAGCATGGAAGAAATGAATAGATGAATAGAAGAAGGTAGACTAGATAGTAAGAGGAAAAGAATCAAGAAGAAGAAGAAAAATTTCTCATGGGAATAGAAGACTTCAGAAGAACATGAGAAATGAGGAAGAAAGAAGAAGACTAAGAGTCATCTTGTGTAATTGATACCATAACGTTCATTGAGATGTTGAGCAACATGACAACACTTAGGATCTAAGATCTGGACTGACCAAGGAAGACTGGTAATAGGATGACCTCACAAAATGTCAACACCAAACTAAGATAATCAAAGTTCTCTATTGTCCAAAGAGAAATGAAAAGATAGAAGCAGGGGCTTTACCAACACTGTCAAAGAGGTGCTTCAAATCAAAGGGTGACTACCCTTGCACTTTTGAACCAGGAGGTTGGGCTAGGCCAAAATATAATTGAAATTGAGATTAAATGAAAATTATTTGGACAATAAGAGTACGAGAATTTCCCAAGAATGTAGCTCACAATTTTAGAGATAAACTTTCTCACCAAGAACAACCTTCTAATGTGATATTTCTCTTTGGCTAATGTGATACTGATGTTGATCTTGACCAATTTGTGCAAAATTTTGAGTTTTTAAGGTCTAATTTCAAGTTTCCGAATGTGAGGGTGAAAATGTCTGATTTCAATCACAAATTCAACAGCATTTGGACAAGTTTGCAAACAGTGAGGGATCAAACATGTCTCAAGCACTTGAAACAAGGGCAAAAGCAACCTTGCCAAGACAAACACTTATGATATCAAAAATAAAATTGCACCCTATGAATGCTACCGATTGTTTGTATGTTGAGAATGTTTACACTGGTATCACACAATCGAAGACACTTCAAGCAATATCTACCTACAAGACAAGGCTCAATACTTACCAACTTAGCCCACAACTTGATGCCCCCTTGCCTCACACCAAGTGGTTGCCCACAAGAGATATTGGCTTTGTCGTGGAAATGTCAAACAACACACCCAAAGGGACACATATGGTGAGTATCTTGGGGTGATTCGGGTTAGTCCACTTGGATCAATCCTTGCACTAAGAAGATAAGCGGCTAAATAAGGTGGCCTCTAACCTATGGTTCTTAGTAAGAGCTTCCATTCATAACACCCCTCTTGCTCCTCATGAAGGACTAGGACCTCGCGGTCTCAAGAGTACCTTAAACATTCTTGCTCAATGCTTTCCCCATGGTCACAATCCCATGAGCTACTCACATCAAGCGAAGACAAGTGTTATGTCTACCAAGGTTTTGTGTCCTTGATAGCCTTGAGATTATAGTGGGTTGGAATAGCTCGGTATTAGCTTGTCCCCACTTGGATCGATCCTCTTGATTGCCCAAGAGCAGGCCCGCTAAAAGATTCTAACAACTAAACAAAAAGTGGATCAACTCTTGAGGTTCAAGGTTTTTGGGTCACCACAAGGGTGAAGAGCATACTCCCCTATCTCAAGAATCTCTCCCAAACACACCAAGCAAAGTTCATTTACCCTCTTGTTTTCAAAATTCAAAGATGGGTCAAGATTTTCTGGTTCACCAAAATGGTGAAGAGCATACTTCTCCTACCACCCAAGAATTCCTACAACAAGATCTTAAGTGCCTAATAAATGAAACAACTAGTTTTTGCCACACTTAAAAGGAAAGCAAATAAATAAGCAAGATTTTTTTTTAATTTTTATACTTGGGCAGCCCTACAAAAACCATTAGTAGCCCTCTTTGACATGCGTTCTTTTGACAAATTTCAAGTAATGAGAGCACCTACAACCAAAACTTATTAGACCAACAAGAGTTAGGAGAATCAAAATCCAAAATCTACCAATGATTAGTACATGAAAAATCAGATAATCTACAAAAATAACAGATCAAATGATAAAATCTGAAAATGAAACCATCATGGTTGGATTAGGCTCAGAAAGACCTTTCCAACGATATATCACACTTAAACTTTTGATACCATTTGCAAAATTTCAAAAAAAAATGGGCACTCATTTTCCAGAGTGGCACGGATTCATAAGGGCCATTGATTATGCAGAATGGATTTCAAACATTGTGTCAGTTTCCAAAGAAGATAAATCCATTAGAATTTTCATAGAATTTAGAGATCTAAATTTGGCAGTCTTCTACATAAAGCAGTCTTAAAGCAGTCTTCTACATAATGAATGTCATGCTCTCTATCATTACTTACATAAAAATGACATTCCTTCTGGATGACCCATGCTTCAAATGTGCTCTGAATACCATCTAAATCTAATTGTGCATGTCGATAACACACATGTACCATAATAGTAATTTTCTCTGAAAAATAGTATTCCGATTGAATTGCCTTTTGATTAACAAAGGAATAATTTTCTGCAAAATCAACAAAAGATACAATAGTTCCAAGTGGGAAATTGTCTCTCGATGTTTGAAATTGTTGTGCTTGCCACTTTGCAAAAAAAACATGATCAATGTAGGGTTGAATCAATTTTTAAAATTTTTCCATAAATACTCCAACATTTATGTCCTCTTCAACATATTCTAACCTTTTGGATTCTTTCCCAAATTTTGTTTCATTCTTTACATATTTGTAACTCTTAGAATTTACCATCTTTGTTACATCAATATTTTCATTTTTAAAAGGAAAAAGAGACAAATCATCACATGTTTGACATATTCCTTTTATGCAATTTATTTGTCCAGCTACATCGTCTCTTTTGTCACATAAAATGGATGAGATGAACTCACTTTGTCTAGTACGAGGAGCATTTTCAAAACCATAAGTGTCTTCTACAAAATTTTGAAAAGCCTGATAGTGGAGATCAAATTCAATATGATAATGATAACAACAAGTTTCAAACACTTTGTTTGTCCTGATATAATATGGCTTCAATCTTTCAAACAATGTTTGCCCAATCTTTATATTAGGATTTGAACTATAAAATGACACATATACTTCATGTTGTGTTGTGTCCAACCAATGTTTCGTATGATATTCATATTGATTAGCTGAAATTCTATGTTTGATAACATCTCTACTGTTTGATGAAGGACGTGTATTATCATTCCAAAATAATGTGACCAAATTCTTGATTCCTTCATCAATCCTATCAGAATGAGGAGCTCTACACATGATTGCCCAATTGCCTTCCAAGGCGCTATCATCCAAAAGTATTCTCCTATTAACATGTCTTGATATTGTTTTCCTATTAAAACCAAACTGAGATGAAATTGAAGATATCTGTCTTTTTCGAAGCATAGTGTTACCTACAATGGATGTCAACATAACTTTTCTTGTAATGGTCTTATCTTTAGTTCGAGATCGCTTCCCTACCTGGTTCAAACCTTTCCCAAGTTTTTCAATCATAATAGTTTGCATGTCAACAACTTTTCTCTTCTTTGATGTTTTGTCTATTCCCAATTATTTTAATGCCCCTTCCAACTTTTTGTTTATAAGTACAATTGAAAGAAATTGGGCTTGTTCAAGTTGTATAAAATTATCAAATTTAGCCAATATTTCTCTTGCTATCATATTCATTGATCTCTTCTTAGCAAGACTTAAGGGTTGAACATTAGCAAGTGATCTCAAATTCTCCACATCCATTGTAAGTAAATGATCTAAGTTTCTATAATTAATATTTCTCTTTACAGTTTGAGCTAAATTTAAAATTTCATTCATACTAGTAGAAGCACGTGATCTTGACCCTTCTCCAACATCAATTGCTTGAGCTTCCATAGGGAGTGATCATGACCCTTCTTTAATGTGCAATTCTTGAACTTGACTTGACCCTCCTACTCCAGCTTGTCTTGCACCTTCTTTAGTTTTATGATAATATGTCTTGATGCAACTTCATGATTTCTTTGTTCAGTACCCGGTGACCTTTTTCTAGCAGATTTACTTTGTCTTCCCTTCTTGTTCCCCATTTATTCTCTCCAAAAAATGTCTTCCACAAGATTGCCAATAAAAATTCTCTTCTTCAAAAAACACTTTGATCTAATATTTCTCCTCTCCAAAATTATGCCTTTGAAAAAATAGAAATAGCAATCCTCCTCAAAAAAATGCCTTTGTAAAAATTGATCAATAATAGAAAAAACAATAGAAAAAGAGAATCAATTTATTGTAATTTGGTATAAAATAGAAACAAAACGTTTTAGTTTTATACCATTCAAAAAATATTTACAAAAAAATTTCATCACTAGCTGACTGACTTCACTTGAAGTACCTTGAGGAAAATTTCGGGGGGTGTTTCTTCGCCGGACTTTTCACTTTGGGGTCTTTGTGTGAAGACCCTTTGCACAAAGCGGTCCAGGTGTCTTTGTGCAAAGACCCCTAAACTGAAATTTTGCCCTCAGAAAAAAAGTGAACTACAAAAACAAGTTCTTTCGAGGCCCAAGACAAGGACCAAACAAGATGATTTTTTCAAACATACGATGTCAAATGATGCTATTCGGAACAAGCTTTCTAATGAATATAATTTTAATACATATTGAGTTCATTATCACTTTTAAATATTACTTTAACTAAACATAGGTTGTTTGGTCATTCAACAACCTGTCTCTTCAAGACTTCGGAAAAAATAGTAAATTATAAAAAAAAATTATGAAAAAAATATAGGAAAAGTGTATTTGTGTCACCTTTTTATGAAAAAAATAAAAAAATGAATTTCGATATACACAAATCAAGTTAGAGAGATCCAAGTGACCTTATGTCTAAATTACAGTTACTATCACTTTAGAACTTAATAAACTATGAAATATTGGCCCAAAATGAATAAAACTAATTGCATCCTTTAGATATTGAAGTTACAAATATAATCTCGAAATAATTACATCATTATCATATTTAAAAAAAAAATTATGCTGATCCAAGTGACAAACAAAGTTTTTTCACACAAGTGATAATTGAAAAAAAACCAATGAAAGTTAAACTTAATAAGTAATTTTATACTTGTCTATTAAAAAAAACTAACCATGCAATGAGGATAATAATTGTACTATTTTAAGTCTTAAATATTTTTAAAATGAGTAACATTAGGAGGGTCAAATGTTGAGCACACACAATATAATGACCATATTCTTATTTTAACAGTTATTTGGTAGAAATATATAAGAATATATAGCTTACAAGTTATGTTTTTTAATTTTTAATTTTTTTTATGATGTTGTGAAATGGATACACCATAAAAAGACAATTATTAGGCATGTGAATCGCTTATATTTTACAAAAAGAAGAAGCAATTTTTTAATGTAACTCACACATTTTTCAAGTGAGCTCACTACTATCGCACCTTTTTAGGGGTAATTAGAGTTTCAGTCCTAACTTCCTACCTCCTCTACCTTACATATATATGCAAGGTATTTATGAATATTTTACATACTCTTCATTTGTATATGATATGTACTATTGTGCATAATTTTGTTCACTTGTGGAAGGTTATCAATTCATTCTTTTATCTCTTAACATTCTTCAATATGGTATTAGAGTCATGAATGCACGACCCTTCTTGCATCAACGCGACTCTAACATATAGCTCGATCATTCAAGTATCATGTCCAACCATACACACAAGTGTCGCTATTACATTAAAAAAGCCTAAGAAATATTAAAAAGCAAAATACCTTTCATTATGCCAATTTTGGCATGATTTTGGTTTGTTAGCACTAACAATAAATTTTTGCTCAAGCTTTCATCCAAGATATCATGATAGATTAGTGCTAATTTTTCTATAGTCTTTGTGTCGTCATTGCATTACACATGGCATTTCTTCATTGTTGATTAGCCCTATGCTTGGCAAAGGAGATTCAAAGAAATTGCGATACCGAGGTAGGTCTTCATAAGGTGCATTTGTTACCTTTACTAGAAAATAATTCTACCATGGCGTCAATAGGTGAAGTTTTTTTTTTTTTTTTGAATCAACTTGACCTTGATTTTGGCCACCACTGACTAGTCCCCCACTTATTGTGCTAGAGTAAACACCAAACACCTAAGGTTGTTGTTCCTTCTGTGGATGTAGATGACCCTATTATTTTCTCAAGATTAGGAATAGATTTGTAACTCCTACAAATGTTGATGGAAAATTGTATGACACAATCTATAGTTATTTTATTTGGCCTATTCTTTTCTTGAGTGACTCAAGGGTTTTCGTGTCATCTTCAAAGTGGAAAATGTTTCTATTAGTGAGTTACTCAATCTAATTTAGGGCTCCCTATGCTCACATGACCCTTTTAACCGGCTTACGGAAAATTCACCCAACTCCTATAGGTGACACTAGTTCTTGGCCTTCCAATGCCTCTCAAGGGTTCAAATTAGAATACTCTCTCCTACACAACCTCAATAGGTAGTCATCACAACATCAAAACACTCTAAGATTGAATTTACTGGCTCCGTCCCTCGAACAAAGTCTTAAGAATTAGTCAATCTCGCTTGCTCACCTATACAACACTTTGACTCGACCTCTTTTTCATAACTATTCCAATATTGTAACCTTTAAATTTTTAAAATTGAAATATTATGTATAAATTCAAAGTTATAAAATTGCTAACTTTAACATTTATTGCCAACTTCTAGTGGTTATATAATATCAATGCGAACTTCTAATTAACCATCAAAAGCTTTTAAAAAGGGTTGGGGAGTTGGTTTTTCAAGTATAATTAGTCTTTAAGAAGCATGTTCCATAGTCTACACTTTGCCATCAGTACAATTTAAAAATTGCTTTGTTTTCATACATTTTTTATCTTCGAAATTACTATTTGAAATGAACTTTGATGGGACACAACTTTAACCTTGATTATCAAAATTTCATTAACTCTTTCTCATATAATTACTTTTTTTTTCCAAAGAAAATCCATTTTAAATTTGGATTTACCCATTTTCTTAGAAATTCTCAAAATCCCCATGCATTATAAATTGTTGATTTGGCATCCAATCTTAACACAAGTTGATGCAGACTTAATTGGGGATATGTCCAATTATACAGCAAACTTAATCCACATTTGTCTACAAACAGCATACCAAACTATGAAGCATAAACTTGTAAATAGATTACGCAATTGCAATAGAATCATACATGCAATGGCCAATCAAGGCCTCTCATCTATTTAATTAATCTTCCTTCTTACACACCTCCTTATTTTTCATCTCCATATACACCTCTTTGTTCTCTCCTTTCAATCTTCTGTCTTCTTGGTTTATGAATTTATTCCCCTCTTTGATTATCCAATCAAAATACATTATTTCCTATGCATTTGGAGGCCCAAGTCTCACCATACACTCATTTTTCATTTCTATTTTATACTATGCTCTCATTCTACTCCTTCACGCGTTCTTACGTTTTCTTTCTCTTGCATTCTCTATAAACCATCCTGTCCTTTCTCTGTCAATTCTCTTTATACACACTTCCCTGGTTCCTCTTTCTTCATCTGCTTGTTAAGAGGGATTTACTGTTAAAATTTCATTGTAATTTGTTTTGATTTATGTCTACTTTGGAAAATAGAAAGCTGATTATTTAAAAAGAAAAGTGTTATATATTGATGTATTGATATTTTATGTAAATTTTATATGTTTGCATTATATATATTAGATGTATGATTTTAGTATTTATTTTGATTTTGAAAATATTTGATGTTATTTTTCTATTTCTTTTTTGAAATAATAAGGTTGTTTTTAGATTCATTCTTCATAATTTTTAGATTGATGTTTTGGATCATACTCAATAATCATCAATATTTTTACTTTTTTTTTTTTGAAGTGCAATATTATTACAAGATTTCAACTCTTTTGAAATACTTTTGATTTCAATATTATTAAACATTTAAATTCCTCATAATTGATTCAAAACATACATTGTGACTCTTAGAAGCACTCTTATTATAAGATTTTGACTCTTTTGGAATACTCTTGACTTAAATGATTCTAAACATTTGAATTTCCTAGATTTTCTAATTAAGAATCTATTTTTTTAATATATCAGTTATAATTTTTTGACATGATATTAAATTAAATTAATATTACAAGACATAGAAACTTATGCTTTCAACTAACAAATTATATTATTTAACTTTTAAAGAAAAATAATAATTATTCTTAAATAATACTATTTATAACTATAATTAGAAGATAATTAATATTTTTTATATTTTTATATTTTAAAAAAATAATATATAAGTTATTATATTTTATAATACAGAGTATAAACTTTTCTTTTCTTGTGATCTATATTTTATAATTCTACTTCTTACATCAAAATAATTTTCTCAACCGAACTGTCTGTGAACCATCTATTCTGTCATATGTAACAAGTTCAAATCCCTAATTAGGAAAAATGAACAGATAAAAAGCAATTAAAAGAAGAAAAAAGACAGAGACTTTTTATCATGCAAGTCTGACCGACATATTTATATCCTTAGCCTACTTTGAGAAAAGCTTAAATACACTAAATTCTCTGTAGCCCATGTTAAACCGACCATGTTTCCAATTATACTTGACTACTAAATTCATTTATTTCTTCCTATGATTTACTTCTGTCTTTCTCGTTTGTCCATCAAATTTGTCTTTCTCATTTCTCCTTGTCTTATTTGGCACCAGCATCTTATTATCATAGATCAAGTATCTTTATGATGGAAGAAATCTCCAAAGAAAAATTATTGGTTTTAAGAGAATTTTATCAATAAAAATATGAATGTATAATAATAATAGTATGGTAATTTGTTTAAAAAAAAAAAACTATTATTTGAACAGGGTATAGAGAAATATTTTTTTAAGCAAGAGTGGTAGGGCTATTGCAATTTATTTAAAAGAATGTTTAGAGATGTCAAAAATAAGTATAGAGACATACTTAATATCAAATAAATATTTGAATATTATAAAAATGTTCAATATTTAATCTTCAATTTTATATTATAATAATAAAAAATGAGCTAAAAATAAAATTTGATTTGAATAACTATTACTCAAAATTGAGTACAGTTAAAAGTTTACAATTATTTTTTTATAATTTACTTACAATTTTAAGAATTTGATGATTATTGTTTAAATCAAATTTACACTATTTTTAGATTTGAATCATATTCAATTGACGAGAGCTTCCTCTAACAAGTACGAGATTAAGAAGTCCAATCTCCCCAACTTGTAGTATCCACGACAACACCTTCCCATCATTTCCCATCATTTCCCATCAGCTAAATTAAATTTCCTTCAACCAGGTCATGAAAAGTTACCATTTCCCAACAGTTTTAAAATAAATAATTTTTTTTACAATACCTTGGCATTAATCTTATGAACCCAATTAAATGTTGAACAAATATCTTGCTCATATGCAGCCAATTTTAATGAAGTGACTTGAGAGTCTAGGCAAGTGAGTCAAGTCATATGTGCAGTCTAGACTCTACACAATTCAGTCAAGTATTATAGTATTATACAGTAGACAATTGAGTCAATTATTATAGAGTAGACATTTCAGTCAAGTATTATACAGTAGAGAGTAGACAATTCAGTCAAGTCATTCCCGTGAACTCATTTTCAATTCAAATTTCAAAGCTTTGACGTTTCATGCACGAGAACTTTTCAGAAATGTACGGCAAATCTAGATTTTTTTAATATGAACTTATTTTGTCATATATGGATCTTATGCGTTGAAGCATGTAATTTAAAACTTGTTATCATTATTCATTTGGTTTCCTATTCAAGTACTATTAACCTTCTTTATCAGTTTATCTAGTGCAGAAATGAGTTGTAATGTTGGTGTCAAACAGCTTTATTTTTGGTTTTAC
The DNA here is from genome assembly GCA_027943335.1 of Chamaecyparis obtusa. Taxonomy (NCBI): domain Eukaryota; kingdom Viridiplantae; phylum Streptophyta; class Pinopsida; order Cupressales; family Cupressaceae; genus Chamaecyparis; species Chamaecyparis obtusa. The sequence continues at coordinate 170,366 of BSBK01000412.1, forward strand.
CTTTTTAAATTTGTTTTTATTATTTGAAACAATAAAATCATTTTTTAAAATACAAGTGTTTTTTTTTTTTAAAACTAGTTATTATTCAATTGGTTTCTTATTCAAGTATTATTATAGTTTTCTTATCAGTGCAGAAATGTGTATACATAACTTTATTTTTGGGTTTTAAAAATTTAAAATATATTTTTATTATTTGAAACAATAAAATCACTTTTTTAAAGAATAAGTGTATGTATTTAATTTGATTTATTTGGTATATATATATATATATTTTGTCAATGATTTAATAATCAATTTTTATCATAAGTTATTAGAGTATGGATCTATCTACATTCTAAGGTGGACTCATGTATGATTAGATTTAGCCCACCTTCAAACCTTCAAATTTTAGAGGCTCTTCTTAAAATTCAATCTTTTAAAGGAACATTTGTTATTCATTGATCTGTACACCAAAAATTTCAAATTGTGTGACAATGAGCATGTATTTAAAAACATTGTAGGATTGTAAAGAAATCACAAATTAGGACATCACATTCTTTCACTAGGAGATCAAATTCACATATACATTACATGCTTGACAAGGTTGAAATATCTCCTTTTCGATACGGGCTTGATGTTATTGAGACAATTCCCTTAAGTTCCCCAATATTGAAGTAAGTTCACTATGCTTCTAAGCAAAACCAAATATTAAAAACTAGGTGTAGATCTGCAATCTACCATCTTTTGTTCCTCTTGCTCTCTTGCATCCTGATGATGGATCATGTAGTATGATCCGAAACATTGATGGTAAAAAACTCTACACAATCGAATTGAGAAACTGTTTTAGCAAACTAGGTGTAGATGTCAAAAGTGTGTACATTTTTTAAGATTGTGTTATTAGACTAATCCCCATGGGGTAGGCTAGGTTGCAATATGAGATTTATCTATATAGAATCATATACTATTTGATTAAAAATTGATGTATCCAAGCTTCAATTTCATATCATATCATCTATCATGTAATGTATCAATGGTCAATTATAAAGTAAATCATTTATACAAAATACACAAATTTTAAATGTTCTATCTTCAATTATTCTAGTTGATTGAAAAACTATTTTAAAACTGGGTAACTGCAGGAAAATAGAGGTCTAAAAGATTGTCATGAGTGATCATTCTAAAAAAACAATGAAACTTAAAATTAATTAAGTAATTTGAAAGGTCTATATTAAAAAATTAAACATGTAATAAGGATAACACTTGTACTATTTAAGTATTATAATGTTTCAAAATGTTTAATTATAAGAGGGTCAAACATTGAGTACACACAACAATGACCATATTTTTATCATTGAAATATAACAGTGTAGGACATGCATCCTCTCACTTCTACTTTAAATGTTTTACAAAGTATTTGGTAGAAATACATCGAAGAACATGCAACTTACAAGTTATATTTTTAAATTTTAATTTTTTGTTGTGATTCTATGAAATGGATGCACCATAGAAAGGTTAATTATTAAGCATGCGTGTCACCCAAAGCAACTATTTTTAATGTAACTCATGTACACATGTCAAGTGAGCTCACTAGTGTTGCACCTTTGGAGCAGTAGTCAGAGTTTCACTACTAACTTTCTACCTCCCCTACCTTACCTATATATATAAGATTTTTATGATTATTTTACACACTCTTCATTTTTATATGATAGACATACTATTGTGCATAATTTTGTCTACTTTTGGAATGTTGTCAATTCATGCTTTTAGATATTAACATTCTTCAATATGGTATTAGAGCCCCAAATGCATATGTCTTCTCCCATTAATGTGACTGTAACACATAGCCCTATCATTGGAGTATCATTTATATCCAAACACACAAATGCTTTCATTACATTCAGAATGATTAAGAAATAAAGAAGCACCTTTTATTTTGTCAATTTTGGCTCGGTAGCATCGACAATCAATTTTTGCTCAATCTTTCATCCAAGATATCTTGGTAGATCAATGCTAAATTTTTCATAGTTTTTAAATCATCATTCTAATACACATGACATTTCTTCATTGTTCATTAACCCCATGGTTGGAAAAAGAGATTCAAAGAAATTGAGATAGTGGTAGGTCTTCATAAGGTGTACTTGTTACCTTTACTAGAAAAATATTCTAACATGGCATCAATAGGTGAAGGAAGGATTTTTTTGTGGGATCAACCTAACCTTCATTCTATCTGCCTCTAGTCCCATGCTCAACAATGACTCTACTGTGGTAGAGAAATAAACAAACAACTAAGGTTGTTGATCCTTTTGTAGATGGATGACTCTATTATTTTCTCAAGCTTAGTAATATATTTGTAACTCCTATAAACGTTTATTTGTTTAAACCTATAACTATTTTGTTTGGCCTTTTCTTCAAGCTTGATTGACTCAAAGCCTTCCTAATCATCTTGAAAGTGGATAAATTCTAGATATTAGTTAGTTGTTCGATCTAATTTAGGTTTTCCTATGCTCAAGACTCTTTTGACATGCTCAAGGAAAATCCATCCAACTCCTATAGGTGACACTAATTCTTGGCCTTCCAATGCCACTCATGGGCTCAACCTAGAATATTATCCCCAATGCAATGTCAATAGGTGGTGTTCAAAACATCAAAGCACCTTAAGGTTCAATCTACTAGCCCTATCCGACTTCATCCTTCAACAAAGTTTCAAGAATCAATCGATCTCTGTTGGTCACCCATGCAACCCTTTGACTTGACTTGCTTTCATAACCATTCCACCATTGTAACTATATTACATTTTTAAGATTAAAATTATGTATAAGTTTGAATTTATAGAATTTCTAACCTTAACATTTATTGCTAAATTCTAGTGGTTAGATAATATCAATCTAAACTTTTAGTTAATCATCAAAAGCTTGTAAAAGGAAGAAACTTTATTGCAATATCTTGCAAATGAGGACTTGAATTTGTCACAAATCTCTCACTTGAACTTTCCATTTTATAACTACTAGTTGACAATTATTATTTGTAACATGTATGCAATTTGTTTACTAACTTGGATAATAATAAAATAAAAATGACAGTTAGAAACTAGCTAGGATATGTTTCGCATGGAAAATAACGAGCTCCACTTCAAAGAAATAAGATTGAGACCACTCTCACTCTCTGTACTACATGGCCAACTCAGGATGTGTAAATTTTTTATAAGTTTAGTTAACTTTATTTTACTCCAAATCAAATCTTTCTCCAATACACCACTCACTGAAACCTGAACACCTTGTGGAAAAGAAAAATACGTAATTTTTTTATAAGTTTACTTAACTTTATTTTACTCCAAATCAAATCTTACTCCAATACACCACTAACTGAAACCTAAACACTTTGTGGAAAAGAAAAATACCATTTTTTATTCCATCAAATAAGAACTACTCAAGATTTGGAAGTAAAACAACGAGTTACAAGAGAAAATAACTCCACACGCCTTCATGTTATATCACTCCTCATTTACACAATTAATGGGAAAAGAGGTATTTAAAGAGCCATTGCCTTGCTCTTGGGGAGGTAGATTCCCACCACAATCATTTCAAATCCATTCCTCTTGGTTTTTCCATCTAAAATGGTGATGTTTAAAAACTCTTACACAGTTAATTAATAGTGACATACATACTTTTAAGCAACTACCCCGCCTCAATAGAATACCATTGTTCTTGGAGTGTGTAGCAACTTCCATTTGAATTCAATTTTCTATCTGAGGTTGCTGCATAAAAAAATTTGAACTAGGGATCAATTTTGTTCCATATTAAGACTTATTCATGAAATGTTTTTCTATCCTTGGATTTGTTCTATTTTGAGGAATTTTACCTAGTTCTAAAATAGTTTAGGTGATCCAAGGTTTCTTTTAGTACTATTTGCCATTGGCCAATGTTTTTTCCAATAACAGGCCTTCCATATATAATGTTGTCCTTACAAATTATTCTTGAACTCATACTTAGTCAAACAAATATAATTTTAATAGCTTAAAAATGAGTTATAAAGGTCTTAAGATTTTGAAATCTCCACCTTTAGTAAATCATGTATTAAATATACTATTGAATAACTTTATTATTTAAATTTCTTTTTTTAAATATTGATTTATACAAGAAGAATAATTTAGTAGCTTCTCAAGTCCATTATATTTAGTTTGACAATTGAATACAATACCTTCCTTACAAAAATAATATAATCTTAATGTCCAAGAGGACTCCTAAAGTGGGAGCATGTAAATATAAGTTTTTCTTAATTCATGTAACACAAAGGAAATTTAACCAACATCCTTGTTCTAAAAATAAATTATACTCTAACAAGAGACACAAAGCATCAAAGTTCTTGTCTAAAGTGTGCATAGTTTAGAGTAGGTAGAAGTAGAGATGAAGGTAGAGGGGGGAGGGAAGGAGAAAATTAGATAGAGAGATAAGGAGATGTAGAATGATGAGGTGTGTGTATTTTTACAATAGTTTATAACAAAGTTTGATTGTATTTAAAATTATTGTTAATTCAATTTTTTTTAAAAAATTTGTTTGTGTGTGTATCAAGTATCTATGCATGCACATTTATGTGCATGTGTGCTTTTGTGGGCATCCTAAACAAAGACGAATATTTTGTAAATTATTTGATAAAATGTGTTAATTTAAAAAAAATAATAAAGTTTATGTACAAATAAAGAAAATCAGTTATAAAGATGCAATCAAAATTTTATGTTTGTCAATAATTAGCTAGGAAATCCATCTTCACATTGCTTTATCCACATAGATTACATTTGACATCTTTTTGCTTTACCCACATAGATTCAATTGGATTACATATATATCAATATCTCTTTTGTTTAGCAAGTTATAACATGTTATACAACTATACTTAAAGCCTCTTTTAATTGAATTGTTAAATGTAGAATTCATTTTGTCAAAGTTACCTTAGGATCAAGCCTCTTCTACACTTTGTATCATAGACCTTAATATCAAGTAATGTCATTTCTTACCATACTCTCTTGTAAAAAGTTATCTTTTTGTGTCGCAAGTGATCCTAAGGCATGTCAACTAAAGAAAAATCTTTTCTACGTACAGCCTCTTGGCAAAAGTTATATTTTGTTTTGCAAGTGATCGTAGGGTATGCAAGCTAATTGTCGGCTCCTAGATGATATCAAAGCATCATATGCCAAGCCTAAGAAAACCTTATCCAATTGCAACTCTACAAATTCGAGCTTTAATAAATATTTAACACACCACATTTTCACTTATGTTAATAACCTTATTATTTATTTACTTATGTCTCAAATAATATAACACAACCTTATGTTCACTTTTATTAATAAGTTATATACTCATATTTAATTGGTTGAGAGACATGAACTTGTGTGTAGACTTTTGAGTAGTTTTACATAAAGAAGAAAGAGCAATCATATTTTTGCCTTTTTCTATGCCAAAAATTACTAGCACATCATCATGAATGATAATAGTCTGAATTGATTTGTCCAATATAATTTTGCAACATGTTGCTCAATCAAGCACAAAGCTTCTAAGCGATGAGGAGTTGATTATAAGATTTTGTGTGGACAAATCATGCAATGGAAATCAATGTCCATTATGGATCATCATCTACCATTTGAATTTTGTTCATTACTTGACTTTTAGGAGGTGAACACCATTCATGTCAGATTTTTTTTTGTTATTGTAAGCATTCTAATTGAACATGAAAAGGTGTTGTATGGCCAGAGTTTAGACAGGGTATATGGATCTCTTGGATATTAATCTCTTAAGAATTTTAATTTAAAAATATTAATCTTCATACCATCAAGGATTAAATTCTCACTTAGTTTCATCAGCATTTTGCCTAGTGTTTTGGGCACGAACACAAGATGTATGAATTCATTTGCTTGTTCCTTTTTCTGATATGTTCTATTCAATCAAATTTCAAAAGTGTCAAAAGGCTCATAAAGAATAGATTGTTAAGGTTTATGTGGTGCTGTTAAGAAAACAGTTATTGAGCTACAGGTACACCCTAATTTTGCCGCATGTTCAAATAAGCACAAAGCTTGTGAGCAACAAGGAGTCAATTATAAGATTTTATGTTGAAAGATCCCGAAATGGAATATTAATGGTCAATTATGGATCAAAGGTTACCATTTTAATTTTGTTCGTTAATGACTTTCAGAAGGTGAATACCATTCATATCAGATTTATTGTTATTGCAAACATTCTAATTGAGCATGAAAAGATGCTTTATAGCCAGAAATCTAGACAGGTATATCAATCTACTCAATGCTAATCCCTTAAAAAATTTATAAAAAAATGCTAAGCTTCATATAATCAGGGTTTAAATGCTCACTATCAGCATACATGGTGTTTTGGGCATAAACACAAGATTTATGACCTCATTTTCCTTGTCCCTATTTCTGATATGTTATATTCATCAAATTTCAAAAGCATCAAGGAAATGGATCATCAAAGGCTTATAAACATTAGATCGTTAAGAATTTTGTGGTATCGATTCATTTTTTGGCTATAGATTTCTAGGATGTACAATGTAAGGATGTTTAGGTCACTTTCTACTTGGTGTAATTCTCAAACTCAGTCAAATCTATCAATGCTTACATGGTTAACATTTTTTACAGCTGATTTGGGCAGAAATGATAAGAGTCCAGTTAGAAAACTGAACATCTCTGACTACAAGTCTACAAGCAAAAATATATAGGGGCATTCCCTCAGATTAAAATCAGAATAAATATCATGGATATCAAATCATAATTTAAGAGGGAAATATTTCCTCTGGTTGTGTCATAAAAAGAAACTGTGACTTGAAATGATTATAGCGATAGAGTGCAGTACCTCAGACAAATGTCGTAAGCAAGTTTGAGAATACTTCAAAATGTTTTGGGATTCTCAGACATAATTTAGAGTTCTATGGGCATCTACTTAAGTGGATTTCAAAGAAATTAAATAGCAAGAGAAAGAAGAAAGCAAGAGAATGACCAGTGCATTCTCAACCGAGCAACTTGTACAGACCAAACTCTGTCTTCTGGGAGCTCTACTTGGAAAAAAATGATGGCAGGTTAGTATAAATTGAAAAAGTTGTTCCTTTACAATTTGCTAGCACTAAGGTTGATTTGTTAATCAACCTTCTATATTATTTTTGTCTTTTTTTTCACACCTTATCAAAAAATTAACAATAGTGATGCTATATACAGACATTCCTTGAGGGGATGCAGCATCCTCCTTTGTATACAATACTTGAAATTGTTTACCATTTCATTGAGATCATTTACAAATTTCTGCACAAAATTTTTCTCTTATAACTTAATCATAAAATTGAGATAAAAATATGATCTTTAAGCACACCTTTTGTCGCTGGGCATTCATTAACTTTGAATCTTGGCATTACTCCATACTCAAGACTGTAGTGTAGGAAATCTGGAGATGAATGTAGAAACTTGGGTAGATTGGATTCAGGCCTGTAAGAAAAACCCACTTTATTTTGAATAGAATGCAGGCTTTAATTTGATTTTACAAAAAAGAAAGAGAGAGCAATCCAAGTCCCACAAGATAGTAAAACCACTCTTGTGCCTCCCTGTCTGTACAGGGAATCTTAACAGCAACTTTAATCATCAGCTCAGGGTTTTCTGCTAAGCTTGCTTTGAAGAGAATGCTTAGCTCATGCCTTGAAATCAACCCTTCATATATTTTGGCATCAGTTTTAGGTTTAAATGAAGAGGACCTCAGCTGACCAATTTCTGTTTAGAAAATGAAAATCTAGGATGAAGCAGTGCCCGCTGAAACATGGGTGAGTCATACATTAGAGTTTGTTGGTAAAAGATAGTGGAGAGCATATCACAATGATCAGAGCCAAATTAGAGGTATTGAAAGAGATGTTTAAATGGAGCACATTTGTGAGCACGGAAAATAATTCAACATAAATTGTGCCTACAAGTTTGATATTTCGTGGAATTACAAAATAATGCAGATACCCAAAACAAAAATGAGGAGTACGTGAAACAATCATGAGATTAATCCATGAAATTGAACTTACTTGAAGAATTGTGGTGCGACATAGAAGGCAGAGCTTTGTGATTTTCTTATTGCACTGTCTCTTCACATCACATGCATGGTCGAGAAGATTGGAGTTTGGATTTCATTAAGAATAAGGGTTTGATTAGAGTCTGTGTGTTGGGAGTTCGAGCATGGTTCATGGTATTCTAAATCTCTTGAATATAAGGATTTAGAATTGAATAAAGTTGGGATCCCTGGAAGCTCCCCCTCAAGAAATCGGGAGATTCTCGACACCGGCTTCAAATGCCAAGATATGGAGTTAGTAGCGTGAAGCAGCACCTGAAGCTTTTATCCTTCAACCTACTCAAACCATGTCACACACTCTTTTATATGCCATTAAGGAAGCCTGCAACATGGGTATTTTCGAGAGCTCTGTATTTTCTTCGTTTTAAAATGATTTGGGTTTTCTTCCTGCACATCTCCATGAACTGTTCCCAAGATTCCAATGTGTAGTATCCTCATTTGTTTATTTTAAAATGAAAAAGAAATGCTCTGAAACAGAGCTTTTTGTTTCTGCCTAGTATTCTGGATTGTGAATTTCCCAAAATTTGATGCACACAAAATTAACATTTTTCCTGAAATTTTTCGTAGTTATTTTGACAATCAACTGCAAAAATCTCATGTACAACAGACACGTTTAAGTGAATGATCTCCATTCTTCTGCCGTGAAGAGATATTGTGTAAGCAACGATGAGATAATGTCAAGTGAAAAATTAAAACATTGTAAGGGAACGGCCACTAATTAAACTGGTTTCATGGACAAGGTTGAAAGGAAGGAAGACGTTTCATTTTGTTCAACTATAAATTCATTGTTTTTAAGTGAGGTGCTTCTACTGCAACCATAGAAACCCTTAGTATCCATTTAAAACAGAAATGAATTCACGGGCCTTATTCGTAAGAGAGGGTTTACATTGTTACCAACTCCCAACTCCCAAGCATTGGCGGCATTTCTGAGTCTCTGCATGTATATTATATAAGCAAGAAATTCCATATTTTCAGACCTAGAAGAAATACTGTCAATAAAATTGAAAACATGTTGCTTCAGAACTGTAGTTCACAAAACCCTAAAAATGGCTTACTGACAATAAGTCACAAGCTGTCCTAAACAATCTGGCATCCAAAGCCCAGGGAATGGACCTGGACACTTATTCAAAGGAAAGAATGTAAATAAAAGTGTGAAAAGTGACATACGTTCTTAGGTTTAGCAAGCTAAGAAGAAGTGGGGATGAAAGGGAGAGCAGGGTAACTGTGATAACTGTCGCTGCCCATGGAGGTACCTTTGCATTTATACTAGCAACTCTACAAGAGGAAGAATGGAGTTATACTACTTATATCTGTACTGTTGACAGGAAACTCTGAATTTATCCTGGACTTAAAAAAAATATAGATCTATGCACCAATTTCACCAGGTAAAAGAAGACCCAAGAAAGATCTGCCAATAAAACCCAGAAAAAAATTCAAAATCAAATGCATTGCAGAAAACCATCTAATGATCTCCATTCTTCTGCCGTGAAGAGATATTGTGTAAGAAACGATGAGATAATGTCAAGTGAAAAATTAAAAAATTGTAAGGGAACAGTCACTAATTAAACTGGTTTCATGGACAAGGTTGAAAGGAAGGAAGACGTTTCATTTTGTTCAACTATAAATTCTTTGTTTTTAAGTGAGGTGCTTCTACTGCAACCATAGAAACCCTTAATATCCATTTAAAACAGAAATGAATTCAAGGGCCTTTATCGTAAGAGAGGGTTTACATTGTTACCAACTCTCAAGCATTGGCGGCATTTCTGAGTCTCTGCATGTATATTATATAAGCAAGAAATTCCATATTTTCAGATCTAGAAGAAATACTGTCAATAAAATTGAAAACGTGTTGCTTTGGAACTGTAGTTCACAAAACCCTAAAAATGGCTTACTGACAATAAGTCACAAGCTGTCCTAAACAACCTGGCATCCAAAGCCTAGGGAATGGACCTGGACATTTATTCAAAGGAAAGAATGTAATAAAAAAGTGTGAAAAGTGACTTACCTTCTTAGGTCTAGCTACTTGAAGAAGAAGTGGGGATGAAAGGGAGAGCAGGGTAACTGTGATAACTGCAGCTGCCCATGGAGGTACCCTTGCATTTATACTAGCAAGTCTACAAGAGGAAGAATGGAATGGAGTTATGCTACTTATATCTGTACTGTTGACAGGAAACTCTGAATTTATAGTGGACTTAAAAAAATATAGATCTATGCACCAATTTCACTAGGTAAAAGAAAACCCAAGAAAGATCTGTGAATAAAACCCAGAAAAAAATCCAAAATCAAAGCATTGCAGAAAACCATACAATTGCCTTAAAAATTCTCCTTGTTGGTGGAGCTTACCATGGATTTAGAGCTCGACCTATCAAGCTTTGGAGAAAGAACGCAGGAACTTGGAATGTAAACTTCCAGAATAGAATTAAGAACACAGGAACTTGGAATGGAAACTTCCAGAATGGAATTAAGAAAGCTTTAGATTTATTTTGATTGTTATATGTTAGTAGGAAAAAATGTTTTGCCTGCTTGTTGTAACCAATGATAAATCAGGTAAATCATATTTTTAGATAATTAAAAATAAACATTATTAATGAAGTATAAGTTTTTAAAAGAAATTTTAATATTATGTTTTTATTGGAGGATTGATTGGTCAAATAACAAAATTTGCATCTAAAAGCAACTAACAAGTGTCACTTAATGGCCAAATATTTGCCTTTAGTAATTAATTTTAAGTTTAACTTTTAATATAAATTTAATCTTAATTTTAATAAATTTATTATAATATATAAGATATTTTAATTAATTATAAAATTATATAATTATAATTTATTGTATAATGATAATTGTAGTAATAAATAATTTTTTTAATTGTAATTATATAGACAATTATTGATTGTAAATTATAATTAATTTAAACCTTAATCTTAATTTATTTGTAAATATAACAATAGTGCTAATTTTATTTTATTGATATATATATTTTATTACATATGATTAATATTATTGTACATATAATATAGTACTATTATATTATACATAAATTATAATTATAATATAATATATTTTAGAATGTATAATAATTATAAATATAATATTATTATTTTAATTTATATTATAATCTATATTATAATAATAATATATAATAATTTATCTTAGAAGATTATATAATGAAAATATATATTATTTTTATTTTAAAAAATAAACTATTTAAAATATAAATTTTCATATTAATTAAACTTAAGTTTGTCTTAATAAACTATATTTTCTATACTATGCACAAATGCCATGTAGTGGCTAGTATCAATCCATGTATTTGAATATTTATGAATCCAAAATCTAATTCTCACTTTATAAAAAACTCAAAAATTGATACAATAGTACTTAGCCTACCGGCAATTACTAATAATAAGGTGATTAAATTTTATGTTGATTGAATCTTTAGTAATATTAAAATATACAATTAGTTTAGAAGTTTAGTTAAGAGACATTCCACCTATCCTTAGTAAATTAGAACCATTGGAAATCTTGTGTAAAATGAGTTAGAGTTTGATGTACTCCATAAGGTCCTTATATGTCTAATCTTAGTTGTTTAATTTAAATGTAATTCTAGAATAATAATCTATTACTTATTTTAATCTATGAATTCATGGAAATTAAATGAGATGATGTGCAATATTTCCTTTTCCCAATAATAACCTAATCTACTAAATCTCAAATGATTAGAATAAATTAAAATATTTATATGCAAGCTCAACCTCCTATGATATAGAAATAACAAATAATGAATTTCATCTCCCTATAATATTTATTATTTTCTAGTGAAAGATGAGTTGATTAGATAGATTAAGTGATATTGAAGTAATTGGCTCTATTATTTTCTTTTCAAATCTTGTATTTACAGAGCATTGATTCAATAGTTGTATATTTATTTCATGTTATTAGTAAACCTAAATAAGGAGGAGGAAACATAGAATACCTAGCAGCGTTGGTATATATGGTGTCTTTAGCTTATGCTTACAGGTAATGTCACCGTGATTGAACTATTACATCTAATGCCTAATAAAGTTGCAACAACAATATATATGACATCATCCATATAAACCACTGGGGAGCAATACGAGACATTGTAGAGTTAATAACCCAAGGGGTGGGAAAATTCCTCTTGGATCAATGATTTAATAAGATAATTCTTAATGAATCTACATCCGTTAGTGAAACCACATAAAACCTCAATAGGGCTTGGATGTTTATAAATATTCAAAATTGCTTTTAATATTTTGTTACAATACTTTATTTTGATACATAGTTTAAGGGTGACACAATCATAGGACTGTGACTTAGATTGAATCAGGGAAACAAACAAGGGACACCTTAGACCCTTTTTCTTTATGAGCTTTCGGTGTAGGTAGAAACCATAGAGAAATTGTTTGGGACATTGATCCTATAAAGGGTTGCATACCCACCAACAATTTATACTAAACCTAGTTAGAAACCAAAACTACATATTCCTTGATCCCATTTGGAAGCGGTGTATGTAGGAAATCTAGGGACGAGGTTATTCCTTGTATGCATGCCATTAGGTATGGGGCTTTATGAAGGTGATGTGTTAATAAAATAAATAGATAAATTCAAGACACATCATTTGAGCGAAGGGATGGGGATTAAAATCTCTAGTAGAAAGTTAAGATAAAACATGTTCTTTATACACTTGAAAGGAATTCTGGATGAATTTGCTTGACTCTTCTAGACATTAGGCTAAATTTTGAGGTAGGACTCTAGCTAATTATATACACTCCTGAAGACGGTGACCTTAGTGTACTTTCATTTGGGGAGTGTAGTCTCCAAGAGCTTAGGACAATGAATCATCCCTAAGTTTAAATCTCTGGCCAGAGAAATATATTACCTATTATATTTGAAGGATGGATGCCCATAGCATTAATAAATGGATGCCTAACTTGTATGATTAAATGCCTAACCCATACGATTAGATTCATGTTTTGTATGGATAGATGGATGCCTGGGTATAAAAATAAATGAACACTTAATAACTTAAAGGAATAATAAGAACACAAAAAAAGGTCATTATTTTTGGGTCGTAGAGAAGGGTTATTACAAAATTTTGAAGTGTAAATAGTTGATGGGAAGGAGATTCCATAGTCTACACTTTTACGTTAATATAGTTAGTTTTTTTTTCTTTTCATATTCTTTGTCTTTGAAATCACTATTTGTAGTAAAATTTTATGGAAAATAACTTTCACCTTGATTATAAAGAATCACAAACATTTTTCCACATAAAGTTTTTACAAGGAATTCAGGGATAACTTTAAGAAACCCCCTTTTAGGAAAAAGTGTAAAGTCCTGACGAATCGTACATTATTTTAGGGGGTAATTTGTTTTAATCTAGGCGATTTTTTTTTTCAAATCCACGATTTTTCATAGTTTGTATTGGCAATTTTTTCCCCCCGGATTGAAAATTTCATAAATTGCTGGCGAATAATTTTCTTTTCAAGTAAAAAATTATAATATTTGAGGCGAATAATTTTCTTTTCAAGTAAAAAATTATAATATTTGAGGCGAATAATTTTCTTTTCAAATAAAAAATTATAATATTTGAGGCGAATAATTTTCTTTTCAAGTAAAAAATTATAATATTTGAGGCGAATAATTTTCTTTTCAAGTAAAAAATTATAATATTTGAGGCGAATACTTTTCTTTTGAAGGGTGAAAAAATAATTGTATTGGCTAATCGTTCGTTAATTATGGAAAAATAAATAAATTATTGGCGATTTTCAAAAGATGGGAAATAAGTAGCCTAACCTAACATACCTAACATACATAAATTATTGGCAAGTGGCAAGTGATGGTTTAAAGACGTGGTTGTTTGACCTTATATTATGGAAGCATAATCTTTGCCACTACCACTGTAATTATGTTAAATGTATTATTTGAGAACTCAGACCGTCTGATGATCCAAGATCAATGGTTGAGGTTTAATTTCGGCCAACATTTCTTGAAGGAAGAAGAATTATCGAGGTAGTCACTGGAATGTTGACACGTATCAAGGTAAGTTGTCTGCAGAGTATTAAAAGCACTTAACCCGGAAAGAATTAAATGCCATGTCAGTGACAGCAACATTCTTTGGCTACCACACACCACTTCCCAAATTGTATAGCCGATTTCTGACAGTTTTTTATTGATAGAAAAGATTTACTGCTAGGTGTGAAAGATTAAGGACAAAATTTTCAATTCTCACATGCATGTATTTAGGGAAAAGATTTTCATGCAAGATTTAGAGGCATATCGAGGACAATGTATTTAATACCATTAAGATAGAAATAATTGATTGGTAAGTAACGATCAAGGATTCAAGGGCTATTTATAGACGATCTAGCTTCATTATTCATCAACATTGATTGATTGTTTGTTTAGGGTCTGCAGTGATGCATTTTGCAAGTAATTTGTTTTTAAATTTTCTAGTTTTACTATTTTAAGTTTTACAGTCTGCAAGTAATCTAAGATGGACACTCCCATTCGTCTTAGATGCACTTCTAAGGAGGCCCAGAAGGCCTTTCTGGGTTCCTTTTCTGATGAATTTTTAGAATCAATTTGTAAGGATGGTGGGCCTTTCGTTACAGAGGCTGTCAGAATGGTGTTGGGCCGAGAGTTTCTTGACAATGAAGATAGGTACCGAGTAGCCACGGACATTACGTCCCATTTTTTGGCTTCCCTTCTGGACCTTGGAGGACCAAAGGTTGACATGGTGATGCTGCTGAGGAGGGTATTCAAAGAGGAATACCTGGGGGACAACGTTCAAGTTGTCACCTTCACTGAATTAGGGGTGGGGATCCCTAGGGCAAGTCAAATACCCAAGCTTCTCCTCCCAGGCCAAAATGTGGCCATGCAACCTTTTCTTTTGTGCCTGACTGCTGGGCAATTGAAGCACCATAGGAAATGGGCGTTGATTGCTAGGGGTTTTCTCCATAAGTGGTTTGAGCTTGACACAGAGGAGGCTCGGGCGGGGCAATTTGTGTGGCTCGATGAATTCATGCAGCTAATCCTCTCTGCAGAATTCTACACAGAAGGGCACAATTGATTTTTCTTTATAAAAACTTTTTTTTTGATAAATATTAAAAGCTTACCTTGTACTGGTACTGGTACTGTAGTTGTTTAGGGTTTTTTTTTTTGTTTATAGACATAGTATCAAGTATGTTTCTTTTTGTTTATAGACATAGTATGAAGTCGAGAATGTAAATATAATTTTATGAAAAATACAATGGAAATTTTGCAAGCTTTAGCTCATTTCAATTTGTGCTTTGTGTACAAAAATGGTTTTTAATATTTTATACTTCTCTGTAACCGTGATTGCAATATTTTAATTACTTGCTTCAATGCTTTATCAGTTATCTGTAGACTAGTTTATCTATATTTATTTTAATATATATAAAATACACCGACAAATATCCTCCTTCATATATCTATTACAATTAAACTTCACTAATTGAAACTGTAGTTTAATAATTTTTTTAAAATGGTGTCTCCCACATTTAATTTATTACATAGTCTGAAGTACAATTATATCTCTACGAATGAGATTGATGTTTAAATACTTAAATAATTACTCTCCATTAAAAAATATTCACAAATTATAATATAGAATTTGAACATTACTTTTCACATGTAATTTTTTTAACTCTTATTATGGTAAACTAACATAGTATAATTTAAACATATATAAATGAAAAAAACTTATATCTTATATTTATAATTTGTAACATCATAAAATATGAAATATATTTCAACTTACATAATGATTATAATTCTTTCATTTTATTAAAAGATTAAAGTTGTCAAATTGAGTCTCTAAGTTTTTAACAATGTGAAAAATAAATCTAAAAAATATGTATAATAATAAGTATATTTTAATAAATAATCCCATAGAAAATATAAGTTTACTATAAAAAATAATATAAAGGTTATGTGCACAGTTATAAGATAATATAAGATAAATATAATAATAATATAGTTAAAAGATGTTATAAAAATAAAAATAACTAAAATATAATACTATCATAATGATAATATTATAATAACAATATCTATATATATGTATTTCTAAATATATTATAAAAAATTAATATTAATTAGATGATACAAAAATAAAATCAATTAAAATATAGTACTATTAAAATGATAATATAATAACAATTCTAAAATATATGTGTTTGAAATAAAAGAATGTTTCCAAATAAAATTAAATAGTAATATTATCTTAAATTAAAAAAAATTAATCACTACAAAAAATAGTACACCAATACCATACGGTACACCAATACCATTCACCATTGCCGTTGGATTATTATACATCAACGACCGAAGTTGAGTTTCGGGCCGAAAGGGAAAAGAAACCCCATCTTTTCAAACGCGTCCTAGAATCATGACACGTGTCACTTAACACCTCGCACGGTCGTCGGTCTACCAACAAATAACATTGAACAATGTCATTTCAATTTGGTGATGACGTGAGACTGACACGTCTGACTCGTGATGTGAGTCATCTTGACTAGATTAGTTAATGGGACCCACGGCCCACGGGGCCACCACACCATTCACCATTGTCGTTGGATGTTTATAGATCAACGATCGAAGTTGAGTTTCGGGCTGAAAGGAAAAAGAAACCCTATCTTTTCAAACGCGTCCCAGAATCATTACACGTGTCACTAAACTCCTCGGTCGACCAACAAATAACAATGTCATTTCAATTTGGTGATGACGTGACACTAACACGTCTAACTCGTGATGTGAGTCACCCTGGCTAGCCTAGTTAATGGGACCCACGACCCACGGGGCCACCAGTACCACACCATTCACTGTTGCCGTTGGATGTTTATAGATCAACGACTAAAGTTGAGTTTCAGGCCGAAAGGAAAAAGACACCCTATCTTTTGAAACGCGTCCCAAAATCATGACACGTGTCACTGCTCAGTTAACACATTGACATAATCACATTCCACTTACAGTTAACAGTGACATTATGAATGAGAATGACATTAATACATTATGAGTCATGACGGGTTAGTTAACAGTGACATTAGCAAACCCATTTCGGATTCATGACGCGTGTCTAGTAACTAGTGGTCCATGATTCCACTCACATTTAAATTGAAAGTGACACACTGACAGTGTGTGATGACTATAGAGTACAGATTGTACAACTTTGGCACTTTAAGTTTCTTTAATTTTGCAGTTATACGTGGTCTGCAGATTTAGAAATTAGAAAGGGGTTACAATTTACAAACTTACAGTGCAACAAAGTTACAGATTCTTAATTTCTAGGTTGAGGATTGAGGTCCAAGGAAAGCAACAAACTACAAAGTCTCTCAGCTCTCTGCAAAAATTGAAACTAAGGGCAACGTGAACGTCAACGGGTAAGTGTAACTACTAAAATCCTGAAAATCTACGTCCCGCATTTTAAATTTTTCAAGTCTCTTGATTTACAACTTTACTGTTTATATTATATAAATTTTTTTAGTCTGTTAGGTTTTAATTTTGAATCACCCCTATAGACTTGTAGCTACAAATACCAAGAATAACACGATGGGAAAAATAATAGAATTCCACAATATGCTTAAAACACCAGGTTTCAGTGATTTATTCCATGATATACATGATCCTGTTATTCGTGGAAATAAGGGTATAATGGAGATTAGATTTGCAGTTGAAAACAAGTGGAACCATCCAAATAAGGCTTCAAAATTTTATTCATTTAACCCTAGGGTAAATGTAACTACAAATAAAATTGCACCGTGAGAAGCTGGGTCGACACAAATGGTGTTACCTCAAGTATTCCCTTGCCCAGAAATTATTATGCTCTGTGCCAAAAATTATGATGAAAATAGAAAAGCAATTGTGAATAAAAATACTTAGGAGGAAATTTTGTCCATAACTGAGAGTGATTTTGCTAGTCTATTGAACCTAGGGTTTCAACAACAACACTCAAACATACACATTGACCTAGGAAAGCTAGCAGAGGATTATGAAAAATTAGATGCAAAACAGAGAGATTCTTATATCAGAGGAATAACAAGTGGTTGTAGTCTGAGTCCAGATCATATGCCTCCTTATGATTTTGAATTTTTTGTGCCATGGGCATAGGACAATATTTCCTTGCTAGCATTTTGTTTGGGATTGGATAGTAACAAACAAGTGGGTGCCAACATTCTTGAAATGCTTTATCATATTCATTTTGAAAAAGAACTAGTAAAATATTGTTTTATTGAGCACATTGTTCGTTGCATGCAAGATCAATTACTAATGATTCAAAGAGGTTCAGAGAAGACATTTAGATTCACAACCTACTTGTGCTATCTTCTCCTAGCAAAGCATCGTGCATTATTTTAGGCAAACAAGCTTTGCAGTCAGACTCAAGGCCAAAATCCAATATATGAGTGGACACCTCAGATAAGGATGATTGATAACAGAAGGAACTACAACAATTTTGTAGACTTCTTTTTGGCACCAATGTACCATAAAATTACAGGCACTCCAATGCCTAGATTGCCTGTTACTTGTAGAAATTGCATTCAACTCGGAAGTCAACTACAATTGGCTAACTAGTACTTAATGGAAGAGTACACTGTGTTAAGGTTTTATGGTTCATGGGTAGAACCCTACAAACTTCCAATACATGTAACAAAGAGGGTATTTGCATTGGAATATGTACGACAAATGGAGAGCACAGATGTACTCTTTAATGGTTAGCAAAAGAAAATGATATTTCCCTCCTTGCCATTCTACTTTGGAGGGTTCACATTTGAGAGAAGAGGATTCAAAGTGGCAGAAGCCTTTTTTTCAATTTTTCGATTTGATGTTGACAGTCACTGGCAGTATGATCCATTGAACATAATTGGAGCAAGGCTTCAAGACAATGGGAACTCTACAAGCAAATATCAACATGAAAGTATGCCTTTGATTGAAAATTTTAAAAACATGGACTCCTAGGAGGAGGTCAAAAAATAGATGGAGAAATATGCTTCTGAAAATAATATGTCAATACAGGAATTGTCATCACAAATAATGGCATTGCACAAACAAAAAGGAAAAGTGCAGGCCATGACAGCGTCCAATTTCTACAAGAAAGCTGATAAACCATCTACAAAATGTATTCCAAAAGAGCTAATGAATGAATGTATAGATGCTAGATGGAGTCGAACCAAAATTTCTAAATTTTGGGAAATGAGGAAGAATCTCGGTGAGCCAAAGACCTTTGCAGATCTTAATGAGGTGGAAGAGGATACAATGTTTAACGAATTGTGGAATAAGGAGCATCCAGCTGAAGCATATCACAATGATACTAATGATGATTACGATGACCAGGATTCTTTGAATCCCTCATCCAGTACAACAATTAAGAGAGGAGTTGATGCATCCACCAAACTTCTATATAGCAAAGGGGCAGAAATTGTAGAAAAAATGGGCTACCAAGGTTCTGGTGGTCTGGGTCCCCATGGAGAAGGGGTTTGGTATGCACCTGAACCACCAGCTGTAGCACCAAAACATGGTCAGAAACCAGGCCTTGGGCATGGAGATCAATCATCAACTCAGTCAATTCCATTCACATTGGTTTCAACTCAATTAATTCCATTTGTTTCTGCTTCAAATATAGTTCCACTTCCAGCTGTTCCAAGCACTCAGATTCAATTTGAATCAATTGTCACTCCCACACCTGGCAATATCATTTGTACAACTACAAGTAGTGGTCCGAAAAGGATATTATATCAATATATAGATGTAAAAAATGTTGGTCCTGAAGGTCAAGAAAGTGTAAAGAAGCAAAAGGTTATGATAAGTATTAGTAGTACTACTAGTACAACAGTGCCAATGGTGACTGTGAGTCCAACAATTTCCCATCCTTCAGAACAAAACCCTCAGAACAGTCCACAAAACCCACTTGTAATGGGTCTAGGTGTTGGTAATCCTCATGGTATTGGTGGAATCTCGTACATCAGTGCAAGTGCTATTTCACCATTCAAACATTCAATTGTCTCACAAAATCCTGATTTTTGTTACAATGAATTTGTAACTAACTATGAAAAATAAAAAAACAAGAATAGACAAAATAGTAAGACAATGAAGATGGAAGCAATTGCTGCAGCTCGTGATGCAGAACCTGCATCCAATAGGTTATTAACCACATATGACCCGAATAAAGATATGATGGAATTCATGGTTGTTATGCCCCCAACTAGAGATAACAATCCACTAGAGAGTCAGTTAGATCCATCTGAATTTCAAGTTAGCACCCTCCAAATGGATTTATCCAAAATTAAAAATGTGGACAAGATAAATGTGTCCAAAATGACCTACCAAGTGGTCTACAGTTCAGTGATGAAGTTGGAGAGAGAGAAAGGAAAGCTTTAGGGCACAATAGATAAGTTAAAGGCAGACCTTGCAAATGTAAAGGCAAGTGAGAAAGCAGCAGTAAACAGGTGCAAAGAATTAGAGAAAAGGATAAAAAATTCATCCTTTGGCTCTAAAGAAGCAATTGAACAGCAAGAACATATGGACGCAGAACTGAAAACTTTGAGGGAAAAATTGGAAAAAAGGGATAAAAAACTTCAGGATGAAAAAGCCTCTTCAGTAAATTTATACAAAAACTTGGAGAATGTTGCACAGGTAAACAATGAGTTAAAGAAAGAATTGGAAAAAAGGGATCAAAAACTTCAGGATGAAAAAGCCTCTTCAGTAAATTTATACAAAAACTTGGAGAATGCTACATAGGTAAACAATGAGTTAAAGAAAGAATTGGAAAATGAGAGGGTAAAAACAAAAGAGTGGGAAGAGAAAGAAGAGAAAATAAGAAAACATAGTGAACACTAGTACTTAGAAATGAAAGAAGACCTAAAGAAGGCAAATAATACTATTAAAAATTATGAAAACTTCTTGAATGACCATGTAAATAATACAATAAAGAAAATAAAAAATTACTTCTGGGGGCAAATAAAGACTTATGCTGATAGGTTGTGTGATTGGTTTGAACTCTATGAAGCTCTTACAGATGTTTTTGAGAAGCTGAAAGAGCAACTTGAGGAGAACAAAAGTTTTGGTCAGAGACAGAAAACTGAAAAGTAGATTATGCAAGAAATCAACAGGACTGCTGACAGGCAATTGGCAAGCAAGGGAATTCAGGACCGCGTTGGTTCAATAATAAAGGTGACCTCTGTATTTCATAAATGTTAGAAACTAACAGAAGCAGAAGAAGTTCTTGCTTTATTTGGGCCAAAGCTCGCCAAGATGAACAATAAAACAACCAAATTGATATCTCTTGGTTTACCGAGTCCTGGACCTGATTTGTCAACAACAGGTTTTGTTGGAAGAGAAGCTTACAAACAAAAGTTGGAGGACACAATAACCTTTGATTTAGGTAACCTTCCTCAGGACATAACTCATGAAGGCATTGCAAAGTGCATCAAAACATTCACAAATTTGCATGCACTAATGGAAGGAACATTGCTTCAAACTCGCTCTTCCAAGTATGGAATTCTGACGAGAATGTAGGTCATTTACCATACCATAACAAATTTTGCCCTTCCAACCGAAGAAGAATGGAGCATACTACAGAAACTTACAGAATCATCTTAAATCATAGTATGTGAAAGTACTTTCAGTTTCAATCATCTCTATATCTTTATTATATATCTTTCATATTATCCTACATACTACAGTCTAGACTCTAGAATTGAGTTTAAAGTAACAAGTTTGAACTTTGCTTTTTGAACAGGATCAATGTTGCAGTCTTGCAGATGCTATTGCCTATGCTAATTTACTAAACCGGCCTGTCAAATGTAGAAATGTACAACTAAACTTGTAGAGATGTTGTAGACTTGTAGTCTTGTAGTTGTCTTACTAATTTAGATTTTGAGACTTCACATTAGGCAAATCGACTTGAAGCTGTTGTTGCTCCCTTGTTTCTATAAAGGGGAATTCAAGGTCATTGGCTTATTAAATTGCCAATGGGAATTGAGTCATTGAATTTTGTAAATAGAATCAGAGAGTTGTTCTTACTAGTATTAATCAATGAATGGATACATTGTATCATATTTTTAATTAAATTAATGAGAATCAATATTTCTAACTCTAAGAGTTCTAACATACGAATTGCTATGTTGTCAAACAAAATAATGAAAAAACTACAAGAATTGTACCATATTAGCTTAATATTGCGAATGAAAACCATTAATAATTATTAATTGTGGAATTGAATCTTGAATCTTGATGAAATTATCAACCACATTCATGTTTTTGACATTGGGATATGCATGATTGATGATGAAATACAAAAACTGACAGTAGACTTCAGGAAAAAAGTTAATAAATACCTAGGACATGCTAATTCTTCAGTGCTACTTCTACAACGGTTTAATTTCAAGTTGCCACACCATATCATCATTGAGATCGTCAGATTCATTGACATCAACTTCATAGCTTCCTTGGTTCTTTGATATGTTTTCTTCACTCTGCATACCTCCGCTTAACTGATGTTCACCGCTAGCAGTACCAGTGCCAGTACATGGGTCCCGATCAATGACATAATTGTCTCTAGCATTCCCACTCCCACTCCCACTTTGGTTTGACATGTTTCCCACCCCTCTTTTCTGACATTTCTTCCTCCACAATTTCAGTGCCCTTTCATAAGGAAAAGTATTGACTTCATACCTGGATGTATAGAGCCTCAAGAAATTTTCCAAATTCTTGTCAAGTTTGTTTCTTAGTTTTGACTTTAGGAATCCCAAAGCACTGAAAACTCTCTCATCCTCCACTGACACCAATATCATGGTTAGACATAATTCAACAAGCTTGAAATATTCTGATATTGAATCAATCAACAATTCACTCTTAGCTAGGTTTTTCCAAAGCCTTGTTACCGATCCATCTTCCATAGGGTTCTCCATAAGATTAAATTGTTCCCTCATTGTCTGTGAAAAATGAGCTGATTGCTCTCTCAAATGATTTGCATCTAAAATTCCATTTAGAGTTACTCCATCTAACTCTTTGGTTTTGCAAAAATGATCTATCAAAGTTAGTAGCCTACTTCTAAAATCTTTTGGATCGTTCAAATGCCAATAATGAGGAAACACAATAGCCATGGATTCAAGTAGTTTGACTGGAGGTTATCTTGCTCTAATCTATGAGGAAAGATCAAAGGCAATGTGCTTCACTGAAGCTGTTACAAACTCAACGATCTTGGTAAAGTCTTCCCTTTTAACACTTGATACTCACCTCCTGGGGTTCTTTCCTGGTTCCTCAGACTCAATCCTAGCATTGTAGTGCATTGGTATCTCAACTCTGCGAACTTCTGCACATAACTCCCCGTTTGAACCAATTTTTAAAAAGTTATCAGGATTGTCCAAATTTATGATTTTCAGCTAGCTGGTAAATTTTACTTCATCAACAAATAAATGATAGAGATTATCAAGCATCACACATGTCAACTTACGTAGCATAGCATATTCTGCGATATACATAGCTCTTTGCTGGGCCTTTTTCATTAAATTTCTCATTTCCTCAAGCATGGGGAGAAGACCTGCTAATGTTAACAATGTCTCTACATTACTTAACATTGACAGCAGCGCAGGAAATTTTGGTTGCCCTACTTTGTCACGACTTGAGTTCATTAGACCAAGCAATGATTGATATTCTGAAAAAACTTGATGTGCTGGTCCATCCAAAGAGATCCATTTGGTATCATTATCCTTAAGAATCTTGTTCCCATCAGTTAGTCCTTCAGCAAAGTGTTGAAATTTCCTGAATCATTTTGGACTTCGACAGAAGTATTGGTAGATCTCTTTGATTAAAACTTCAATTTTTTGTACTAGAGCATGCTTCCTGACAACTCCAAAAGCTAGATTCATTCTATGGGCCATGCAGTGAATGGGAGGAATGTAGGGTGCACAAGAAGATTGTATCTTTGTGCAAAGACCACCCCTATGGCCTTGCATTACTGAAGCTCCATCAGCTCCAACACACACTAGCTTTTTGGCAATGGTCATGTCATCTATACCTCCATATTCAATTAGAGAACTCTTTACTAGTTGAAATAAATTTTCCGCTGTCACATTATCCCTCATTTTAGCAACAATTAGTAGATGAGGTTGGTGAACAAAATTATGTACAGTATAAACATGCATGCATACCCAGGAAGTATTGTCTACTGCCATGACCTCGTCTAAAGACAATGCAATAAAATTTGACTCTTTAATTTTTGCCTTCAAATCCTCTTTTTCAACCTCAACAAGACAACTTGCCCATTCCCATCCACTGTTTACTGACCAGTGACTGTTAGGATAGTTATGAACTTTTAGAAAGTGTAATAAAGCACTCAATGATGGGTAGTCTGTCATTGGATGTCCTCTGCTCAAAATATTAAACACAACACTTAACTGAACAACTTTTCCCATTAGTTCTACTTCCAATGCTTTTCCAAAACAAGCTTCAATAGAGCCTTTAACTTCACCAGGATTCATCTTTATATTATGCTGAAATTCATATAATTCTGCATTTCTAACATGCTGAGATTCCTCCTTTGTTTTCCATCTTATCACTAATTTTTGAACTCCATCTATGGTTTTCTTTTCGTAAACTTTACCAATATGCTTTTCTATGGTGTCAATTTTTAGCTGCAACCTCTTTTCCTTCTTATTTATCATGCTGCAAATCTTACATCTGCATTCTACCAGAGGTTCCCCTTCAATTGGATTAGGCACTGGTTCAATGAATGGATATGTTGACATCCAATCTTTTTGAAAATTCTTCGACATATCCCACAGTCTATCATTCTTTGATTTGGATTTTCTTTTCTTCCTTGCAGTTGCACCATCATCTTTTCTGACGTTCTCAGTGTCATCCAAGTCGATTATATCATTATGGCTACTCTAGGTATTTAACTAAAAATCTTCTTCAAGTTCATCGTGATCTGAGATATCAGGTTCACTGACTTCTTCAATATGTCATGAAGGTTCAGCCTCAGGTTCAAAATCTTCTTGTATTCAATATGTCATGAAGGTTTAGCCTCAGGTTCAAAATCTTCTTGTAATGAAGTAACACTAGCTTCCCTATTTTGGCTAGAAATATTTCCATGACCATGACCAAAGTATGATGATAAGGTTCTACGTTTTGTTGGCCTCTCTTGGCTTTCCCCATCTACCGGAGCCTTACCCTTATTCTTGTTCGACATCTCGATTGGCTACCAGCCTAGTGATAAAAATATGTAAAAAAAATGTTTACTTGTTGAAGAAGTGACAAATGACAACATAAATACATTGTATCAAAAATTTAGAATAATAATCACTTACCTTTGACTCGCCAAAGTAGTCGAGACTCAATAGTGAGACAGTCTGAAATTCGCTATCGATCAAATTGAACTGATCCAAGATTCCAAATTGTGTACAATAACACTGATGTATGAATGTATTTATACTAATCTCTTTTGGTGAATTGGGCGGGAGGTATTAGGTTAGTGTCTAAATATTTGGTGAAGCCCGCGTAATGATAACACATCTTGTGTTATTTCCTAGGCAATTATGGGTTGCCAGTACCTTGGTATGATTAATAAAGGTGGCGATTATGGGTCACCAGTACCTTGGTATGATTAATAAAGGTGGCAAAAACCCATCGGTTTGAGACACGCGTCCGTAAAATAACTGGCAAAGTTGGGGCCGCCTAAAAAATATTTATATATAACTATCGGTGAATATAGGCCATCCATTTGGGTCCACGTTGAAATTATAGGTGAATTTTAAAAATATATCATGCCCAAGATGTATATGCCATTGGTGAAAATGTGCAAGAAATGGACAAAATTTAATATATCGTTTGGCAATGGACTCGGGCATTGGACCCAATTTTCATAAATGCGGGGCGATGGGGTCAGTCCCATATGGGCAATTTATTCACCAAATCGCGGGATGCTGACGGGCGACATACGCCAAATGGTGAATAATCACCACTAAAGTTTTCTCTAAAGGAATTCAATTTTGCTTATATTTTTATGATTTGGATTGCCCATATTTTTAGAAACCATAAAACATCACCATGCATTATAAATAGTTGATTTGGCATTTAATATTAACAAAATTTATATTTTATTTTGTACATCTATCAAAGGGTGCCTACAATTAGCTCTTTTTTTTTAGGGTGGGGGGAGGTGGATCTTTCAATAAAGGGGTTTATTTAGATGTTTTTACTTTTGAGTTTTTTGGTCCATGTGATCGCCCCTCTCACACTAAATCCCTTTCATTTAAGTATTCTCTATAATCCTCCTAATAAATAGAAAATAAAATATGGATACTATGGGAAGAAAAGACATATAGTATAAGATTATATTAATCATCAAATAGATGAAATTAAATGTACCTTAGTCTCAATTATAGTATTGTCTTATCTAATCATCTAGCTACAACACTAATATAACATCATCTAGACTTGACTCAAATATCTTTTGAGAGATTATCATTTGGAGACAGAAAATCTAGTTATATAATTTGTATTGCGATCTAATCCCCACCATCATCACCTTAGGATACACATAAGTCCAATATTCATATCTCCATGGCGTGTAGTGATTTATTGAACTAGGTAGTTGATAATGTCTTTCCAAATCCACCATATTGGGATATATTTATATTAGAAATATTATCATTATTTATATAGTAATAAAGTTGCTTAATCATTACCATCTTTTGATCTTTCTCTTGTCTCACCTATATCGGTTTTTATTGTTATAAATCATGAAAATAATCATGACTTGACCTATTCAACTTTGTCATCATCTATGTTGACATCATCTACAACACTATTGGATTCTCATTCTTTCTAGTTATCTATAGACATCCATAATTCCTATTCCTAAATCTTATATCCAGTACCCAATCCACCTTATCAACATTTGTCAAAGTCTAGTATTGACTTGGAGATATTTGAGAGCCATTCAAAGACATCAACATGGACATCATGATTATATTTAAATCATGTTCAGAATTTAGAAATATTTATTCTTCTTCCTACATATTCCTACGAGGAATGAGAAGTCATATTAAACATATTTTCAATGTTGCTTCTTCCAAAAAGGATAAATATTATGTTAGAGTAATAGGTTATTTTTACCTTTTATTCCTCTCTGAAGATTCTCTTAGGGTTTCTCATTCTCCTTTTAAAAGGATGAATCTTGTATTTTTATTTTTTAAATCTCTCTAATGCAATTTTACTTTTGAGAGATATTGCAGTTTGTCTCCATTCTCTTCTTGTAATAGGTTATTCCAGTTTGTAGATATTTGTGGGTTGCAAAGATTTGTATTCTCAAATCTTTCATGGTATCATAGCTCAGATCTGCTGCTACTTGTTCTTGATTTATTGAAGTTTTATGGACCTTTCAAGTTTTTAGTTTATTTTGATTTTTTTGATTGGATCAGGGGGCATTCTTCATTTTTGGACATTTTTGGCTCAAAAGGATCTCACATTTGCACTCAAAATGCCTAAAAACCCCCATTTCCACATAAAGCATATCAATTTTGGCCAACGTTGACCTCTGAGGCAAATTTTTTTTGCCTCCAAGCTGTACGACCTAGCACACATTTAAAAATAAAAATAAAACTTTTTTTGCATTGGGGGGGCACACCACTCACCGGTCACTACTGAGGGTAGTCCCACCAACAACAATGACCCACACAGCGGCTCCACCATGCGGTCACCGCAGCGGTGTCACCATGGTGATCACCGTCGGTGTCACTGACGGTTGACACCCAGTCACTGCAGGGTCCGCTAGACAATACTATGACCATTGACATCATCACCGTAGGGTGATGATGTCATCACATTTGAAGGCTTGGATCACTCTCTCTTCAAGCTATTTCTGACAGTCAGTTGTTATTTGGCCTTTATCTTGGGTGTCTGGTATCAAAATTGGGCATATGATATACCAACGAAAAGCTCTTTCCGAGCCTAATCCAAATTTTCTAGTATGGTTTCGTGATTTCTCCATTTTTCTGCATTTTTTCATTGTCAAAGATAGAGGTTTCTCTATTCTCTTGGGTTTCACACCTTCTGCACTTTGAGATTGATAACTCTTGCATCCGGGATCCATTTTTGACAAACAAGATATTGATGAAAAGCTCTTTCCGAGCTTGATCTAGATTGGAAGGTTTGCAATAGTAATTTTGTCATTTTGCTGCTCTTTTTTTTTTTTTTTGTTTCTGTCAAAGCCTGAGGTACCTCTTTGTACTTCGGGAGCCATAAATTTTGCATTCGAGCTCTATTTTTGAAAAAATGAAATATTTTCAGAAAGATCTTTCTGAGATATTTTTAGATCTAATATTTATTTTCAAAAAAATTATCAGGTACACATAAATTTATCTGAAACTCTTCTTTCTTTCTTTCTAGCATTCAGATTATACTAGGGTTTGGGTTCTCTATTTGTGGGGGGTGTTTTTTCTCTTGCTTTCTGTCATTTATTTCAAAAAACCAAAACTCCAAAAACACAAACCCTTATGCAAATTCTATCTAGTTGTGAAAGAAAAAAAACAAAAAAAACAAACAGGTGATCAGATCAATTGTTAGCATGACAGATTCAACATTAGTTGAGCTTCTCACTCCGCATAATTATCACATCTGGAAAACTTCTATGATGAGGCTTCTCAGATCTCATGGATTATGGTCATCTATGGATGAAGAACAACCTCATTTGACTTGTCCCTATGAAGTCATGCAGCACAAGAACAAAATGGATGAGACTATGGGTGTGTTATCTCTGCATGTTTGTAACAACCTTCTTTTTCATCTTGATGATTGTCTCACTCCTTGGGATATGTGGACATGATTTCATACACTATTTGGTATGGTTAACAAATTTAGGGAACTTCAGATAGATGCATAATTGACTTCCATGGTTCTTTATTCTTTCCCTTCTATTGAGGATTTCTTGATGAAATTCAAATCTATCATATCTATTTTAAAGGCTTGTGGCAAGAACAAGATAGATACCGAGTGTATCTACCTGATTATTTCTAAGCTTTGAGGAAAATTTCAGATTTTCTCTTCTAATTTCCATTCCACCATGGATGCTTTGGGACCTATATTTGTTATGCCCTCTTTTGAGGTATTCTTTGATCATTTGACTAGAGAGAAATCTAAGCTTAAATAGTTGGATTCTCTCTTAGGATCAAAGAACCAAGCATTGGTTGCTCAGCCACCTAAGAACAAAAATAAGACCAAATCAAAGCCCAAGAAAGATTCAGCTGGCAAAGAGAGTCCCTCCAAGCCATCTCAAAAATTAGATTCCAAATCAAATTCCAAAACAAATCCCAGTTTCAAACAGGTAAATTCTTCAAAGTCTGGTGAGTCTTCCTCCATGACAAAGAAGAAATTAGGAGAATCTTGTAGCTTTTGTGGCAAGGAAGGACATCCAATTTCCAAGTGTTGGACACAATTAGAGGCTTTAGAGGAATCCACGCAACATCATAATATCAACTCTCCTCGACCTCCTTCCTCTTCCATCGATAAAGGTCATGCTCTTTCTACATGAGCTATACCTATAGATTCTCCTTGGATCATTGATTCAAGTGCTTGGCACCATATGTCACACTCACCTAGATTGGTTACCTCACTTGCTCAGGGTTATATTACAAATATTACAGTTGGTGATTCAACACAACTTTCAGTTATAGGTTCTAGAACTATTTCATTGGATGGTGGTTTTCTACAGGATGTTCTTTTGGTTTCAGCCATCTCTACAAACCTCCTATTTGTTTATCAGATCTATCAGTCTGGATCTGGTAAGATAGTTAAGTTCTCACCACATGATGTGGTTATTCGAGACCTCCATGATCTTGATTTTGTTGTTGCTACTGGGAGTGTTGATTCGAAGTCTCATTTATATAGGTTTGATGGCTTTGAGAGCTCTGATTCTACAAACGTTTCTCTTGTTTCTCATGCAGACATAGTGAGCAAGCTTTGGCATGAACATTTTGGCCATGTCAACTATATATATCTAGAACAGATGAGTACATAGGAGCTAGTGATTGGACTACCTCAGATCTCTTGTACTGATGGTGTTTATCTTAGTTGTGCACTTGGCAAACATCACATAGATCCTTTTACGAAAGGTAGATCCTCACATGCTATTGCACCTTTAGAGTTGATACACAATGATCTTATGTCATTTCCCACTCCTTCATTTTCTAGTTCCCAATATGTACTTACCTTCATAGATGATTTCTCTAGATGCACATGGGTGTACTTCTTGAAGTAAAAGTATGATGTCTTTGATTCATTTTGAATCTTTAAGACATTTGTAGAGAAAAAATCTGGTCTTTCTGTCAAGCGTATATGCATTGACAATGGGGGGAATATGAAAATCAATCTTTCAGAGATTTCTGCACTGAGCATGGTTTATAACATCAATTCACAGTTCCTCATACTCCTCAACAGAATGGGATTGTTGAGAGAAAGAATAGAACATTATGGGAGATGGCCAATTGTATGCTATAGTCTTGAGCTATGAGTGCTTCTTTTTGGACCGAGGCTATAAATTGTTCCACCTATATTCAAAATTGGATGCCTCACAAAGCATTATGATATTTGACTCCTAGGCTTGGACTCATGTCAACCTGCCTGATGTTTCTACATTCAGAGTTTTTTTTAGTGAGGCTTGGGAATTTATTCCATATGCTCAGAGGAAATCCATGGAGAGGAAGAGTCAACCACTCTTATTTTTTAGCTACTGTGAGGATGAAGGCATACACCTCAGATGGATCCTCCATTTTTAGCTTCTACCTCACTACCTAGTACTTCCTCTTCACCTCTACATGATTCCATATCCTCTGAGGAAGATTCAAATGGTGATCCACCTTCCCCACCTCCACCAAATGTTCAATGAGTTCCCAAGTGGGCTCATGATACTATTGATGTTGTTGGACCTTTGGTAGGTGATCCTATAGATACTCGTTGCACTTGTGATCAGACATTTGGTCCTAGTCTTCTCAGTCAGGCCATTTCCACTGACCCTCATAAGTTTTCAGAGGTGATAGGATATCTAGAGTGGGATAGGGCCATTGATGAGGAGTATTCTTCTTTGAGGAAGAATCACACTTGGGATCTATGTTCTCTTCCGAAAGGGAGAAAGTTGGTTCAATGCAACTGGGTGTATCATACCAAATATGTTGTAGATGGTTTGATTGATAAGTACAAGGCACATCTTGTTGCGAAGGGGTTTTCACAAGTGGAGGGTATTGATTACTCTGAGACCTTTTCTCCTATTGCCAAGATGAAATCTATTCATCTTGTACTCTCTCTTGCAACTTCATAGGGATGGACAATGTTTCAAATGCATGTAAAGAGTGCTTTCTTGCATGGAGACCTATAGGAGGAAAACTATATGGAGAAGCCTCACGGTTTTGTGCATGATTCCTCTTTGGTTTACAGACTTTGGCGGTCATTATATAGTCTCAAACAAGCCCCTAGGGCTTAGTATGAGAATATGCACTCATTTATGCTCTCTTCATACTTCAATCATTTCCATTTTGATCCTATAGTGTACAATCAATGTCATGAGGGTGATCTTTTGATTCTTGTGCTATATGTTGATGACCTTCTTCTCACAGGTAGGTCATCCTCTATGATTTAGAGTGTTCAGAGAGCTTTGATGGAGCAATTTGAGAAGACAGATCTCAGTCTTCTACACTATTTTTTGGACCTACAAGTTATTCAGTCTTCAAATGAGATCTCCATACTCTAGCATAAGTATGCTCTTGATATGCTCCATTGATTTGGCATGCTTGATTGCAATCCTGTCTCCACCCCTTTTCAGTCAAGTGTTGTTTTGTCACCACCATGTCCTACTCCTTCAGTATAATCTACTTTGTACAGATAGTTGGTTGGTAGTTTGTTGTACCTGACACACACATGTCTAGATCTTTCCTTTACAGTTGGCCTTATCTCTCGATTCTCACATGATCTGCATGAGATTCATTGACAATATGCCAAATGTATCTTGAGGTACATTCGGGGCACTACTTTGTATGGAATTACCTACACATCAAGAGCTCCTTACATTGTTGGCTTCACTGACTCTGATTGGGCTAGTGATACCACTGATCAAAAGTCTACTTTTGGCTTTGTTTTTTGTCTTGGTTCTAGTCATATCACATGGTCTTACAAGAAGCAAATTGCTCGTGCATTATCATCTACAAAGGAAGAGTACCGAGCATATGTGCTAACTAGTCAAGAGGTTTTATGGCTTCAACATATGATGAATGAGTTTGGGTTTCCTCTAGATAGTCCCACTCTTATATGGTGTGACAATCAGGGTGCTATTCACATTTCTCGCAACCCAGTAGAGCATCAGTGGACCAATTATATTGAGATCCACATGCACTTCATTTGGCAGTTGATCCAAGATGGTGTTCTCATCTTGAAGTATATTCCTACAGCTGAGTAGGTTGCTGATATCTTCACTAAATCTTTTGCCTTTCTGCGCTATCTTTAGTTGCAATTGATGCTTGGGGTGAATGAAGTTTTCCTTGGGGGGTCTTTGTAAGGACTTCCTTCCTTCATGTTTCTTTTTAACATGTTGTTTCATATCTTTTTGGAGTAGAGTTTTTCCCATGTGGTTTTCTCTATTTCTCCACTTTAAAGAGATTTGGTTGTGATTGGGTACCTCATCAGGCCTTGTTTTTGGGACCCAAATTTTCTTTCCAGCTTGTTTTTCTTTAGCTTCTTTAGCTTTTAGTTTGCAGCTTCTCCCTAAGCTCATCTTAAGGGGGGTGTTAGAGTAATAGGTTATTTTTACCTTTTATTCCTCTCTGAAGATTTTCTTAGGGTTTCTAATTCTCCTTTTATAAGGATGAATCTTTTATTTTTTCTTTTTAAATTCTCTCTAATACAATTTTACTTTTGAGAGCTATTGTAGTTTGTCTCCATTCTTCTCTTGTAACAGGTTATTCAAGTTTGCAGATATTCGTGGGTTGTGAAGATTTGTATTCTCAAATATTTCATATTATTCAATGGTCACAAATCAATTTCAACATCTAATGTTGATATATACCAACACTGTAGGTGTAAATTTGAGGGGAGGATACACTATTTCTCTTCTTATATTAGTTTTGGGAGGAAGTATAGCTTCTCATGGAGCTCATTTCTTCTTGAAATTTGTGTGGGAGACACATAAACATTCTCTCATTTATCTCTCATAGGAGGGAACATCTATTGTATATGTGTTATAAGTAATTCTCATGAGGTCATCATGAGTCCTCCTATAATGTAAATTTCATTGCATTATTTCTCTTTTGAAGAGGGTTTTTAGTTCTTGATGATTTTTTCTCCTTCACTTTGTTTATGAGAAGTTTGCACATGTGTACCTTACACGATCTAGTAGCTGGGACTCATCATAATTGTATACATTACTTCTTAAGTTTCACTCAAAGGAAGTATTAGTGTAAATGCCATCTTTACATATTTATTTAGGTTATCATCTTTCTAAGATTTATGTATTCACAATTACCTTATGTTTTCTTAAGATATTTTTCAAACTTTCCTCTCATCCCATGTGGTTGAGACATGTGTACACTCATCATTTAAGATTTTTGTTTCATGCATACTTGTCACTATCTCACACACTTGTAAAGTGAGCTCACAAGTGACACATTATTAGAGGGGTAGTATAAGATACACTTCTACCTGTGTGTATTTTGTTGTACCTATTATCCTACAACACAACACTTTAATAAGACATTAGATTGTTAGTTTCTTAAGAAAATAGGAAATGAAGAAAACTAAGAAATTCATCCTATTGCTCTCTAACTAGCAAGAGTATACTTTAAGTCTAATTTTCTCTCAGATTTAGACTCTAAATAGTGACAATTCACTATTGGAATGAGAGATTCAATGCACTTAACTAAGAAATTTAGAAATCAAACAATGCCATTAATTCATTACCAATTAAGCTATGAAATGAAATGTGAGTTAATTATCTATGAAATCAAAATGACATGTAAGTATGAATGCAATTAACTATATACCATTTGTGATTTTAAAATTCTTCTTTTATAGAACTTTATTGAATTCAACAGTTGAGATGAAATTTGAGAGGAGTGGTTGAGATTCATCATCCTTTGATCTATGTGAGTTGATCCATGTGGCTAACCTCTCATTGGCTGATTTTGTCCTTGTTGTCTCTCGAGAGGTGACATGTATTTTATGTCATTTTATTGATTTGTTTTAATTAATTAATTTAGCCATGCATTTAATGTGATTGATTTAATTAATTAGGCTTAGAGGTAATTAATGTGATTTTGATCATTTGATGATATTTAAATTCTTAATTTGATCATTTTATTGATTTTATCAAATTATGTTAAAATTCAATACGAATTAACATTATCAGGAGATTACTTCAAATTAGGACAAATAGGGCCTCTGGTTCTATTAGCCCAATTTAGGGTGATTATATTTTCCCCTCTTTGAATTGCTTTGCAAACAACACAGTGATTCAAAGAGAAATAGATGATGCTGACGTAGAAAATATTTTGATAGGAATTGATAGAGTCAAGGAGATTTAGAGAGCAATGGAAACTACTCTGAATTTGAGAAATTTAGAGAGCAACATGAACTACTCTGAATTCTAGGAGATTTAGAGAATAGTAGGAACTACTCTAAATTTGAGGATTCCAAGCTTGATCAAACAAAATTCCACGTGATCTAAAAGTTATCGATTCTGAACTTGACTGAACAAAAATCGACCATACCAACTCCGAGCTTGATCGAACTAAGATCGATAGAAGTTTAATCAGGATATTCAGTTTGATTAGGTGTGCTAAAAATGAATATGAAAGACCATGATGATGACAAATAATCAATTTGATTTGAAGCGATGAAACTGATCAATGTCAAAAATATTTGATTTAGGCACAGATAATAAACTTGATTTGAAGTTAATTACCCAACAGTTTCAACTTGATTGAAGATAAATGTCATGCCCCTGATGTTGAAGAATTGGTTGAATTTGACTCTTTGATCAGTTTTGAAATGATTGATTTAGGTATGATTATGCCCCCTCAGGACTGAAATCAGAATAGAAATGTGATAAAATTTGTATAATCTAGCATTGATGAAGATATTCAACTGAAAGAGATTAGTTTGGATTGAGTAAAAATCATTTAGAATGTGTCAGAATTTAATTAGGATTGATTTTAGTGTTAAAATAATACTATTTGACCAAGTTTGACCTTCAAAAGATGAGAGTTGACCAAGTTTGACTAATGTTTGACCAATGTCCTGGAGTACAAACTCGATGTGTGAGCTAGAAAACCACTTTGTGTAGCTTCAAGGAAGCTTTTGTTCATTATTTAAGGTCTATTGAGTACTTTGAACCTGTAATTGAATGAAATTTCTCTGTATGTTGACTTATGGTGACTGTCTAGTTGAATAATAACCATTACTGAATGTATATACCATGTTTCTGCTGCAATTCCATTCATTTTGCTCTGTTCAACTGCATTTCAACCATAGTTGACTTTCATTTTGCAAGGCTGACTTAGCTTTATAGCTCTGCTTCTACTATCTTTAAGTGATATACATAACCTATTTCGATTTTAGTTCCAATATGAATCTCCCGTGACATCCTATCGTGAAAATGCCTTACATCATTAGGGTCCTTGAGAGGCATAAATAGGCTCAAAAGGGTCATTTTACTATTCATTTTCACTTTTCACCATAGTAATTTTAGAGCTTTGACAAATGAAATAATGGTGCTAGTTGAGCGACATCAATTCGAGCTTGGTAGATGTCATGAGCGGCCGACCCATTATGCAGTTCCATTAAGTACCCGATAATGCTCCCTGTGAATATTTTCATTTGAATTTTTACTACATTTCAACCATTTTAAAGCCAATTTCATTTAGGGTCGCACTCGGTAACCAAGGTCGCATTAGGTAAATCCTGTGTTGCATCCATTATTAAACCAAATTACATATCACAAATAGTAAATCCTAGATCACACCCTATTGTGTCACATCCAATCATTTTGTCCTTATTTTTGAAGTTGTCAATCAGTTTGTTGTATTCGGTCAATACAGAGTTTAGCCAATTTGCCTTTAATTTTCCTTGTTTGATGCTGACATAGTGTGAATTTCATGTTTTTAGACCCATTTCAATGTCGTATCATTCTAGAGTCTGAGACCTAGATAGGTTTTGGAGCTCTCCGAGCAGCTGAGCAATCTATGGTAGCTTGTTGTGGATTATGGTGCTTAGCAAATTTACCTGATATTCGGGTGAATCGAGGCTTATTGACTGCTCTTTCAGAGAGATGGCACTTTGAGCACAAAAACTTCCATTTTCCTACCGAGGAGATGACTGTTACCCTCAAAGACATCTGGTGGATCCTTAGAGTCCTAGTCATGGGGGCTCATGTTGAGTATGAGGCCGAGGTGACTATAGCGATGGTAGATGCTTGATGACTATTCTAGGATGTCGCTATTTCACATTGATACCTATCTTGGGATCACATGGTGTCCCATTAGGAGTGTCTTCTTGTATACCTACTAATGCCAGATAGAGGAAAACATGGATTCATGTGTAGCTGGTCCAAAGTCATCGAGGACATGATCTGGTTACCTCGACATTTTTCTTGGGTAGTTGCATTTTTTCTCACATGTACCATGAGTTACATGAGATTGTATACCAACATTATTGTACCATGAAATTTGGCATCCTTGTTCTGTAGATTTGGGCATGGGAGCATATCCCAGTGACACGTCTGATAGTTGATCGCCAGAGGGACCCAGAGATTTTTTATATTTTTATGTATTCTGGTCTTATCCAGCAACTCCACTTGGGTAAGCTATAGTATTAGAGGCGTGTGTTAGATGATGTGACCGATGTGATCTAGAGGCCTTACTTAGACTATGAGAAGTGGCACATAGACACTCAACAGATTCCATTTTTCTTCCATAGAAGGTACCTCATTGGGTGGACTCGATATATTGTAGAGCACTTCATTGTTACTTAAGTTTTGAGGTAGTATGGGAGGACACAAGGCATGCGCTTGGATTTAGAAGTATATGCCCAAGTCAAAGATGAGGAGGGTTAGTGGGGAGCCCAATTATTTTATGAGACTACATTGCATGAGATTTCCCAAATGGTTCCTATTGCTTGGGATTATCTTCTAGAGGTAGCTAATGGAGGTATCACAAATGGCTTCCATGCCCATTATTCAAAACATCCTTTTGCTTGATTCACCGCACCTGATGAGATTTATCCTTGCATCAAGGACACTTTAGACTATGATCTTGTTGAGGATGGTCCAAGCCAAGCCCGTGTTGGTAGGGGTAGGGATAGAGGTAGAGGTAGGGATAGGGGCAGAGTTAGAGGAGATGGAGATGGAGGTGATGGTGGAGGAGATGGTCGTGGGGGAGGAGGTGGTGGTGGGGGAGGTGGGAGATGATGAGCACCCGGAGGGATGGTGACTAGAAGGGCCAACATAGGAGATTCAAAGTAGTGCCTCCATAGAGAGATCCTAGTCCACTTCTACCTTGTTAGAAGTAGCAAAGGGATCTTAGAGAGAGAATTGATAGAGGAGGAGGGTAGCCACCTCGAGGTCCTCCTTTAGATAGAGACATGGATCCTTTGTCTTTATGTGAGTAGGAGAGGGCTTCTTTGCGAACATAGGTCGCCACTTTATAGGCTAGGCTTGTTGACTTGAGAGCTGACAAAGATGAGAAGATAACTACCCTTAGAGTAGAGAGGGACATATATGCACATACGGTTTCCCACCAAGGACAGAGAGCTGCATATTACTTTAGTTTATATTATTCAACTATTCCTATAGCACAAAGAGCTCCTTTGTATTCTATTATAGCACAACCTTTGGAATGTGCGATACTGCCTCTAGTACCTACTAGAGTTGATGCTCCTCCTCCCGATCCTCCTCGAGCTCATGAGGGTGGGAGTCAGACTTGATGTATTGTTGCATTCTTGATGTATCATTTTGACATATATGTATCTCCTTATTATACATTCTGATGTACTTTGTACCATTTTTGATCTATATACTTCTTGATACACTTTGGACTTTGATATGTATGTTATCATTTGATTCCTTGTTACCATGTTGATACTGATGTTATCTGATTGTTATACATGTATCTTGATCTTGATATGCTTTGGATATTGATCTCATATTTGATTATATTTGGTCATGTGATTAGATATATCTGACTGATTGACTTCATTGTATCATGTTATTGATATATGCAAATATTTTTGTACTTTTATGTTTTATGGATGTATGGATGTAGACGCATTTCTTTTGATGTACTTCCATGTTATGCATGTTTATGAGATGTAATTCGATGCGATGTATGGACATCTCTTTTGTTTATTGATGGATGAGAATGGATGCATTAATGCAAGCATATTTATGAGATTCATTTGATTGTGTAGGTGTGTGGATATTAGTGATAGATACTTAGTCATTTTGATTTGATCTTTAATGATTATATGATTCACTTGGTCAAACTTGTAAATTTTGATGTTTTAGAATTTTTACTCATGTTGATGTTTAGTTAATCACATTCATGTTGTTATACTGATGCAACCTAGAATGAATGCAACTATATTAAAATGAATGCAATTTAAAATGAATTTAATGCAACTATAACATGAAATACACCTAAAATGAACCTAATTCACCTTAATATGAAAATGCAACTAAGATGAACCTTAATGCAATTAAAATGAAATGCACCTAGATTAAGATCTTTAATATTGTCATTGCTTATTCAAAATGAGTCTTTTATCATCATATAGATTTTTAGTTGGGACCTCATAGGCTAGTACAATTTTCACTGATAGATTTGGCAATCATGAAAATATGAATACTTTCCTTTTATACGTCATGTCCAAAGTGAATCTAAACATTAAAACATATAGGCCATAATGTTTTGTCAGTTACTTCGTGTTAATATAAACTTTTCTGTTCTTGTACAACACACACACACACACACACACACACACACACACATACATATATACTCATAATGGCCTTTTAGTTATTCATATCCTTGGGTATAGTCTCATTTTTGTGCACATTACTAGGAAGTTGTTTCATTTTAGAGTAAAACGAACAAGGAGATAAATCCAACCTCACCAAAGCTTTCATAGAAAATAGGTCAAGGTATATGTGGCATTCCAATCATGATGGAGGCACTTATCATAGACACCCATTCCATATGATCACCTCAGATAATAGGATTTATTACCAAAAGTAGAAAACAAAGAAAATGTTATGCCCCCAGTACTTGTTTCTCTAGTCATTTTTAGACATCTTTGAGTTACTAAGTGAACACAAAAATCATAAATTGATAATAATTCATGGAAAACTAAAAAAAATTCATGATTTCCTCATATCGAGGCAGGTCTAGAAATACATGATCCACCATACATGTCAAAATATTCGATTGCTATTGTGTAGTATTTAAGAAACACATTTTTTTTAGTTTGCAAGCACTTGTAGAGAACATTATCAATCATAGATATTTCTTTCCTTATTGTTCGTGTCTAGTGTAGTAGATGTCTCACCTATTTAGTGTTAGTGTTTAGAAACACTCTTATCTCCATGACGAGTCTTTAGGAATAGTTTTTAGGTCCAAGTATTAATAAATTTTGTTTATTGTTTCAGGTTGGTGGTATTTAAAAAAATACCCTTGGTTGTGTAGTTTATCTTCAGTTTCAGACTAGGGATGATCAACACCCAGAAGAGAGTCCTAATATTGATTAGGTGACCTTGTGGCTCACATGACCATGACCACTGCCCCTTAGAGAAGATGAATTTCCTAGGACTTTGATATAGATAGATTCCATTCTTAGGAGAATAGGATTTTTCTGAATAATATGGCTCACAATTTGATTGTCATGAAAGTGACTGGAAGATATATACAAACTAAAGTTTAGATTGGCCAAGCGTTCAAGCGTCGTATTGATAGATAAAGCATTGATTACAAGTAGTTCCTATTTACTAGGTTTTCACCACTTCGACAATTTTAATTTTTGCTATCATGATGCCTATTTACCAGGTTTTCACCAAGATACTTTTTCTCTTTTTCAATTTTTTTGTACTTTTTCTATTTTTTTTGACTCACCAAGGCACCTATTTGCTAGGTTTTCACCAAGATGGTCATTTTTTCAAGACTTTTTCCATTTTTTTTAATTTTTATGCTTTCCATTGTTTTTGATTTTTTTTAGGATCAATATTTGTTATTTTTGTATTTCTTTAGGAACTCCTTTCGCTTTCTTTTTTGTATTTGTTCAAGAACTCTTTTTTCTATATAGATGTTGCCTCAAGAATATTAGGCGTAAAACCATTTCAGGTGGAGAGTATTTATTGGATCTAGTAGTACATATCCCTCAGGTGTAGCCAATTGATAGACTCTTGATCCAAATGAAGTTGTGATAACAAAGGGACCTAGCTAGTTAGGTTCAAACTTTCCCTTTCTCTCTTGGTGCTGTTGATTCTTCAGATTTTCTCGTAAGACTAAGTCTCCTATCTGAAATGTTCTTGGCTTTAATTTCTTTTTATAACCTCTTGACATCCTCTTTTGGTAGAATTTGAGATGATTAAATGCCTATTGTTTGCGCTCATCTAACAGTTCTAGCTCTTGTAATCGAGAGATTTTGTAGTCCTCATAAGTGATTGGATTTTTCAATGATACCCTCAATGATGGAATCTCTACTTCAACCAGCAATACCGCTTCAGACCCATATACTAGTGCAAAAGGAGTTGCTTCGGTTGGTGTTTTGATGTTGGTGCGATATGCCCACAATGCTATATTTATTTGCAAGTGCCAATCTCTTCCTGATTTTCTCAATGTTATATGCAAGATCTTTAAGATTGTTTTGTTTGATGCTTTAGCTTGTTCGTTACCTTGAGGGTAATTTTAGTCACAATTGATGAGGGTATCCCATACTTACATTTGATGTAGTTTAGGATAAACATTGAGATTTTCTTTCCTATAGCATTGGCTAGTGGTATAGCTTTGACCCATTTTGTAAAGTATTCAATTGTTGTAATGATAGACTTATGTCCATTGGATGAGTTTGGGTAAATTTTCCCTACTAAATCAAAAGCCCATTATTGAAATGGCCAATGTGTAATGAATGGAATTAACTCCCTAGCTAGAGCGTGTATCAAGTTTCCATGGACTTGGCATTTCTTTCATGTTTTGGCATATTGAATAGCATCTTTTTCCATTGTAGGCCAGTAGTATCCTACTCTTAAGAGTTTCTTAGCTAATGAAAAATGATTTGAGTGAGACCCACACACACCTTCATGTACTTTCTTTAACGCATGACTTGAATCTTCATTTTCTAAACATCTAAGTAGCGTACCATCTAGAGAAGGTCTATACAAGTCATTATCAATGATTAAATAATGCAATGCTTCTCTTATGAGGTATATTTTTTTATTTCTCGAATAATTTTTAGGGAAGGTTTGGTCTTTAAGATAGGAATAGATATGGGCATATCTAGATATGACTTGGGTTTCAATAGCACATACAATTTGGTAATCAGGTGAGTCATAGGCTGGAAAAGGGAGTTCTTCCACTAGGAAGTCATAGTGAAAATGATGCTCTTCCAGTTGTAACATGGATGCTAAGGTAGCCATCACATCTGCAGCTTTATTCTATGACCTTGGGATCTAGTCAAATGTGATATAGACAAAATACTTATTTAGGTCATCCACTATTCTCTTATAAGGCATTATCTTATCATCCTTTGTCTGATAGTCATCATTGACTTGATTAATAATAAGTTGTGAGTCTCCATAGATATGTAACTCAATAATTTTACTTTCTATTGATATCTTTAATCCTTTCACTAGAGATTCATATTCTGCTATGTTATTCATGCATGGAAATATCATCTTGTATGCCTTTGGTATTTGTATCCTTGCAGAGTAATGAAAAAATATCTAGCTCCTGATCCTTGTGTAAATGAGCCATCCAAATACATCTTCCATGGATGTTCTATAAGGTGCATGATTTATTCATTAGGGAATTCTATATGCAATGGTTTGTTAGCTATAAATGGTGCTTCAGCCAGTTGGTCATCTATTACTTGTCCCTTAATAATTTTAATATCAATGTACATTCAATATCAAAATCACTTAAGACTAAAACCCAATTTGCTAGTCTTCTTGTCAATGTTGATTTATTCAACAGATACTTAAGTGGATCTATCTTAGCTACTAGCTTCACTTTATGTACCAACATATAGTGTCTTAGCTTCTGAGATGTGAATACCACTGCTAAGCATGCCTTTTCAATTATTGAGTAGTTAAACTCATAGGAAATTAGAGTCCTGCTAATATAGTATATAACCATTTCTTTCTTGGATTCATCCTCTTGTGCTAGAAATACCCATAATGATGTGTTTGTTGCTAATATGTATAGTAGAAGTGGTTTTCCATGTATCGAATCCATCAGAATATGAGGATTCACCAAATATTTCTTAACTTGAGCAAAAAAATTCTCACATAGTTCATCCCATGTGAATGTGACTCATTTATGCATCATCTTCGTGAAAGGTTGAGATTTATGTGCTAACTGGGATATGAATCTCCTTATGGATTGTAACTTACCTTGAAGTGTCCTCATCTAAATGATATTATTGGGTGGTTTCATTTCAAAGATTGCTTTTACCTTTGTTGGGTCAACTTCAATTCCTTTTGCTGAAACTATGAAGCCTAGAAACTTTCTTGATGATACTCCAAATGCACACTTCTTAGGGTTTAACCTTAATTGAAATTGCTCCATTCTATCAAATATTCTCCTTAGGTCCTCTAAATGGGTTGTTCTTGCTTTTGATTTTGCTAATGTGTCATGAACATAATCTTCCATATTTTTGTACATCATATCATGAAATATTGTCATCATCACCCTTTGGTATGTTGTGTCCGCATTCTTGAGACTGAATGACATTACGCTCCAATAGTATGTACCCCATGCACATGTAAATGTGGTCTTCCCTTAGTCTTCAAGGGTGATCTTGATTTGGTTGTATCCTGAGAATGCATCCATTAAGGAATACATCTCATATCCCATGGTAAGATCTACAATCATATCTATGTTAGGGAACGAAAAATCATCCTTTGGACAAGCTTTGTTTAGGTCTCTAACGTCTATGAAAACCCTTATATATTTATCCACTTTGGAGATAGGAACTATATTAGATATCCATTTTGTGTAGTCAATAGGTCTTATGAATCTCGCTTTAAACAATTTCTCTAGTTCTAATTTGACTAACAATGCCACTTGTGGGTTCATTTTTCTCAATTTTTGTTTGATGGGCTTTACTTTAGAAGAAATAGATAGATGATGAATTATTAGGTCTGTATCCAACCCGAGCATGTCTCAATAAGACCAAGCAAATTTTTTCTTCTTTTCCTTGAAGAAATTAGTGAATTGCAGTTTCTCTTCTTTTGATAAAGATTGAGCAATGTGGACCATTTTTGGTGCTTCTATTGTTCCTAGATTGATAAGATATGTTGGCTTGATTAATACTAAATATCTCTCATGAAAATGATCTGGAAGAATATCAAGATTCTCATCCTTTGGCACCTCCAAGAGGTTTTCACCATTGGATACATCTTTTTCTTTTACTATTTTTGAATCTGATACTACCACAATATGGTTTTTACCATCAATTTTCTTTTTCTTTTTATTTTTCCTTTTTAGACTGAGAGACTTG
The DNA here is from genome assembly GCA_027943335.1 of Chamaecyparis obtusa. Lineage (NCBI taxonomy): Eukaryota > Viridiplantae > Streptophyta > Pinopsida > Cupressales > Cupressaceae > Chamaecyparis > Chamaecyparis obtusa. Next base: position 214,228 of record BSBK01000412.1, read on the forward strand.
ATATCCTCCTCAATCATATTTACGCTCCTTACACTAGTGGAAGGGGTAAAGGGTTAACAAGTGCTTAGGTAGCAAGCTAGAGTGTAGTCATTATCAAAGGATAATAGGCTTGTGGGTGTGGATTCATTTCGGTCTATAAGCTTGGGATGTATCAAGGGAAAAGATTCATAGGGTTTGAGAGACAACACTACATTATTATCAATGTTATTAACTTGCAAGATGATTATTGTCAAGTTTTCTTCCAAAGAATTGTTAAGATTATTAAAGTCATTATCGTTATTATTGGAGTTCACGTTAATGTTAGTGAATCTAACCCTAGTGACCTAGCATTAGAACTTTCTCCTTCAATTTGGATTCTAGGAGTGTATCTATGCACAACATCTACGTCTATTTCTATTGTGTCATTAGAGAGTATGTCCCATTAATACTCATGAATCAGCATGACTATTATCTAAGATTCCCAAGAAGTAGGCAATAGTCATTGGTACATCCTCTTCTTCATCAACATTGTTTTGTTCTTATTGATTTTCTATTTCTTGTAAAGGTTCTTGTGAAGATGTTATATCTTGTTATTCTTGAAAATGAGGCATGTCAAGAACATGAGTGATAGTAACCAACTACCCCTAGTTAGGATGCATTTATTTTATTTATTCTTCTGATTCTTATTCAGATCCAAGATTGGTGCTATGCTCTGACAGTGGATCTCCTTTCAAGAGTAGTAATCTCTCATAGGAAATTGGTTGTCCTTTTATTTCTTCATCATCATCTAAATCACCTGATCTGTCAAATACCAGACCATCTTCAGCTATGGAATGAGATGTCATTTCTTTGAAACCTACTCCAGTTTTGTCTCTAGGATTTCTAAAGTCCATGTGTATTGGTTCCATAAGTCCTTGATTATTTTGACCCAACAATCCTTTGCCTTTATAGCCCATTTTTTTCATGATGTCATAAACTTTTTCATATTTTTTCGGGGCTATCTCCACATTTTTGACATTTCCATCATGTTCATCCTCTTTGTATATCCATTGTAGAATGACTTTTTCTTCATTTTCTTCTTCGAGAGACACCTTTTCTTTCACCATCCTTGTTCCTTCATGAATGGTCAAAGTATCACCTTTGGAAGGTGTGAATGTTGATCAAGGTCTTCCTCAAGATCTGGGAGATAAGGGTAAATCTATTATGGACATCAAGCAATCTATTTTGTATTCCCTCATTCCTATTTCTTGAATATTAACCTTCTTTGCAAAACTTCATAGGACCATTTATTTAGAAGTTTCTACTTTGTGAGCACTTTCTTTTTTGTGCGAAATAAAAAGTTATCCACTTTCTTGAGACTATTGCAAGGATAAGTTGTATTCACCGGAATGGTTACCTCTACTCCATTGTAGGGAAACTTTATGCATTGATGATAGGTAGAAGGTACCACCTACATTGTATGGATCCATGGTCTTCCAAGAAGAATATTGTAGGCAAGTCGTAGGTCTAGAACTTGACATATTACATCTTTTTCCACTGGTCCTACTCTGATGGGTAAGACAACCAATCCTCAGAGGATCTTTCTCCTTCATCATAGGCTTTGATGGTTATCTTTCTTCTTAGATCAATTACATGCTCAAAGAACCCCAATTTCTTTACCAGATTATATGTACATATATTCAAACCAATGCCTCCATCTATCAAGACACACTTGACTCATTGTTTATGGATCAATAACTCTAGATGTAGTGGTTGATTATGTGGATGGTTCAAAGACTTATCCTCTTCCTCATAGAAAGAAAAGTAGTGTGGGGAATTTAGATGACCAACCATAGTTTGGAATCTGTCTACATCTAAGTCCTTAGGTACATTAGTAGTAAGAAGGGCTTGGTCAAGAATCTCTCGATGGGTTGGAGAGATTTTCAATAGTTCCAAAATGGAAATTTGGGTAGGTGTACGTTGCAATTGATCTACTAGACTGAACTTTGAAGGTAACGTTGATTATTTAGGAACCGTTGTTATAGCAGGTAGGTTTAATGTCGAAGCTCCCTTAAGGGTGAGCTTATCTTGACTCCTTATCACAAAATTGGAGGATTCTATCTTATCTTGTACTCCTTTGAGATTAATCACATTGATGGATTGTTTGCAAGGTTCCACCATATGAATCACATTGTCATTATCAGTGTAGGTGTAATTAATTTTATTTCTTTTAGAAGATTCACCCTTTTCATAATTAAGTAATGGGGTTTGAAATGATTTGTGATCATTATTCGTATGATGGCCATCCACTTTGACTTTTCCTTCTTCAATTAGGTCCTGAATGACATGTCTTAGCTTCATATAGTTATTGGTTTTGTGTCCTTTATTGTGATCTAAAAATAATAGTATTCATTATCGTTCCACTACTTTGGTTTCACTTCTAGTTCCCATGGTTTTGAATCTAGGATTGTAATAATCTTATTATCCAAAATTGACTTCAAGACCACCTCTAGAATATCTCCCAAAGGTGTAAATGTCCTCTTAGGTTTTGATAACCAAGGTTCATTTTGATTATTGGATTTATTGAAAGTTTTAGGAGCTATTGACATCGCCATTGTATTCATGTTCTTACTAGCTTGTAGACTTGTAGAAAGATTAAACACCTTAGGCTTCGGTCTTGCATTAGGTGCATCCACAACTCCATCATTAACCACATTCTTATTCTTATTCCCATATTTGTACTTATCCTTATTGTTGTTAGAATAGTACTTGTCTTTATTCTCCTTGTAGATAGTGATTTTTCCTATCTTAACCAAGACTTCTTCAATCTTAATTGCACTATCTACCATATTGTCAAAACCTAGTGGACCTTGGAGTTGTATAGGGAAATTAATTTCAGGCACCAGATTGTTAATGAAGATATCCATCTTCTCACTCTTAGGTATTTTTCATGAGTATCTTGCGAAGATCCTTCTCCATCATTGTAAAAATGTTAGGAATGGTTCTCCACTCTTCTGCTTTGTATTGCACAAGTCTAACATGGTCACCATATGTTGTATATTCTATGAGTACTTCTGAATAAAATTCTCAACTAGTTCTTCAAATGTCTTAATGCCTATGGGTATTTTAGAAAACCAGTCCATTACTTGTACACCCAAGTTTCTTACAAACAAACCTCATCAAGTAGGTTTGTTCATGCATAAATTCCATGCTTAATGTGCAAAAATCCCTCACATGGTCCTGAGGATCCAATTTTCCAGCATATTTTTCATATTTAGGAAGTATGACATGTTGCGAAAATGGTATCATTCTCACATCCTTATCAAAAGGGAAAGGAAAAATCTTCCAATGAATATTACTTTATTAGTTTTTCCTTTTCTTTCTTCAAATCTTGTATCTCTACTTTAATAGCAAGTAACTGTCGCATTATTATAGATATAGGAGTAAGATCCTATTTTTTCTTGAGTTGGTTGACATCATAGTCCTTTGGTAGCTTCACTCCTTGAGATGCCAACTCTAAAAAATATATTTCCTTGTTTTCTTCCAATGTTATTTGAAGTATCTTTTGGAATTTTTTGCTTCTTTGGCATCTTTGATATTCTTCTTCATTTGGATCTTCGTCACTATTAGAATCATAGTGATTTCCTCGATTCTCTTCTTCCCCTTGATTGGATTATTCTTCTTGATCATTGTGATTACTATTTCTTTCTTAATGAAGGGTGCTCCCCTTAATACCACAAACACATAACAGAAATAGAGAAACAACAACAATATGCAAGAATAGAAAATGGGCTTCTTATTATCTCCACAAATATGGAATTACAAACTTTCAAAATTACAATATGCAAAGCCACATGGGCATTCCCTTACAATATTATGTAGGACAAAGCCTTGAATCAATACCCAGATCTACTACCCAGAACTGTCCCAAACTGCCTAAGACAACACTACAATGTCCCTTATATAGGCAAATTTCCACCGCTTGGGAAGGTTCCAGAATTTTAGCCAACAAGGCTGACCAAACTTAGAATTATTTTATTTTACAATTTATTACATCAAAGTCAGCTCAAAATAACTTTTGAAACCCAAATAGAAATTTTGAAGGAAAATAATTTTCCGCCATTTCTGGTGACCCAACTTCTGAAGACCATAAGTCATCACCAGTTGACCCGATTGACTATTATAACCCCATTCCGGAAAGGCCACGAAGCACTCTACATGTTTGACTCACACAAGTGCCTATCATCCAAATTTTGGACCTCATTTGGGGCCTCTAAAGCCTTCAAAAATGAGTTCAAAGTTTATGTACCTTGTTGCCAATAGCAAAAATCTTCAATATCTACAAAGCTAGACTTGATCTGTCAATGAAACTTTATTGGCAGGCTGATATAACCAAAATGAACCTCCAGGGAAGAAATCAGAACATTCCTAGATCGGATTACCAACTTACTAAAAATAGCAAGTTTCCATAAATAGCAACTCTGCACAAGATAGCCCTTATTGAATACAAAAATAGATATATTTTTGGGTGATGCAAGATTGCTCTTACACCCAGGATGCTCCTGCATCATACACCCGGGGTAATTTGAGAAGTGACCCTGTCATGACTCAGGTGTGCAGAGGAAAACCAAGATAGTTAACCTCCTCCTTCGTTAGCCATGATGAATCTTCAATAGGTCATCCATTCCATTTGACCAAGTACTCTTCATATGTCCTATTCCTTGTTCTTCTGCCAACACGACTATCCAGTATGTACAACACACCTATCAAACTACCATGGTCTACCCAACAACATATGACATGCATCCATAGATATGATATCACATAGTACCTCATCATGGTACCCACGAATCTTGAACTTTACTAGGTAGTATTCACTGACCATGACCTTGTGGTCATCCTGCACCTAGGCAATTCGATATTGATGTGGGTGTTTCTATCTCTTGAGCTTCAACTTTGTCACCATCTCTTTTGACACCAAATTGTTAGTGCTTCTAGTATCAATAATCACATCACAACATTTACCCTCACACTTTCATCTATTGTGAAACAGGCTCCTCCCTTGTTCAGGTTCATTCTCACCACTCAGCAGGACTCTTCTGTTAATCAACATTTCTCCTCTTTCAGCATCTTTAGAATTTGATGATCTGGCATCTTCATCTACATGTGCAACTCTGGCCTTGCCTTCATTCCTCCTATCAATCCTTCCTTGGCATTGAGGACATTCAAATGCCCTATGACCATCTTCTCCATAGTGAAAACATGTTCCATAGAAGCCTCGTCTTCCTGAACCTTGTCCTCTTCCTCTTCCTCTTTGATCTCTATTGTTCTGATCTTGGAAATGATTGGAATTGTTTCCTCTCTAATTTTGACTACTACTAGCTTCATCCTTCTTTTTTGGATCTTCATTTCGGCCTCCATATGACCATCCGCTAGATCATCCACCATGACCTCTTCCATTTTGTCTGCTCTCGAACTTCTTGTTCAGCTTTTTCTCTACTTTTAGGGAAAACTGGTATGCCTCTTCAATACTACTCATTCGAACCAGATTCAACTCCTCCTAAATGCTTGGCCTCAACCCATTAAAGTAACAAGAAAATTTCTCCTTATCAGCTTCTGCATGGCCTGTTCTGATGAGGATTTGATAGAACTCCTATGTATACTCCTAAACAGATAGTCCCACTTGCTTCAAACTTTGCATTTTCTTCAGTAGGTCAAGGTCATAATAAACAGGGATGAACTGTCGCTTCAATTTATCCACCATCCAATCCCACCTTATGATTTTATCTTTCCCTCTTCTATTTCACTCCAATTCAATCTCTTGCCACTAGATCTTTGCATGACCTTTCAGTCTGGCCTTCGCAAATTTGACCCTATCAGGATCCTCAATATCTTCATACTCAATATTCTTCACATTCATTGATCCAGTCGATCAATTCTTCTGGGTTAAGATTTCCTAAAAAATGTAGGAACCTCAATCTTAGGTCTTTTCTTGATCTTGGAAATGGCTTGGAAAAGTCTTTCTTCTTCTTGATTCAAAATTTCACCTTCTTCTTCTTGATCATCATTTCCTTCTTCGGCTTCATCCTCACTTTCATCTCTGACATTAAGATTCATTCCTCTGCAAATCTCTTCTTGCAATGCTCACACTTGTCTCTGGAGTGCTCTAACCTCAGGTGTTACAACACCAGCTCTTCCACCATGTTCCCTTCATGGAGGCATTTTTGTGATTCTCACTGAAACCCTAACCACGGTCCTGGTTCAAACTACCTCACAGTCGACAATCTGTTTACAGAGAAACCCTAACCCATGCTCCTGGTGCAAACTACCTCACAATTAGTGATCTATTTACACAATCAAGAACTCCTACTCTGATACCACTTGATGAAGGGTGCTCCCCTTAATACCATAAAAATATAACAGAAATAGAGAAACAACAACAACATGAAAGAACACAAAATGGGCTACTTATTATCTCCACAAATATGGAATTACAAACTTTTAGAATTACAATATGCAAAGCCACATGGGAATTCCCTTACAATATTCTGTAGGATAAAGCCTCGAATCAATATCCAGATCTACTATCTAGAACTATCTCAAATTGCCTAAGACAACACTACAGTCTCCCTTATATAGGCAATTTTCCACCGCCTAGGAAGGTTTCAGAATTTTAGCCAACAAGGCCGACCAAACTTAGAATTATTTTATTTTACAATTTATTACATCAAAGTCAGCTCAAAATAACTTTTGAAAGCCAAATAGAAATTTTGAAGGAAAATCATTTTCCACCATTTCAGGTAACCCAACTTCCGAAGACCATAAGTCATCGCAAGTTGACCCGATTGACTATTATAACCCCATTCCAAAAAGGCCACAAAGCGCTCTACAGGTTTGACCCACACAAGCGCTTGTCACCAAAATTTTTGACCTCATCTGGGGCCTCTAAAGCCTTCAAAACTGAGTTCAAAGTTTCTGTACCCTATTGCCAATACCAAAAATCTTGAATATCTACAAAGCTAGACTTAATCTGTCAATGAAACTTTACTGGCAGGCTGATATGACCAAAATGAACCTCCATTGAAGAAATCAAAACATTCCGAGATCGGATTACCAACTTACTAAAAATAGCAAGTTTCCATAAATAACAACTTTGCACAAGATAGCCCTTATTGAATACAGAAAAAGAAATATTTTTGGGTGATACAGGATTGCCCTTACACCCAGGATGCTCCTGCATCAGACACCTGGGGTAATTTGAGAAGTGACGCTGTCATAACTCAGGTGTGCAAAGGAAAACCAAGATGGTTAACCTCCTCCTTTGTTAGCCATGATGAATCTTCAACAAGTCATCCTTTCCATTTGACCAAGTACTCTTCATATGTCCTGTTCCTTTTGCTTTTGCCAACAGGACTATCCAGTATGTACAACACACCTATTAAACTACCACGGTCTACCCAATAACATATGACATGCATCCATAGATATGATATCACATAGTACCTCATCATGGTACTCACCAATTTTGAACTTTATTAGGCACTGTTCACTAACCATGACCTTGTGGTCATGACCTTAGGTGTTACAACACCAGCTCTTCCACCATGTTTCCTTTGTGGAGGCATTTTCATGATTCTCGCTAAAACCCTAACCATGGTCTTGGTGCAAACTGCCTCACAATTGATGATCTATTTACATAGAAACCCTAACCCACGGTCTTGGTGCAAACTGCCTCACAATCGGTGATCTATTTACACACTCAGGAACTCCTTCTCTAATACCACTTAATGAAGGGTGCTACTCTTAATACCACAAACAGATAATAGAAATAGAGAAACAACAACAATATGCAAGAAAAAAAAATGGGCTTCTTATTATCTCCACAAATATGGAATTACAATCTTTTAGAATTACAATATGCAAAGCCACATGGGCATTCCCTTACAATATTCTGTAGGACAAAGCCTGGAATCAATACCCAGATCTACTACCCAGAACTATCCCAAACTGCCTAAGACAACACTATAGCCTCCCTTATATAGGCAATTTTCCACAGCCTGGGAAGGTTCTAGAATTTTAGCCAACAAGGCCAACTAAACTTAGAATTATTTTATTTTACAATTTATTACATCAAAGTCGGCTCAAAATAACTTTTGAAACCCAAACAAAAATTTTGAAGGAAAATCATTTTCCACCATTTCAGGTGACCCAACTTCCGAAGATCATAAGTCATCACTAGTTCACTCGATTAACTATTATAACCCCAATCTGCAAAGGCCATGAAGTGCTCTATAGGCTTGATTCATGTAAGTCCCTGTCACCCAAATTTTTGACATCATCCAGGGCCTCTAAAGCCTTTGAAATTGAGTTCAAAGTTTCTATACCCTATTGCCAATACCAAAAATCTTCAATATCTACAAAGCTAGACTTGATCTGTCAATGAAACTTTACTGGCACGCTGATATGACAAAAATGAACCTCTAGGGAAGAAATCAGAAAATTCTGAGATCAGATTACCAACTTACTAAAAATAGAAAGTTTCCATAAATAGCAACTCTGCACAAGATAGCCCTTATTGAATACAAAAACAAAAATATTTTTGGGTGATGCAAGATTGCTCTTACACCCAGGATGCTCCTGCATCAGACACTTGGGGTAATTTGAGAAGTGACACTGTCACGACTCAGGTGTGCAGAGGAAAACCAAGATAGTTAACCTCCTCCTTCATTAGCCATGATGAATCTTCAATAGGTCATCCTTTCCATTTGAACAAGTACTCTTCATATGTCCTGTTCCTTGTGCTTCTGCCAACAGGACTATCCAGTATGTACAACACACCTATCAAACTACCATGGTCTACCTAACAACATATGAAATGCATCCATAGATATGATATCACATAGTACCTCATCATGGTCCTCACCAATCTTGAACTCTACTAGGCACTGTTCACTGACCATGACCTTGTGGTCATCCTGCACCCAGGCAATCCGATATGGATATGGGTGTTTCTATCTCTTGAGCTTCAACTTTGTCACCATCTCTTCTGACACCAAATTGTCAGTGCTTCCACTATCAGTAATCACATCACAACATTTACCCTCACACTTGCATTTGGTGTGAAACAGGCTCCTCCTTTGTTCAGGTTCATTCTCACCACTCAAGATGACTCTTTTGTTAATCAACGTTTCTCCTCTTTCAACATCTTCAGAATTTGATGATCTAGCATCTTCATCTACATGTGCAAATCTGGCTTGGCCTTCATTCCTCCTATCCATCCTTCATTGGCATTGAGGACATTCAAATTCCCTATGACCTTCTTCTCCACAATTAAAACATGTTCCACAGAAACCTCCTCTTCCTGAACATTTTCCTCTTCCTCTTCCTCTTCCTCTTCCTCTCTGATCTCTATTGTTCTGATCTTGAAAATGATTGGAATTGTTTCCTCTCTGATTTTGACTGCTACTAGCTTCATCTTTCTTTTTCAAATCTTCATTTCGGCCTCCATATGACCGTCCACCAGATTGTCCACCGCGACCTCTTCCATTTTGTCTGCTCTTGAACTTCTAGTTTAGCTTTTCCTCTACTTTTAGGGCAAATTGGTATGCCTCTTCAATACTATTCATTCGAACCAGATTTAGCTCCTCCTGAATGCTTGGCCTCAACCCATTAAGGTAATGAGAAACCTTTCCCTTATCAACTTCTGCATGGCCTATTCTGATGAGGATTCGATAGAACTCCTATGTATACTCCTAAACAGATCATCCCGCTTGCTTCAAACTTTGCATTTTCTTCAGTAGGTCAAGCTCATAATCAACAGGGATGAATTATCACTTCAATTTATCCACCATCCAATCCCATCTTGTGATTTTGTCTTTCCCTCTTCTATTTTTCTCCAATTGAATCTCTCTCCACCAGATCTTCACATGACCTTTCAGTCTGGGCTTCGCGAATTTGACCCTATCAGGATCCTCAATATCTTCATACGCAAAATATTCTTCCAATTCATTGATCTAGTCAATCAATTCTTCTGAGGTTAAGATTTCTTGAAAATGTAGGAACCTCAATCTTAGGTCTTTTCCCGATATTGGAAATGGCCTGAAAAAGTATTTCTTCTTCTTGATTCAAAATTTCACCTTCTTATTCTTGATCATCATTTCCTTCTTCGGCTTCATCCTCACTTTCATCTCTGACATTAAGATTCATTCCTCTGCGAATCTCTTCTTGCAATGCTCGCACTTGTCTGTGGAGCACTCTAACCTCAGGTGTTACAACACCAACTCTTCCACCATGTTCCCTTCATGGAGGCATTTTCATTATTCTCGCTAAAACCCTAACCACGGTCCTGTTGCAAATTGCCTCATAGTCGGTGATTTGTTTACATAGAAACCCTAACCCACAGTCCTAGTGCAAACTACCTCACAATCGGTGATCTATTTACATACTTAGGAACTCCTTCTCTGATACCACTTGATGAAGAGTGCTCCCCTTAATACCACAAACACATAACAAAAATAGAGAAACAACAACAATATTCAAGAACAGAAAATGGGCTTCTTATTATCTCCACTAATATGGAGTTACAAACTTTCAGAATTACAATATGCAAAGCCACATGAGCATTCCCTTACAATATTCTATAGGACAAAGCCTCGAATCAATACCCAGATCTACTACCCAGAACTATCTTGAACTGCCTAAGACAACACTACAACCTCCCTTATATAGGCAATTTTCCACTGCTTGGGAAGGTTCCAGAATTTTAGCCAACAAGGTCGACCAAACTTAGAGTTATTTTATTTTACAATTTATTACATCAAAGTCAGCTCAAAATAACTTTTGAAACCCAAACAAAATTTTTGAAGGAAAATCATTTTCTGCCATTTCAGGTGACTGAACTTCCAAAGACCATAAGTCATCGCCAGTTGACCCGATTGACTATTATAACCCCATTCCAGAAACGCCACAAAGCGCTCTACAAGTTTGACTCATGCAAGTGCCTTTCACCCAAATTTTTGACCTCATCCGGGGCCTCTAAAGCCTTCAAAACTAAGTTCAAAGTTTCTATACCCTGTTACCAATACCAAAAATTTTCAATATCTACAAAGCTAGACTTGATTTGGCAATGAAACTTTACTGGCAGGTTGATATGACCAAAATGAACCTCTAGGGAAGAAATCAGAACATTTTGAGAATATATTACCAACTTACTCAAAATAGCAAGTTTCCATAAATAGCAACTCTGCGCAAGATAGAAATATTTTTGGGTGATGTAAGATTGCTCTTACACCCAAGATGCTCCTACATCAGACACTCGGGGTAATTTGAGAAGTGACCCTGTCATGACACAAGTGTGTAGAGGAAAACCAAGATGGTTAACCTCCTCCTTCGTTAGCCATGATGAATCTTCAATAGGTCATTCTTTCCATTTGACCAAGTACTCTTCATATGTCCTATTCCTTGTGCTTCTACCAATACGACTATCTAATATGTACAACATAGCTATCAAACTACCACGGTCTACCCCACAACATATGACATGCATCCATAGATATGATATCACATAGTACCTCATCATGGTACCCACCAATCTTGAACTTTACTAGGCACTATTCACTGACCATGACCTTGTGGTCATCTTGCACCCAGGCAATTCGATATGGATATGAGTGTTTCTATCTCTTGAGCTTCAACTTTGTCACCATCTCTTCTGACACCAAATTGTCAGTGCTTCCAGTATCAATAATCACATCACAACATTTACCCTCACACTTGCATCTAGTGTGAAACAGGCTCCTCCTTTGTTCAGGTTCATTCTCACCACTCAGCAGGACTCTTCTGTTAATCAACGTTTCTCCTTTTTCAGCATCTTCAAAATTTGATGATCTGGCATCTTCATCTACATGTGCAACTCTGGCCTTGCCTTCATTCCTCCTATCCATCCTTCCTTGGCATTGAGGACATGCAAATGCCCTATGACCTTTTTCTCCATAGTGAAAACATGTTCCACGGAAGCCTCGTCTTCCTGAACCTTGTCCTCTTCCTCTTCCTCTCTGATCTCTATTGTTCTGATCTTGGAAATGATTGGAATTGTTTCATCTCTGATTTTGACTGCTACTAGCTTCATCCTTCTTTTTTTGGATCTTCTCTTTGGCCTCCATATGAATGTCCACCAGATCGTCCACCGCAACCTTTTCCATTTTGTCTGCTCTCGAACTTCTTGTTCAACTTTTCCTCTACTTTTAGGGTAAACTGGTATGCCTCTTCAATACTATTCATTTGAACCAAATTCAACTCCTTTTGAATGCTTGGCCTCAACCCATTAAGGTAATGAGAAACTTTCTCCTTATCAGCTTCCGCATGGCCTGTTCTAATTAGGATTCAATAGAACTCCTCTGTATACTCCTGAACAGATTGTCCCGCTTGCTTCAAACTTTGCATTTTCTTCAGTAGGTCAAGCTCATAATCAATAGGGATGAACTGTTGCTTTAATTTATCCACCATCCAATCCCATCTTGTGATTTTATCTTTCCCTCTTCTATTTCACTCCAATTCAATCTCTTGCCACCAGATCTTCGCATGACCTTTCAGTCTAGCCTTCACGAATTTGACCCTATCAGGATCCTCAATATCTTCATACTCAATATATTCTTCACATTCATTGATCTAGTCGATCAATTCTTCTGTGTTAAGATTTCTTGAAAATGCAGGAACCTCGATCTTAGGTCTTTTCCCGATCTTGGAAATGGCGTGCAAAATTCTTTCTTCTTCTTGATTCAAAATTTTGCCTTCTTCTTCTTGATCATCATTTCCTTCTTCGGCTTCATCCTCACTTTCATCTCTGACATTAAGATTCATTCCTCTGCGAATCTCTTCTTGCAATGCTCACACTTGTCTCTGGAGTGCTCTAACCTCAGGTGTTACAACACCAGCTCTTCCACCACGTTCCCTTCATGGAGGCATTTTCATGATTCTCACTAAAACCCTAACCACGGTCCTAGTGTAAACTGGCTCACAGTTGGTGATCTGTTTACACAGAAATGCTAACCCACGGTCTTGGTGCAAACTACCTCACAATCGATGATTTGTTTACACACTTAGGAACTCCTGCTCTGATACCACTTGATGAAGGATTCTCCCCTTAATACCATAAACACATAATAGAAATAGAGAAACAACAACAATATGCAAGAATAGAAAATGGGCTTCTTATTATCTCCACAAATATGGAATTACAAGCTTTTAGAATTACAATATGCAAAGCCACATCGACATTCCCTTACAATATTTTGTAGGACAAAGCCTAGAATCAATACCCAGATCTACTACCCAGAACTGTCCCGAACTGCCTAAGAGAACACTAAACCTCCCTTGTATAGGCAATTTTCCACCGCCTGGGAAGGTTCCAAAATTTTAGCCAACAAGGTCGACCAAACTTAGAATTATTTTATTTTACAATTTATTACATCAAAGTCAGCTGAAAATAACTTTTGAACCTCAAATAGAAATTTTGAAGGAAAATCATTTTCTACCATTTCAGGTGACCCAACTTCTAAAGACCATAAGTCATCGCCAGTTGACCCGATTGACTATTATAACCCCATTTCGGAAAGACCACGAAGCGCTCTACATGTTTGACTTGTGCAAGCACCTGCACCCAAATTTTTGACCTCATTCGGGGCCTCTAAAGCCTTCAAAACTGAGTTCAAAGTTTCTATACCCTGTTGCCAATACCAAAAATCTTTAATATCTACAAAGCTAGACTTTATTTGTCAATGAAACTTTATTGGTAGGCTGATATGACCAAAATGAACCTCCTGGGAAGAAATCAGAACATTCTAAGATCGGATTACCAACTGACTAAAAATAACAAGTTTCCATAAATAGCAACTCTGCACAAGATAGCCCTTATTGAATACAAAAACATAAATATTTTTGGGTGATGCAAGATTGGTCTTACACCCAGGATGCTCCTGCATTAGTTCTTCCCAAGTGTAATCATTTTGACTTGACATATTGGTAGTACGAAGATTCACAACATGAGTAGTACTGGGAGTAGCACCAAATAAAGGATTTATCCTTGATGTTACTCCTCGTTTGAAAGTCAATAGTGGAACGTTCTTTGAAAATGGATTTCATTATAGGTGATAAGACTTATGTCTTGTATTAACCATAAAATCTTGATTAGGTAATTGTTTGAGTGTTTTGATGTGTCAAACAATTTGAAAGTTGTCCATTTGTATTTTTCCAAGGTTCCAAGTGTGGGTTTGAAAATGTGATAAGATCTAGCGTCAAAGGGGGGAATTTCCCTATCCGTGAGATGGGAACTAAGTGTAAGGGAGTTTTGGGTGTTTTAAAAGCTGCAATGTGTAAGGGTTAGAATTCCCTATTCATGAGCATGGAACTGATTGGATTTGATATGGATTGGACTAGATATGGATTGGACTACACAACTTGACGAATGTGGATTAAGACCAAATAGGTATGTGAGGTACACTCAAGAATTTACCATCTCAGACTTGTAGGTTTATTGGTTCTAGTGACATAAGCTAGGAAAAGGCCCAAATGGGTACTCAAAAATCTTAAAATCAAGGTTCTAGCATGTGCAAAAGTTCTCTTTGTCCTGGATGTGACCCTCTATATCTACCTTCCAGGGATGTTAACCAAATGAGATCCTTTTGGATGCGACCCCTAATCCAAATGTGACTCAGGGTATACCAGATGCGACTCTGTATTTACTATATGTGACCTAGGATACCAAATGCAATCTTCTGATGGTTTATCCAAGGAAAAGTTTGTCAAATTTGTAAAAAAATTAGGATTTTGCTATTTGGTTCTTGTGGCTCTGAGTGTTTGAGAGGATTTGTAATTTTTCATTCAGAGTTTTTATCTTTGATTTCAATTCAAACACGTCAAGAAGAGTTGTTTTTAGACCATAAACACACCTAGTTTTCCCTATAAACTTGGCATAAATTGGAAATGCTTATTCATTAGCTTAGGAACACACTCAAAGACTCCTCAGAATATGATAGTACAACAAAATGCAATGAATGTTGGAGGCCATATTAGTCAAGTAGTAATGTCTAAGAGGGCTCAATATGATGATCTTCTTGGGGAAATTACTATTTTCCTTGCACAAGCATTACCAACCTTTCGGGGGTAATTTAGGTGGCTTCTAACATAAGATATTTAATGAGGGAATCCATTCATAATCATCTCCCATATTCCCACAAGCGAGATTGAGGCCTATAGCCCTATGAGCACTCAAATTTTTGTAGTCTTGCAAGCAAGATTTAAGCGGCTCCACTCTACACAAGATCTAAGCATGTCTAAGGAAATGATTAAATCATGGTTCCAAGGACAAAACCAACTAAGTCTCTCAAGATTTTCATCTCAAGGAAGCATCTTTATTATGGTGAGGTGGAAGGGTTGGCTTCTACCTGTCCTCACTTGGGTAATTCCCGAGAGCTTTTTACCTCAACCGACAGACCCTCTAAAGATTATAGTAAGAAAGTAAAGATGATTGGCGACTTAGGAGTCTAGATTTTTGATTCTCCACTAGGGAGAAGAGAATACTCTCCTATCCATGCCTTTTTATCCTATTAAGCACATCATGCAAGTGTATTGTAAATTTACTCCAATTTGACCTCAAATCCCAATCTAACTTTTTAGTTTTTGATTTTCTCAAGAGGAAAAGAGCATAATCCTCCATTTGGATTGAAAAGTGACTTCAAATTGTAATTAAATTCCTATAAAATTAATGATGACAAGCATAAAGTGTTTGGTTTATTCCATGAGGCAACCTACAAAAAAACTCATTAGTAGTTTGTTTTATATTTTTCATTGTCAATTCGACCTGGAAACCATAGTTAGACTGGAAAAATCAAAGTCACAAAATTCACCCATTACTCATTAGAAATTTCAAATTTGCAAGTAAAATTATTAAATGCAATCCTATTTTGTTCCTAAATGCGGTGAACAACCATATGCGACACAAATTTAACCAGATGCGATCAAGGATCCTAAATACGATACAAAGTTTACCATATGTGACCTTGACAAGATGTGATCTAGGAAAGATCGGGTGCGATCCTATTTTGACCTTGCATGACCTTTCTTCCTGTAAGCGATCCAAAGCTCTAGATGTGATCTTGGTTCTATCAAGCAATGACAAAATTGAGTCAAAAATACAAAAATCTAGGGCTTGGTCCCACGGTGGGTGGCAAAAATATGTGTGTATTTTGTTGTACCTATTATCCTGCAACACAACATTTTAGTAAGACATTAGATTGTTAGTTTCTTAATCAAATAGGAAATCAAGGAAACTAAAAAATTTGTCCTACCACTCTCTAACTAACAAGAGTATACTTAAAGTCTAATTTTCTCTCAGATTTAGACTCTAAATAGTGACAATTCACTACTAGAATGAGAGATTCAATGCACTTAACTAAGAAATTGAGAAATCAAACAATGCCATTAATTCATTACCAATTAAGCTATGCAATGAAATGTGAGTTAATTATCTATGAAATCAAAATGACAACATGTAAGTATGAATGCAATTACCTATATATCAGTTGTGAGTTTAAAATTCTTCTTTTATAGAACTTTATTGAAATCAATGGTTGAGATGCAATTTGAGAGGAGTGGTTGAGATTCATCCTCCTTTGATCCATGTGGATAATCTCTCATTGGCTGATTTTTTCCTTGTTGTCTCTTGAGAGGTGACATGTATTTTAAGTCATTTTATTAATTTATTTTAATTAATTACTTTAGCCATGTATTTAATGTGATTGATTTAATTAATTAGGCTTAGAGGTAATTAATGCCATTTTGATCAATTGATGATATTTAAATGCTTGATTTGAGAATTTTATTGATTTTATCAAATTATGTTAATAATCAACAATCAAATTAACATAATTAGGAGATTGCTTCAGATTAGGAAAAGTAGGGCCTTTAGTTCTATCAGCCTGATTTAGGGTGATTACACTACGTTCCTACCCCTTCTATCTTACCTATATACGAAGGTTTATACATATATTTTACATTTTTTTATTGGTATATGATAGAAAAACTATTGTGCAAAAAATTGTTCAGTTGTGGAAGACATTATCATTTTGTACTTTCAAATCTTGACATTCTCCAATAACCATCATTGAAAGTAAATAGACATAAAAAACTTAATTCAGCCAAACTATAAAATAATTATGCGTATAAAATTAAGAAGCAAATTGAAATTTTGGTGGTACTATCATTGTAGTTATTCTAAAATACTTAAAAACCCATGCACATCATATAAATAAGTATGAGTAGAAACCTAAAAAGTTAGTTAAGTTTTGGTAGTGGTTTCAACAAGTTTTTCTTTTTTCTAAAACATATAAAGATGATGGGGATAAAATTCAAATATGCTAGCATTCTATAAGAAAATGAAGCATGATCATCCATGACCTAAAACAATCTTGTATCGTTATTTTTTACCAAGTTTTTTTGAGTGTTTTCTAGTTGTTTTTTTATCAGCAAAGGGCCAAAGCTGAAATATATTAATAATCATATATATAACTATGCATATAATAAATAGTAAAGTTCAAGCTCTAAGTCTATCTTCACAAACTATTTTAAATAAATAGTAAAGTTTAAGCTCCAAGACTGTTTATGCAAATCAAGATAAAGCTTTACCCATCAAGTCTAGTCCCATGAAGGGGAGATATGTTCATAATTTATAAACTTATTTGGAAAATAGTATGAGAAGGAACTATAGAGAGCCCACATGCCATCAAATAGGCTACCAAAATTCAAATCCTAAAACCTAAAGCTTATAAAAAAAGAAGCCACAAATTCCTCTTAACTGACAACTGAGTTAATTTTTCTTCTTCTTGGACTGTGTATCTCTTCCAAATGTAGAGCTCATCTTCCTCAGGCCCAAGGATTTTCCACTACCAGATGCAACCATATTCTCACCTCTACTTCTCTGGGACCTCCTTGAACCATTCGAGTTCTTGAAACCCTCTTGCATCACTTCGGCTATATTTGCTCTCCTAAGGATGATTTCTACAAAGAAGCACTCAACACACTTGTAATACCCCACCTCATTTTCTTCCTCAATAGAGACCTATCCTTCACTCAACATGTATTCTTTCAAAAATTTTGGATCAACCACCACCTTAATCCCAAACCATATCTGTAAGAAATTCATATTCCTCAAAATCACTGGGCGACGAGCTTGAAAACCTCTTCAATCCCTCATTGACAATATAGGCCTCATAGAAATATATTCCTCATGCTCAACCTTGTCAAAATCAATTGGGTATGGAATTAGTAAATTTCCATCCACATTCCTTACCATTATGTACATGTCCCCTAGAAGATGTTTCTTGAAAATATCTCTACTTAATTAAGTTGCTTCAATTTTAGTCAATCCCATCACCAAAATAACGAAGAGAAATGTAACAGTTATATCATTTTAAAACCTAAAGGCATACTCTATTTCTGTAAACTCCTCCCCAAGGATAATTTTCACTTCCCTTACTACTAGATAATCCATTTCATTTAGAACTTGACTCCAAATTTCTAGGAGGATTTCACCTAGAAAGGTAATTTTTCTGGTGTTATTAACAGGCTTAAGGAAAATGGAAGACTCCATAACACCCCACAAAATGAAGAGAGGGACAAAGAAATCCCAATGAAAAAGGTAATTTTGAAAGCTATTAAAAGAGTCTTCTATCTAGCATTGATAATAGTAAAAGGATTAATAATAGTTATGACCCACCAGTGCCACATGTGCAAATGAACAACCTCACCTTTTTGGGGAATGATGAGGCATGACATCTCACAATCTTGGCAGAGATTTACAAAAGATATTAATCATTTCCAAAAGCTGTATTTTAAATCTTTCCCGTGTCTATATTGGGGATGTAGAAATAAATTCTAATCATACTTTAATGACACATATACAATATTTTAAAACCATTCATCAAAGTAATCCAATCTCCAACTGTTGCCTATCAAATAATTATCATCCTAGCAAGAATGTATAAAAATAATTCCTCTAAAATTGTCTTATTTCAAAAAGTTGCCTTGGCCAAATCCCATGGTAATGATCCTTGGTAATATTCCAACTGTCTCAGCCAAATCCCTTGGCAATGATCCTTCAAACTGCCTTGTTTCCAAAAAGAGATAATTTTATTTTGGTTTGGATCATCTCCATCTAATTTCCTAAGGGCGGTTGAGGATTTCCTACCTCTTTTCTTCCCACATAAAGCTCCATAATCTGGTTTAGGAAAATAAACTTTCATTTTCCAGAGCCCCATTTTTTGGTTTTCTTTGTCTAGAGTGTATATTGAGATGTCAGTTGGAACAAAGAGCTCATCCAATTCTAACTCTTCTGAGCCCAAATCCATAATTTCTTCTATATAAGATTGTTTAAATTCAATATCTTCCATCTCCTAAGATGCATCTAGATCTGTGAGACCATATAGATCATAGATGAATGCTTCAATTTATTTGGAAGCCTATCATCCACTTCTGTCTTATCAACATAACCTTCAATTGGCCATTTTAAATTTACCTTTCATTTTTTATTTTTTAAATTCTCCTCCGAGTTGGAACACTTCTTATTCCTAGGTTTCAAAGGTAGAAGGCCACCACATATATTTTCTTGCAGAGAATTATTTGATTATGACTTATTCCTCTTTATGCTCTGTAAAATAGAAGATATTGTTTCCTCATTCGACTTTGCTATTTCATTAGACTTGTTTGTGTCCAATTCTTCTAAAATAGGGCAACTTGAAGTCATTTTTTTTCTAGGGATCCTTTACCGCAAAATCCTTGAATATAGAATTGATGGGAGACTTCAAGCCATCTTCGAAGAGTCTTTGCATGATTCTCAATGATTTCCTTTTTTCTAAGATCAAGAAATCCAATCCAACCAGTGATCCCAACTAATCATCTACTATCTTGAGAGTCCCGTTTTACTTTTTACATGAAGGGTGACCTCTACCTTTCTTAATTGAGGCTGAAGGAGAGACATATATCTCTGCCCCGCTCATAATCTCTGAATTTTTATTACTTTTTTTTCCCTCTTGACCAGAGAGAATATCTAATTGTTCATACAATCCTTTTTTAATTGAGGCTGAAGAGAGACATATATCTCTATTCTGTCCACAACCTATGACTCTTGATTATCCACTTTTTCCTCTTGACTGGAGAAAATATCTACTTGTTCGTATGATCTTTCTTCTACTATTCAAAAATATTCATTTTGGAGAGCCTCCATTATTTCAATCACTGATGTCCTTTGAGTTAAATGACCTTGATTAAGGGCCTAATCCTGCATGCTATTAGTATTTTTGAATGGATTTTGGTTTTCAACATGTTGAATTCTAAGGTTTCAATGACATTCTCAGTTCCCACTGATTCCGATAGTATTGGAGACACAAAATGAAGGGCCACAATTTTGTCCCTAATATCATTTTGGGAGATCTGATCTAACCCCTCTTCTAAAACATGGATTTGTTCTTGATCTTTTAGAGAACTAATATGGTTTCGATCTAGCTCTATATATTCAACATCATAGAATTTTCTAGCCTCTTTCCCTCAATCTGTCATTCCTTCTCTTATAAATAGTTCTTGGTTTGTAATTTATTCTATAATCCTTATCTAAGTTTCCATTAGGTACATGTAAACAAATTATTCTATCTCATGAGGGGGAGAGGGGGCGGCGGGAGTTCCTTTTGACTCCTATCAATACAATGTTGAGTATTGGGAAGACTTATAGGAGACTTAGACCAATTTATCTCACAAGTTGTAATTTAAAATGTATGAACCCCTGAAAAAGAATCAGACCCTTCAACTCTTCTGTAAAAAAAAGGGGGAAATCCCAACCACCTGAGGCTAATGAGTCAATGAAGCCTGAATATTGTATCGTAGGAAATTGTTACTAAATTTTTGACCATAGAAATGAAGAAGCCTCCAATACAAGATCCATAAGAAGAAAAGAATATTAAAATTATGATTGTCAATTTGAGAACATTTAGGGAGGGAAAGAGGAGAAATTCTCCCTTGTGTTTCAATTTATAGAAACAAAAAAAGAGGGTTTATTGATTTAGGATTGTTATAATAGAAACACTTAAAATCCAAATCCATTCCCCTATAATCAACAACCCTATTCTCAGAAGTGTTTGAGATAAATTCCTCTGTTTGTATTTGAGTATCTCGATCTTCATAAGGATTGTTTTGAATCCAAACTCCATTTTTTTGTATTAATCTCAAAAGAAGAGGGAAACGCTTTGTTAATTTTTATAAGTAAGCAAAGCCTAACAAGAAGAATAATATCTTTCATCGATAAGATATTTTTCTTCAAAAAGATTCCCAAAATGTTTCCAATAGACTCTAAAATGGATGCTTCTCTATATTCCAATAGGAGATTTTGTAGCTAAATCTAAAAGGGAATGAACTTAATGCTGCTATCATAAAGAGTAAAGTAGGGGGTCCACAATTACATATGAATTCCCAAGCTCTTATAAAACCATCCTTTATATCTACAAATATTATCTCTACCATCTTTTGTATCAAACTCAATCATAAAGAATTCCCGGGTATCATCCAAAAAATAAATCTCAACACATTCTCCCCAAACCTCACTAATCCAAGCTTTCAAATAATGAAAATAAATTAAAATTTTCTAGAACTTACAGATTAACATCCGATTGTGAAGCATCTCTATTCTAGATTTTAAGAGAGAATCAATGAGTTTGATACAATAATCCTAATTTTCCTTTGTCTGATGTAGTCTTCCTTCTTCTATTCGACCCAATGATGAATCTTGTCGAATGCCTTGCCCAATGGGAATTTCCTTGTTGGTATTATTCAACTTCACTTTCCACACCATTCTTATATTTCTATGACTTGCCTCAACCCATTTCTTCTTTAAAAGATCTAACCATTTGTATGAGCCCTTTTACTAGATCTAGCATTGAGACCCTATTTCATTTTAACAGTTCTAACTCTTCTATGAGATGACCCTTGCTCATTCCTCCATGAAGGAAATCTCCCCATTCTCCAATCTCTATAGCCATGTATTTGAAATTTTGATATCCTTTTAGATTACCATCCATTAGCCTAGTTTCTACACCAATCATTTAGATTTATATTCCTTACATCTCATTTTATTCTATATATTTTAGTTCTTTTCCTTGGATCCCATACCTTCCTATCAATGAAGGGATTTAACAAAACCCTTTGTCCTCTTTCCCCTATTCTTGTGATGTTGTTGTTTGATGAAAACCTCTAGAAGGGTTTTCCATTAATCCATTTCTTTTACTCCTAGAGAAAGTTCTATTACTAAAGCCTCTGTAAAGACAATCCTTCTCATTCCTCAATCATCCCTTTTTCTCATTACATAATACCTCTTAATTTTGAATCCAAAATGAAATTATTTCCCACCATGACCTTTGATTAAGTAACCATCCTTTCCCGTAGTTGAACGACTCTCTCCAACTGTGTAACAGATCAGAACTGTACATTTCTCTTAGAATTGTAACATCAATGAGTGTTTTCTAGTTGTTATCCAATAAGGTTTGGAAGTTTTTGACACTAGAACCCTCCATATCTATTTGTCATTTGTTTCAAGTTTCATACTTTTTGCAATGGGGGGATGGATTAATAGTTTTAGATATAGAATACTCATTTGACATTATTTTTAGTATAAAAATAACATAATAACAAAAAAAGGGTATGATAGGTTAATAGTCTGACATAATGATTTTCACATGTGCTTTATATGGTTAATGTGGCACAGTCACTGATGGACGCACCTCAGAGAGATTAGTCCAATTGTGCCGAAAGATTAAAAATAGTGAAAAATAACATAAGAGAATATAGAGAGAGAAAAAAAGATCTATATTTATTCATTGGAAATCAATTACAAATAGTCAACAACATACATGCGTTCCTACATGCTAGGCTACAACAAGCCTGCTTAATTACTGTCTTTGGTCAAAGACCTTAGAACCCAATTCTAAATATTATCCTTTATTCCTAACTAGGATCTCCCCCAAGAGAAGTATTTACATTACATAGATAGGCATCACAACACGTAGGTTAGCCCAAGAACAAAGAACATTCCCCAAGAATAGGAAACATGTTAAAGAAAATTGGGCAGGTCCTAAATCAAAGGGAATTCGATCCATAAACCATGCAAGCTGCATCAAATCAAGATTTAGGTCCACACATGAACCTAGAACAAATATTTATGCTCTATTAAGCTTCACAAGTCATATATTTCCATTGCAAGATCACAATTCATCAAAACATCACAAACTAGCAAGAACACGTTGCCTGAGAGAGAGCAAATCATAACTTGAGAAACAATGAACCAAATGAGTCACGAACGTAGGAACATGGTCCAAGAAAGGTACTAGATACAATATAATCATTACATAAGATAACTCAAACATATGATGAATCACCAACTTGATCTCTCATACTAGAAAATAAGAGCAATACTAAACGAAAATATTTTTGGTTGATACAAGATTTCTTTGAACACAAGATCCTCTTGCATTAGACACCTAGGGTCATTAAGAAAGTGAGTTTCTCACTTTGCAACTTGAGAATAATTAAAATCATCCAACTTAGCTTGAGAAATCCAAGAACAGTCTTCAACTGGTCTATCCTTCCACTTCACCAAATACTCCAAATATTCCTTTCCCCTGGCACTCCTTCCAACTCTACTATCCAAAATCCTCTCAATCTTCTCCATCTTCTTCTTCAGATACTTTGGTTTCACTTCTGAATCATCCTCAGGCTCATGATATTCATATAAATTCACAATGTTAAATATAGGTGATACATCCTTATCCTGAGGCCATTTCACTTCAAAAGTATTTCTAGAGTCAAACTTGTTCAATATTCTACAAGGTCTGAGTTTCCTAATCTTAAACTTTCTATAAGTTCCAACTAGAAACCTTCCTTTCTTTAAATGAACCATAACTTCATCTCCTACTAAAAAATCCTTATGTCTCCTAGTTCTATTAGCCTACTCCTTATACTTTAGATTACTACTCTCCAATTGATACTTAACCTCCTCATGTTATGACTTCATAAGATCTGCATATCCTTCTTCTTCAACACTCCTTTTCACTTCATGACTAAGATCCCTTAATTATATAAATCCTTTAGGATTCATGGCAATAACTATTTAAAATGGTGTCCTTCCTATGCTCCTATTCACCAAATTTTTATAAGAAATCTCTACTCGTCGCAAAACCAAATCCCAATTACCTGGTTTGTCTACAAATAAGCATCTTATTAAATTACCTAGACTCCAATTCACAACATTTGTCTATCAATAAGTTTGTGTGTGAAAAGTAGGACTAAACTTGAAATTAGTATTCAACCTCTTCCAATGTGTCCTCCAAAAATAACCAACAAACTTACTATCCCTATCTAAAACTATACTATTCGGTAATCCATGCAATCTCACAATTTCCCTAAAGAATAAGTCAACAACATGCACAACATTTGATATTTTCTTACAAGGAATTAAATGTGACATCTTAGAAAATTTGTCAACTACCACAAATATAGAATCATTACCTATTTTTGTTTTAGGAAATCCTAAAACAAAATCCATACTAATATCTTCCCAAGGTATACTAGGTATAGGTAAAGGTGTATACAATCCAATATTCTGACTAACTCCCTTAGCAATTTGACAAAATTTGCAAATCTAAACAAATCTCTGAACATCCTTATGAATCTATGGCCAAAAAACCTTTCACTTAACAAACTCATTATCTTATAAATTCCAAAATGTCCTACAAGTCCTCCACTATGCTTCTCCTTAATCAAATTATCCCTCATTGATCCTCTAGGTATGCACATATAAAATCCTCTAAACAACATATTCTCCTAAATAAAATAATCCAACCACTTGCTTCAGACAACTGCAATAGGTTCCTTACAAGCCTTCCACGGTTCTGCAAAATCAAGATTTGTCTCATACAAAGTATTCAACTTATCAAATCTGAACACTTCAACTCTCATATATGTCAGCAAATTCTTTGTCTACTCAATGCATCAACAACCTTATTTGACTATCCACTCCTATGTTTCAACACAGAAGTATAACTTTACAAGAACTCAACCAATCTTATATGTCTCTGATTTAACTTATCTTGACTACTCAGATATTGAAATGCTTTATGATCAGTATAGAATACAAATTCATTTAGAATTAAGTAATGTCTCCACTTCTTCAAATCTTGAAATATGGCATATAACTCCTCATCATAAACTGAATACTTCCTTTTGGCATCATTCAACTTCTCACTATAAAAAGCAACAGGTCTACCTTCTTGACTCAATACATCTCCAATTGCATTTCCACTTGCATCATAATCAACTTGAAATACCTTAGTGAAATGAGGTAAAGCCAATATTAGTTGTTTAGTAACTTTCTTCTTCAATAAGTGAAAACTCTTATATACTCCATGTGTCCTTTTGAAATCCTTCCAATCCCCTCTCATATTTTGTGTCATAGGATTACAAAACAAACTAAAATTCTTGATAAACTTATGGTAAAAGCTAGCCAATCCATGAAAATATCTAACTTCCCCAATACTCTCCAGTGTAGGCCATTCAAAAATTGCTTTAACCTTCTTCGGATCCATCTTCAATCCTTCAACTGAGATAAAAAATCTAAGATACACTATCTCCTCCTTCATGAAAGTACATTTCTTGATGTTAATCAACAACTTCTCTTCCTTTAATCTCTACAATACATGTCTTAGATGCAACAAATGTTCTTCCTCACTCTTACTGAAAATCAAAATATCATCTAGGTACACAATTACAAATTTATGTAATAATTTATTCAATGTACCTCATTCATTAGCCTCATGAAAGTACTAGGTGCATTAGTTAAACCAAGTGACATGACTAACCACTCATACAAACCTCAACATTAGTCTTAAAATTATTCTTCCATTCATCCCCTTCTTTGATTATGATATGATGATACCCACACTTCAAATCAATTTTGTTAAAGTACTTTTCTCCACTCAAACAATCCATTATATCATCCATTCTAGTTAAAGGAAATATGTACTTCATTGTGATTTTATTAATATATCTGAAATCAGTACACATTCACTACTCTCCATTTTTCTTAGGTGACAATACTGCAGGTACTATACAAGGACTCAAACTTTCTTTTATCAAACCCTTCTATAATAATTCTTGCACTTGCCTATAATTCAAGTCCTCATTTTCTATCGGTTTCATTCTATGGTGCTTTAATTGGTAAACTAGCTCTCAGAATCAAATCCATACAATGAATGATATGCCTAATAGGTGGTAATCCATTAGGTACTTTTTTTGAAATGATGTCCTCAAATTATATCAGTAAATCCCTTACCTCTGGTGGTTCTTCATCCACTATTCCTGATTTAGGTTTCCTAGGAATCAAAGCATAACACATATTTTATTTCTTCAAGCCATCCAAGAATTTCCTTCCTTCAACCAAGAAAACCCTTTACTATAGTACTATTCTCACTCTTAGGATCTTCTACCAAAGGCAACAAAGTTTCTTGATACCATTTTCTATTATAACATACCTATTCAGTCTACCATCATGTATTTCTTGTCTATCATACTGCCAAGGTCTACCCAACAAGATATGACAAAAATGCATCAGCATAATATCACAAATAACTTTATCATGCTAAGACCCAATCTTAAATTTCACAAGACACTGTTCACTTACCAGAACCTTATGTCCATCCTTAACCCATGTGATATGATACAACTTAGGGTGCTTCAATCTTGGCAACTGCAACTTGGTAACCAACTCCTCTGATACTAGGTTATCTAAACTCCCACTGCCAATGATGATCTTACAACATTTTCCTGCAACTTTACAACTTGTCTTGAACAAAATATTCCTTAACATTAGTTCTTAATTAGATTCCTTATTACATAAGACTCTTCAAAATATCAAGTTTTCTCTATCTTCCAGTTTATTCATGTAGATTTAGGTGACTCTTCCTCCATGAATGCATTTCTGCTAATGCTACCGGTCTTCTTGCTTTAATTCCCATGAGTACATTCAAATGCTCTATTAACTTATCCACATTTGAAAAAGGTTCCTTTAAACCAATTCCCGTCCTCTCTTTTGTAACCATTACCTCTAGGGTAACCTCCTCCTCTTCCTTAGTATGAACTCTCTGTTGGATTACAGAGAGGGGGGGGGTGGGTGATTTAGTAATCCTTGATCACAAATACTAAAGAACTTTTCTTTGATTAACTCGGTAGCAGCTCGATAATACTTAGTTCACTATTTACCGACAATAGTAAATAAACTATAATATTCATTAAATATTTCACAAAAATAATTAACATGTAACACCAATATTTAATGTGGAAACCTAGCTTTAGGAAAAACCACTATGAGAATTGTTACCCACTAAGAAAATACTCTTCTGAAGTACGCTCGGTTAAGAGACAATTTGGTTAAAGATTACAATACATACTATTAGGTGTGACCCGATCAAGGGATTTACCTCCAATATGTTAGGATCTTCACCCTATTAGGAGTGGCCTTGTTAGAGGGCTTCAAACATTCTTTAGAATATCACCTTTCTCAAGGATTTTACAAAAAGACTGTTAGGTCTACTCTGTTAAGAGATTTCTGTGTTACAAATGCTAGTAAGAAACAATAATTAAATTGATGTGTAGATTTGCAACTATCTTTTCTCTATCAGATCCTTTGTTCACTCTTCAATCTTCACTTCAATTCTTCATTATCCACTGGCATCAACATTTCATCAAATCCTTCTTTTCCCACTTGGAATCTCTTTGTTCCTTCTTCTCTACAATAGTCGGTAACCCTTCAACTATTCAATTTTCCATCCATTTGTCCATACAAGATCATCTTTTATATAGACAATTTTTTCCTCTTAATCTCATCTATTACATTTTCCCTTAATCAATCTTAACCTTCCAATTCATTATACCTTGAATCTAAATCTCGGTAACACATTTCCTTTTCACCTATGAACTTGAAATTTTCTAGAAACTTGTTCCATCTCTTTTTTCTTCTTAGATCTTATCATAGATCTTGACCTTGAATTTTCATAACCATAGATTTCTTGTAACTAACTCTCCTCATCATCATGATTATCCAACTCATCATAGCTAATCATTAAATGTCGATTCAATCCTTATTTAATATCTTTTCCTTGCTCGGTGTTCTTCATCTGAATTTCAGTTATCTTGCTTGGTGCCTAAACCTTTCTTTGTTGTTTGGTGCATTGAGTTCCTTTTTATTTACCGAGTGACCTTTCCTTTACCTTTACCTTACCGAGTGAATTTTCCTACTCGGTAGCCATAACATCTTAACTTACCAAATTATGAAATCTTCATCACCATGCTTTATCAACTCAACATAATCATATGTTAGGTAGAAAACAATTATATCAACATAATCTAATCATTATCTTATCTATATCAATTTCCCATTTAAGTTATTCAACTTCACAACATCTCATTTCTTCTCCTCCTTAACTCATTCATCTTATATCATTACCGAATGATATGGCAACATAATATAAACTAGAAATCAATTGCTTGACATCAATGACAAGACAATAACTGATCTAACCTTTCTACTATCATCATGTATTCATCTGATCTTGTTTGGTCTTCATCATCAACTCCATTAGATAATCAATCTTCAACATTATTATTAGTTATGGTAAAAATCTCCGTCTTTGGCATTGATGAAAACAGTAACAAATTCAGTGTTCAATTGATGATGGTATCCTTGAATTTTATTCATATATTATACTCCCTCTAATTAGTGACTTCTTTTTTGTTCTTCCATCTGCAATATGTCTACACTATCACTCTTTGACAAAAATTTCCATTCTGATTTCATCAACAAATAATGTCATTCATCTCCCTCATGATAATCTATAATCAATTACTATTCTCCCTCTTTCAGTAATATTCTCACTCTTACATATTCAATTGAATTATTGATCTCCTCTTCTATTCTTATGTTCTTCTCCCTCTTTGACAACAATGCCAACGAAACATAGACTTCTCAGATTATACCTCAAGTGTATAGATTTTCCATTGCAGTCATAAACATCCTTCTCACAACTTCAGGATTCACCTAAAGAGTGAAATACTAGCACCAACTCACAAAATAAATATTCTAATTAGTTCTTGAATTGATGCAGCATGCATCTTTCCTTAGTGCACATTAGATAGGGGAAGAATCCCTAACTTACCTCAGAGATACTCAAAAGCATTTTTCGGTAATGCTTTGGTAAATATGTCAACTATCTATTCTTTAGAATTCACATACTCCAATGTCACATTCTTATCTTGTACTTTCTCTCTCAAGTAGTGATACTTAATAGATATATGCTTTGTTTTGGAATGCATGACAAGATTCTTTAATATGTTAATAGCACTGGTATTATCACAATAGATTGTAATAGGACCAGTAATCTATTTATGCATACCTTCCAGTAGTTCTTTGATCCATACAATGCTAGAACAATTCATAGCTATTGCCACATACTTATCTTCAACAATAGATTGTGAAATACAACTCTGTTTCTTGCTTAACCATGTCATCGGTCTTTCTCCTAAAAAGAAATCTCTGCTACTAGTCCTTTTTCTGTCATCAATATTTCCTTCCCAATCAACATTAGTATATACCTTAAGATCAAAATTTCCTCTTCTTGTGTATAACAGACCAAAATATTTAGTCCCTTTCAAATATCTGAATATCCTTTTAACTACAAACAAATGTGTCTCCTTTGGGTTTGTAGAAAACCTTGCAACAATACCAATTGAATGTGCAATGTCTAGTCTACTATGTACAATATATTGTAGCTTACCAATCATGGATCGGTAAAGTGTCTCATTCACTTCCTTAGTGTCATCTTCTTTTGAAAATTTATAACTAGTAGCCATCGGTGTTCCAATGAGTTTTGAGTCTTCCATATTGAATGTTTTTCAGGATCTCATATACTTAGATTGAGTGATGTAGATCCCATCCTTTACTTGTTGAATTTGAAGTCCAATAAATAATTTAATCTCTCCAACCATAGACATCTCAAATTACATTCTCATTTCCTCAGAAAATGACAGACATTATCTCATTACCACCAAATATAATGTCATCAACAAATATCTCAACAATTAGAATTTCATCAGTACTATCACATTTCAAGTACAAATTATTTTTATCACTAGTCCTTTCAAATCCAATCTTAATTAAGTAAGAGTGTAGCCTTTCATACCATGCTCGGGGTGGCTATTTCAATCCATATAAATCTTTATGTAGTTTGCAGACCATATTATTATTACTTTTGTCAACAAATCCATCAAACTGTTCTATGTAAATTTCTTCTTCAATAATTTCATTCAGAAATCTAGATTTAACATCCATTTGATAAAATTTGAATCCTTTGTAAGCAACATATGCAAGCAATATTATTACACCTAATCTAGCAACAGGGGAACAAGTTTCATGATAATCAATACCTTCTTCTTGTGCATACCCTTTGTAGACTAATCTTTCTTTATTTATGATCACATCTCCTTTCTCATTGAGTTTATTTCTAAAAATCCATTTTGTTCCAATCAAAGTCTTGTCCTTAGGTCTCAGTACCAATGACCATGTGTTATTCTTTTCAATCTGATCTATTTCTTCTTTCATAACATTCATCCAATCTTCATTCTCTAGTGCATCCTTTACTAATCTTGGATCAAATTCAAAAATCAAACATGTGTTATCTTTCAACTTACTTCTTGTCATGACTCCTGCATTCTTATCTCCAATAATTATGCTTAGTGAGTGGTTTCTTCTCACATATTTTTCTAACATAGGTTCAATAGAATGTTCATCAATGTTTTCATCTCTCTATGGAGGCTCATCTTGCTCATTGGTTCCTTCTTGTTTTTGCTTGATTGTGTCAACCGAATTACCATCTTGTACATAAGAAAATCTATTGTAATCCCCAAGTTCCTTTTTTCTATCCTCTTCATTCCTTTTTGCAAATTCATCAATCCTTACATTTGGGCTTTCAACAATTTTATTAGTATCCTTGATCAAATATTTATATGCTTTGCTCTTTGATGAAAATTCAAGAAATGTGCCTTCATCTCCTTTAGAGTCAAACTTTCCATTTCTAGAATCTTTCAGAATATAACACCTACTTCCAAAACTTTTAAAGTAACTTACATTTAATGTGTGTCCAACCATAGTTCATAGCGTGTCTTGTTGGTTCCTTTCTTCAATTGTACTTGGCCGAGAGTATAATCCATAGTACTTATGGCTTCTCTCCAAAATGTTTGTGCAACCTTTTTATCAATCAATGAAGTTATCACACAATCAACAATGGACCTATTCCTTCTCTCAGCTATCCCATTTTGTTGTGGAGTCCTCGGTGCATACACTTGTCTTTTAATTCCATGCTCAATGTAGAAGATAGTAAATTCATCAGAGATAAATTCAACTCCTCTATCAGATGTCAAACACTTCAGCTGTGCCTATTTACCTTTTTCCTTCTCAACTCTAGCCTTGTACCACTTAAACATTTGAAATGCATCAGATTTTTCTTTTAGAAACATAACAACCATCATTCTTGAATAATCATCAACCAACAAAATAAAGTACCAATCTCCATAATAGCTTTGAACTTTCATAGGACCACAAAGGTCAGTATGAACCATTCCAAAATACAATTTGTAGAATAAGGTTTTCTTAGAAAACTTGACTTGGTCATCTTACCAATCTAACATTCTTTACACATAGCTTTATCATATTTTCTTAATTTTGGTAGTCCTCTGACTCTACTCTTCTTGCTTACTTTGATCAAGTTATCAAAATTCACATGATCCATTCTCTTATGCCATAGCCATACATCTTCAATTTTAACAAATAAGAAACTCTTTGCATTAGTATCAAGATAAAATAAATTACCTCATGATTGTTCTCTAGTTCCAATTAGATCTCCATCAACACCATATATCTTAACCTTTCTATTATGAGATTCCAGTTGGTGGCTAGTATTGTTCAATTGTGCAATACTCAATAGATTATAGTTCACTCCTCTAATCCAGTATGCATCATTATATTTCATCTTCTCATTCAACACAATGGATCCCTTACCTTTCACATGACATAGAGCATCGTTGCCAAATTTGACAAATCCTCCATCATACTCTTCTAGGTTCTCAAACTTATCAATATCACCAGTCATATGATGTGAACAAACACTATCAATAATACAAGGGTTTGGTTTACTTACATGGGAAACAAGTGCTTTATCATCTTCATACTTTTATTCATTTGAGTCTTCTTTTACTATAACAAAGACAACTTCATATCCTTCTTTGGTATCATTAGATTCTTCATCAGTTACTACTTCCTCAGCTAGGTAGCAAGACTTCTTTCCTTTGTCCTTAAAATCTCTGAATCTTCAGTGTCGGATGTCTCTTTTGTCATCTTATCATTTCTATCATTTTCAAGACATCTAGATGCAATATGTCCAATCTTATTACAATTGAAACATTTCAATGGTAACTTGCCTTTACCTCTAGGTAGTCGGTTAGCCAACAACAATGCTTCGAATTCCTCTTGTTCTTTCTCTTTGGTGAGGATATTGTCATACTCATTTCCATATGAATTTTGGTAATTTTATCTTTCCCTTCTTAATGTTCCAATGCTCACAGATGACTTGAAGGAAGTCTCAATGGTTGGTAGACTATTATCATAATTACTTAACTCAAATGCAGTCAGCTTGCTGATTAGGGCTTCAAGAGAAACAACATTGTTCGGTATAGATCTCAATTATTGAATTGAAGATACTCTAATAGCATACTTAGAAGAAAAATTTCTCAAGATCCTACTTACTACTTCTTCATTAGTTAGTGATCCACCAACACCTCTGATGGCACTAACAAATTCCTTGATTCTGCTACTATATTGTGTGATGTTCTCTTCATCCTTCATTCTCATTTCATCATACTTTCCTCTCAAATTGTCAACCTAAGCTTTTTCTACATGTTGATCTCCTACATAGATAAGTGTAAGCTTGTCCCACATATATTTTGAATTTAAACAATCCTTAACATCATTAAATTCATCATTAGAGAGGGAAGAAGAAATCTCTATCATAACCAAGTTGTGTTTCTACTTTTCTTTCATCTGATCAACTATCAAAGCTCCAGTAGTTAGTGGAGTGTAGTCATTATCAAGCAGATGTAGTACAAAATCTCTAATCCCAGATACATACAATCTCATTCTACTTTTCCATGTTGAGAAAATTTCCTTGTTTAGCTTAGGTACTTCTCTCCTATACATCTTCAGATCTTTTACTCAAGTCTTTTAAACTTATCTCTTCATAGTACTTAGATCTGATACCAATTTTTGGATTACAGAGAGGGGGGGGGGGGTGAATTAGTAATCCTTGATCAAAAATACCTAAAAAACTTTTCTCTGATTAACTCAGTATCATCTTGGTAATACACAGTTCACTATTTATCGACAATAGTAAATAAACTATAATATTCAATAAATAATTCACAACATGTGAAACCAATATTTAATATGGAAACCCAACTTTTGGAAAAACCACTATGGGAATTGTCACCCACTAAGAATATATTTTGAAGTACATTCGGTTAAGAGCCAAATTGGTTAAAGATTACAATACACATTGTTAGGTGTGACCTAGTCAAGGAATTTACCTCAGATCTATTAGGATCTTCACCCTTTTAGGAGTGGCCTTGTTAGAGGGCTTCAAACACTCTTTAGAATCACCTTTCTCAAGGATTTTACAAAAAGACTATTAGGTCTACTTTGTTAAGAGATTTCTCTATTACAAATGCTAGTAAGAAATAGTAATAAAATTGACCTATATATTTTCAACTATGTTTTCTCAATTAGATTCTTTGTTCACTCTTTAATCTTCACTTCAATTCTTCATTATCCATTGGCATCAACACTTCATCAAATCCTTCTTTTCCCACTCGGAATCTCTCCGTTCCTTCTTCTCTACAATAGTCGGTAACCCTTCAACTATTCAATTTTCCAGCCATTTGTCCATACAAGATCATCCTTTATATAGACAATTTTCACCTCTTAATATCATCTATTACATTTTCCCTTAATCAATCTTAACCATCCAATTCATTATACATTGAATCTAGATCTTGGTAACACATTTCCTTTTCTCCTAGGAACTTGAAATTTTCTAGAAACTTGTTCCATCTCTTTTTTCTACTTAGATATTTCCATAAATCTTCACCTTGAATTTTCATAACCGTATATCTCTTGTAACTAACTCTCCTCATCATCATGATCATCCAACTCATCATAGCTAATCATTAAATGTCAATTTAATCCTTATTTAATATCTTTTCCTTGCTCGGTGTTCTTCATCTAAATTTTGGTTATCTTGCTCGGTGCCTAAACCTTTCATTGTTATTTGGTGCCTTTAGTTCCTTTTTATTTATCAAGTGACCTTTCCTTTACCTTTACCTTACTGAGTGACCTTTCCTTCTCAGTAGCCAAAACATCTTAACTTACTGAATTCTCAAATCTTCATCACTATGCTTTATCGACTTAACAAAATCATATGTTATGTAGAAAAAAATTATATCAATATAATATAATCATTGTCCAATCTGTATCAATTACCCATTTAAGTTCTTCAACTTCACACCATCTCATTTCTTCTCCTCCTTAGCTCATTCATCTTATATCATTACCGAATGATATGGAAACATAATATAAACTAGAAATTAATTGTTTGACATCAATGACAAGACAATAAATGATCTAACCTTTCTACTATCATCATGTATTCCTCTAATCTTGGTTGATCTTCATCATCAGCTGAATCAGATAATCAATCTTTAATATTATTATTAGTTATGGTAACATTCTCTTCTTTCCATTTAAAATTTCCTTTATCTTGACCGGAGTAAGATCTACCTCCTTTTGCAAATGATCTACCTTTGCCTCTCTAAAATATGCCACCTATTCCTCTCTATCTATGCTTATGATTCTTGTTCAACTTCTCCTCTTCTTTCAGGGAAAACTAACAAGCCTCCTCAATATATCTATTTTGACTAGACAAATGTCATCTTGAATAGATGTCCTCAAATCATTCAGGCATCTAGCTACTCTTTCAACCTCATCCTTTGTATGCCCATATATGATATCCAACCTATAGAATTATTTAGTATATTCCTTCATAGTAGATTCCTTCTTCTTTAGGTTGTGTAATTTCCTCAACAAACTAACTTGATAATTACCAGGTAAGAATTTACCCTTGAACTTGTTTACCATTTTCTCCCAAGATTTGATCTTGTCCTTTCTTCTTGTTTGTCTATTTATCTGCATATGTTCCGACCATAAATATGAATGTCCTTTCAACTTAGTGCTAGAAATCTTCGCCTTCTTGTTTGCATTAGTGTTCTCATATTCAAAATATTTTTCCATCTCTGTGATCCAATCAAGCAATTCATCAACATCAAGCTTACCGTCATAATTTGGTAAATTGAAATGTGGTCTAACATTCACTTTAGTTAGGGCTCTAAAGAATCTTTCATCACCTTGTTCCAATTTAGGTTCATTATTTCCATCCACTACCTCAGCTTCATCATCACTTACATCCTCAATAGGTCTACCTCTTTTTTGGGCAGTCTCTACTACTTCTAATCTAGCTATAATTTGTCTCAACATATCCATCATGACTGGATCTACTTCTCTCCTTCCTCAAACCATTTTTGTCCACCCTCTGCAATTGTAGGTCAGGTCTCAACTCTACCACCCTACAACCAAATCAACTTAGGGTTTCACAACAATAAGGTTCAACAATCAAGTCCACAAGGAACACAACTTAGCTCTGATACCACTTGGTGCAATCACTAATGGAGGGACTAGTACATTTGACCCCAAATTTAGAACCAAAATTTTTGACCAAGTAGCAAAATGGTTTTTCTTGGTCGGATTGTAGAAGGAAAACTTTGATTTTTTTTAATCCATGCCTGTGTTCCTTGAAATTACGACCATTCTCATGTTATTTGAAAGTTCGACTAACACGGGCATAACTTAAAAAAAAAGAACATCACTTTTTCATTCTTCCTATGGCAAGAGTAGAGCAGAGTTAGTGTCTTGCACCTGCCAATCCTCTTTTGCATCTTCACTATGACCTTGTGGATTACTATAAAATTCTTGAAGGTCTTTGTATATTTTTGACTACATTTGACAGGTACATGGATTTTCTAAAAAAATTCACCTTGAATCTTCTTTGTTTAAACAAAAAAATAATCTTGGATCATTAAAGGTAGTTGAAGGAATTCAAAAAATTTCTTAGTTATGGTAGTTGAAGGAATTCATTAAAGAATAAATTATTTCTATTTATTTAGTTGATAACGAAAAATAGGGATCTTAGCTAGGTTTCACCCAATTTGCAAAAATGATATACGAAACAAATCTTACCCTATATTTGACATAAAAAGGACATCTCACTCCTCCACATTACAATGGAGAGTGTTTTAGTTATCCCAACACTCCAGTGGAATCATCATTATGCTTCTCCTGATTCTGAAAGATTCAAAACTTCTTTTGATCGGTCTAAAGGTATACGAGAAAATAGTTTGAAGGAAAAGTTACTAGAAGCAAGATTACAAGGCTAGTAAGCCCGCTTGATAAGTTAAAAAGGCCTCTAGTATCTAGTGTAAGGTAATTTATGGAAAAGGAATTAATCTTGTGGAGGAGCTTCTTTTGAAGAAAAATCTCCAGTGAATCAAGAGATTTGGAAGCCAAATAAAGTAATTAGCTACTTATAAATACATATAAGAGAATTGCCTTCTTTTTCTGGTCATATATGAAAGACCATTCCCTTGAAATTTCCCACCAAAAGCATTCTTTATATTAGCATTGGATCTATGATAGGGTGGGGTGTCCATGTGTGTTATTTTTTGTTCATGTGCTAGTGCAGGATCGCGTGTTCTTCAGATGTAAAACTACTACATCATGCATTCACTCTGCAATTGTTTGTACATAAGAGAAAGTTCTTTCAAATGAAATTAATTTTCATCCTTTGCTACTTGAGGATTTGTTCTAGGGAATATGGGATACTTAATTTTTGACACAACTCATAAGCCAAACACATGTTTAGTCTCCTATAGCCTCTCTACAATCTTTACCTCCTTATATTTAGATCTATCCATCTTTGTGATCAATTCATTGGATCTAGAAACTTGATACAACTTCTCAACAAAACTCATGTTTAGTATCTTCTTGCATCTTCACAATCTTCTCTCGATTATGTTTTGGCCTGTCAATGTATGTGATCAAAATTTGAGATTCATCTTTTTAAAATTGCACATATTTGGGGTGTTGTAAAAATGTTGTACTTTTGAGTCTTGATAGTGATACAAAAAGTGTTGTACTTTTTATCCTTGAAATGATGGAGATTGGTTATACCTTTTATCCTCTTTCAAAATCCTCAATGAGGGTGAACAATGAATACAAGAAAATACATAACTTTCATTCCAACTGTATGAATGGTCTATAAATTAGTGGAACATTTCCTCTAAATTATTATTTTCTAATTCCAAAGTTATAGATTTTTGCGAAGAGATTTGGTCAGGTATTAATAATTCCCTAGTGGATTGTTTGCATAAGTTTCAGACTGTAATGACATTATTTAATGAATTTTCAAAGGTTTGAACATGAAATGATAAAATTTTCATGGATATAACTATTGAAGAAGGCAGATGGGATGTATTGTGACCTTTTTTAGATGAATAGGTGACAAAACTATGAGTATTTGTATCCATTATATCAAAATGATCTTAGATCTCTAGTTTCACCGTCTGGTTCACTTTGCATGGCAAGTTACATGAATTTCTTCTTACAAAAATGAGGTAAACACATAAGGGATGTTTACCTAGGGCTTCAAATCACTCCACAACTCCTGCATGTAAAAGAAAATGCCTTTGGAAATCCTAAAGCTATTGCTCCTATCCCGAGTCATACTAATGACCATGTTGATCCAATGGATAAGCCTCAAGCTAGGGTTCTTCAGTTTGTAATGGGCTAAGAAGGTAGATGGGATGTATTGTGACCTTTTTAGATGAATAGGTGATGAAACTATGAGTATTTGTATCCATTATATCATTATTTAACAAGTATGATTTGTGACAGTCAACAAATAGGAAATGCTTGTTCTAATAATAAAATGGAGGCTGCTTCATGAAGGACATGTTGTTCTCTAGTTGATGAGTATACAAAAATCAAATTAAGGTCTTGAAGGTTCCACAATAACAAAGTTCTAATACTATTTAAGTTCTAATGTGTACGTCATTGATGCTTGGGGTACCCTTGACCCTACTTCTTTAGATATACAAAATATTAGTCTCCATATCTCTATTTCCTCAATCTAATTAATAATCACCTAAGACCCTTGACTTGGATCAACCATCTTATTTAGATCTTCCAACACCATGTCAACATGGAGAATATCTGTTGGTGCCCCAAAAAAAAGGATTGGATTTCCTATGGACTTGCCAATCTAATGCTAGGAAATCTAATTGTTTTTGCCAACGAACAAGTTCAACCATAATAGGGGTTTGAACTTCTGCAATTTTGGCTCTATACGACCAAGGCTGGTAGGCCTATACCTTAACCAAATCTATTGGTTCAAAGGCTTTTTATAGAAGATAACTAAATATAAAACTTGTATTTTCTCTCAAAGTGGCAAATGAACTTTAGAGGAATCAAATTGTAAGTATCTCAACAATAATATATCTAATGCTGCAAAAACTGAAATGCTTTGATTAATAGTAAATGTTTGACAAAATGTATATAGAATGAAATGGAATAAAATAATGGAATATCAAAAACTTTGAACAATGAACTAAATGATTATGTTCCAATTATTGATTAAGATCAATGCCTACTCTCTATTTGGGCAATAGATTCAAATTCTTATCCAATCCTTTGTACAACTCTAGAAATAATTTTAATAACTTGTTTTTGAAAACAAGATCATCAGTTCAGAGGCTTTTACATGAATTATAACTGAAACAAGATTACATCGTTAGTTCTACTAGATTTAACTCTGATATGAGAACCAATAGAACAGAGGAAAGTTTGATAACCACACCTTTCATTTGATAATCAAATTGTACTTATTTCAAATTATAATAGCATGAGAATTTAACACAATGAAGCAATCTAAAATGGTTAGATTTATCTAAAGGACTAATTGAATCATAATTCAAACTTTGTCACCAATATGAGAGAAAACACTTAAGTTTTTATTGATGTTGAAAAAGGTACACCAGAGTTCAAAATTCATAGTTGTAGCTATTTTTCCTATCTATAATATGATATCTAACTATTCTATCTAACTCTCATTTATAGTAGAGAAGTCAGTTAAAAAATTAAAGGATGCCTCCCTTCAAAACAACTATTGGCTAACTAAAACCTAACTATAACTAATGGTTCACAATTGCTCAAAACATTACAATGTTTAAATAACTTAATCTCCAAAAATTTTTCCACATTCCTCAATGTGCTAAAGGTATCCGGTTGAGGCACGAGTGTCGAAATCATCAGTTACATTTCTGATCAAGATCTCCAAGTCGATAAATGAATTGATCATCTCCACTATGGCTTTCATTTCAAAGGAGTCTTCATGGGCATCACTTGGGGTATTACCCAATATCTTTTGGCAATTTGTAATCCAAGTACCTTTATCCCCGATTTCTTTGTTTCTGTCCATCAATGGTGGCACCCCTTTTTTTATTGGTCCTCTAAAACCTTCAAAGTCACTGCTAATCTCTTCTCCATATTCTTCATGTTCTCTGATCATTATTTAAGCCTTTGAAACCAAATTTTGATTAGGGTCATCCTTTAGCATCATTTTCAACCTATAATTTATG
The DNA here is from genome assembly GCA_027943335.1 of Chamaecyparis obtusa. Lineage (NCBI taxonomy): Eukaryota > Viridiplantae > Streptophyta > Pinopsida > Cupressales > Cupressaceae > Chamaecyparis > Chamaecyparis obtusa. The sequence continues at coordinate 254,176 of BSBK01000412.1, forward strand.
CAGCCATGAGATAAAGTGCAATTGTAGTTCATCCTGTAACTTTCCCAAAAGTTTTCCAATAGTTTGATTAAACCTTTAAATCTTTTCTTTAGTATAAACATAGAAGCATCATTTCTTATGGTTTGCAACTTCTTTGTGATTTTCTTGTTCTCTTCAACCAGTTCATCATATTTCTTCTTCTATTTAGAATTATTAGGGTCTATAATCATAGGAACATCCGCACCACTTGTCCTGCATTTTTCTTCATACAAGTGCTTCCATTGATCTCTTTCCTTAATGAGTCTTTTAATTTTGAAATATCAATGGCAATTTCTGTTGTAGAAACATGATGTTTTTCCCCAACTTTGAGAGTCATCATGTGGCTGAATGCTTTATCCACATCGATGATCTTGGGTCTTTTGTGAGGTGGGTAAAACATCCATAATAACATGGTGTCCTCTTCTTTAACAAACTTGGACCCAATAAAAATGTCCTTCACACCTTGTACATCTAATTTGTAATCTTTCTTGTCAACTTTCATCATGCTATCAAAAATAAAAGAAGCACTAAGATCCAAACCAGGAAATAATATGACCCCAACCTCTATAAGGTATTGCTTCCCCTTTTCTGGTGTCATTATTTTTAGATCCTCTTGGATTTCCCTTTTCAATTTCTCCATTAATTATACTTCACTTTCCACAGTCAATGATGGAATAGAATCCCTCAATTTCTTTCCCTTAAAATTATATAAGAAAACCATGAATTCCTTTGACTTCACAAAATTCTCATCAGACACAAATGTATGGAACTCATCTAACCTATCATCTTGGTGCACTCCTAATGCAGAAAAAGTTAGTTGATCTTGATCTGACTCCTCTCTTGGTTCATTCTCAAAATGTCTGGACATAACTTCAAGATCATTTTCTCCTTTAGAATCATGAGCCTCATTCATCATACGAGCCAAGTCTTCTTTCTTTTGAGCCAAATCCATGTTATACTTCTCAACCATTTCTTGTGCCTCTTCATCTTCCATATTCTTAAACATATCTTCATTAACACATGCTTGATGTGGATAATCTCCCAAATTATGACTCTTCCTACAAGAGTGAATATATCTCTCAGGATCATAGTTCTTCTTGGACACATGATGTAACATATGATATTCATCAGGACTTCAATCTCTTGTCAACAATCTCATATGCTTTTGAAGAGATAATGGTAAAATCCTCAAATATTAGGGTTCTAGGCATCAAAGTTTGTTTATGCTATGATCCTCCAAAATGCTTGTTGCTTGAGAAACCCATTTGTCTCACAATTTCCAAATAGGTAATTCAACTGGGGACATATTTGGGTAATCTAAGTGGTGGCTCCTTGCATCCATACACTCTAATGCAAGGGAATTAATCATACACACACCAATTGCCCCAATTGTGATTGACAATATTTTTTAAACCAGAATCCTTAGGTGTCAAGAACCATTTTATTTCTTCAGAAATGGAATGATTGATAACAACCCCAAACATCCTAGACACTAGTTTGATAAAAAATTCTTCAAAGGTTACATAATTTGAAAACTCATACCAGGAATCCCAAATTGAGGTCCATAGTTGAACTGGATAATCTTTCCCATCCTGGATTTTGAAGTTCAACCTTAATTGCTTTGGCCAAATCCCAAGTCTATGAACATAAAACAAGACAATGTGCATAAGAAAAGAATAATGTTTGAAAGTAGGTTGTGTGCTATCCTTGAAGAAGATGAATCCATCATGCAAAAATTCTACCAAGTAAGATGCATAGTCAAAGGGTCATGCCTCATACATATGTATATTTATGGCTAAGACCATGGGTCCCTTAGTCATCAAGTTAGGAACTTCTACTCCTCCCAACTATCCACACGACATGTATGTAACCTCTAGATATCTTTTGAACAAATTAACATTGTATAGAGGGCCATCCTCATTAGTTAGGGCACTCGAATCCCTTTTATGAACTGCCAATTTCCAAGTCTTATATGTTGTGTCTACTATTATGAACTCATCGTGCAACTTAGTGAAAGAAATCTTCATAGTGAATCCCGATTCTAAACCAAAAACTTCCTCTATCATTTTTGCCAAAATTTGAAACAAAATATTTCCATCTTTTTCTTTGATACACCTTAGAATCATAATTATCAACTAGAATTGTAAGGAATTCAACATTTAGGAATACATTAGGGACAATTAACCTACCTAGATTCAAATTTCATGGATTGCTGAGAGGGATTTATTTATTCCTCCCAAGGTAGTGGAAAATAAATAACTCATATCCATGAATTTGAGTCCAAACATCCCCAACATTCTTGAATTTATTCCCCAAAATTTCCCTCTCTGGCACCATATGCTTGCTTCTTTGTGATTTAGGCCCAAGGCCATGCATTTGATCAATAAGATCCTTGTTAAATTTCCTTGGGGGAGCTTCTTTGGATGATTTCTTCTTTTTTGTTGCTGGTTTTGAGCCTACCAGCACCTTCCTCTTCCTGGATGATCCTAAAGGTTCCATGGCTTCCCAAATTTTTCGTATAACCTCTCTGCAATAGCCTGTTGATGCAATTGTTTACTTGTAATTGCTAGGATCCTCTTAATTTTATAATTATTTCCCTCATGTAACAACTTTGTTCACTCTCCAAAGTTCATTAATGGCATCCAATTCTCTTAGGAATTCAAACCTATGAATTAACAATTGCTTATCGCCACAGGTTATTCTGATATAATAGTATTTCTCCCATCATCAGGTTATACATTCTATGATTGACTTCTTCATTATATCTCCACATCTTTTCTCGATCAACTCATCGATGATCGAGAATCTTGATTACTTGTACACGCAATATCCATTCCTTCCTAATGAAAACGTCACCATATGTGTCACCAATCTGTTATAAACATTGTCAATTAGAGTAAATTTCATCGATGATTCTATCGACCATTGGGACAGACACATTCTTCTTCTGACAAAATACAAATTCTCTTGATGAAACTGTCACTATAAGACTCTCTAATAACTTCATCAGTGATAGGGATGCTCAAAATTGTTCCTTGCTGATCTCCCTTTTCCTCTGATAGGTTTATCGCCCAAAGATATCTTGACGTTTCAATTGAGGATCGGAGTACTTGATGTTTTCTTTTTCCAATGATATTGTATGCTTGATAGAACTCTCAGCATGAGTTATGCAGCTACCCAAAATTCTTAAGACCATCGGTAATTGTTATCTTGACAATATGACCACTTCTTTCTCTGCTATCAGACTACTGCTATTGTGACCTATCCCAATTAGGATAACTTGTGCTGATATAAGTAATTTTTTTCTTTTTGACCATTTTGTCATTGGATTTACATTGTGCCAATTCTTCAAATTAATGACCCTTAAGTGCTACCCATGAGACAATGCCATCAACATCCCACATTATATTTGCACATGAAAAACTCAAAGTAACTATTCAATGGCAATCTTGCCTCTTTTCCATAGACTAGTTCATAAGGAGAAAACCCTATTGACTTTTTTATTGTCACTCTATTAGCCCAAAGAGCTAAATTTAATTTTGAATTTGATGCTTTGTTATTATTACTCAATGTTCTCTTAATGATTTTCATTATGTTTTTATTGCATTGAAGAATATTTAGAAATTGATGTTCAAATCTTCTTCAACACATTTTGAACTTGTTCAAATCAACAACAATGTAAAAACCATGCAAAGAGACATCCAAATGATAGATATAATGCTTTCTTGTTTAGCCACAATCCATACAGTGCTTGTAGATCCTCCTCTTTTCACATACAATGGCTTCCATAATACTTAAATGGAATACACTAAGAAGTACCAAATGATAAATGCTCAATTGTTGTAATGGAAAAGCATTAGAACCGTCCATTTCTAGAACTTGATTTTGTATAGTCTTAATGATTTTTCTATAGTCCTAATGATTTTTCTTATTTCTTGTCTTTTGTCTCTTTTTAATTTCCTATGCCTATGCTTGGTGACAGGATTTTGAACAGTGTTAACAAAGCATGTTTCTTTCTATGACTATTTGATTGATTCTCTCACCTTTCCTTTATTTGTAAATTTCATTTTCCCAATCAGCTTGATATTTCATTCAGTTTTCATATGCATACAGAAATGGATAGTTCTGAGACTACACATTTTTTGATATTGCGAGACTACACATGGTGATAAAAAAATGAGCTATTTGATTTAGGTTTACTGTTCATGATTGTAAACGGTCAATATTTTTGATGGTACTCCTTGGTGTATTCCATTTAAAAATAAATAGGTTTCCATTTTTCTACCATGTTTACTTTGTATATAAATACAAAAAAGTTAAGTTTACTATTCTAAGTGAACAAAAAATCTTAAATTTGAAAAAATTAGAGTTGAAAAAATGGTTGTTTAGTGATTGTATCTAAAGGTTGAAAATCAATCATCCTTCTTCCATCAACCTTCTAGTCAATGTACAAGTAATGAGTCATTCCATTCAAGGTCATACTTACAACTTCACAAAACATCTTTGTGTGTACACTTTGAGTTATCATCACCTTACCATGCATCAACTTGACACCTTGTCCTTAACCAATTAAATTCCATCTTCAATTATCTCTGCACACAATGGATATTAGCCCAACTAGATAAATAAATAACTATCCTAAGTGTGTCCCAAAGAATAGGGAACAAGGAACACTTTATTTTGGTTCATTTTTGTGACTGTCTGAGAAGAGATTTGTTTAACTATCACAATTTGATAGTATAGTAAATCAGAAGGGAGTAAAGAACTACTAATAATTCTATATACAAGATACTACTAATGCTACTATTTTTATATTTGACAGATGCCAACATTAATGCTAGTATTTTTATATTTGACAAATGCCAACATTAATGCTAGTATTTTTATATTTGACAGATGACAACATTAGCATCTTAATTCAGAGTATATGAGATGATTTTTTGGTATAATTATAGCTCAAATTTTTTCCTGTGAAGAAAGACCATGTCTAACAATATCAACCCATAACAAAAATGAGGTGACAATTTCTAGATTATGGTCTAACTTGAAAAGAAAAGTTGATGGAAAATGTTATCGTCCCTGCAAAATTTGCAAGGGCTTAAAGACTCAAAGATATGTAATCAAAACAACTAAACAACATTGTAGGCAACATTGTGACATTGAAGGGGGAAATGAATTTCGTCCATTGGTATGTATTTCAATATATTATTTTAACAATTTATATACATAAGAAATCAATTGATGATGACATCATGGTCATGGTTAATTTAAAGTCATCATTTTGGTATAGGTCAATCACCTTGGGTTTCATGTCATGGACCATCACAATTTGGAGAATGTGGATTTCCAACTGAGAGGACATGGAGGTGTGAATATCGAAGCAGAAGATAATGATCCCATGGAAGAAGATGATCTTGTGATAGATAATGCAATTGAAGATGATGGCACTAGTGTGGCTGATCATGATGATCAAGATGATGGTACTAGAACAACTGATGATGATGATGAAGATGACCTTGATGTACCTATACTTGAGAAGGCATACGAGCCCCTATAAGAAGGATCCCAAAAACCTCTTCTTGCCACAGTAATGTTGTTGGTGAACTTGAAGGTTATGAATGGTTTATCCAACGTAGCAATCACACATATGTTAAGGTATGTCATATATGTCATCTTTTTTTATATTTTTTAGTCATAATTTCCTTATAGTTAACAAAGGGAAAATCATGTACCAATTAATATTCTTTATATTAAAAAATTATATTTTTTGTCGTAGGTTGATAGGTGAGTGTTTGTTACCACTATCAAACATTCTACCTCGCTTGTACTGAGAATTATCTACCATTATAAAAGAAATTTGAATGGAGTATCAAACAATACATGCATGTCTAAATGATTATATTATATATCATTAACAACATGAATTTGCAACAGAATGCCTTGATTGTCATATTAGTAGATATCGATCAGATCAAATAACAAAAATGGTGCCTCTCAAGGTTCTTCAGTATATTCCTATTATTCCACGCTTGCAATGATTATTCAGGTGCACTAGCTTGGCACAATTTATGGATTACTATGTACACAATAGAAGTCAAGATAACATTATATGAATGTATATGGATGGTTTGAAATTTAAGGAAATAGAGGAAACTTGGCCACACTTTAAAGAAGAACCTCATAATCTCAAGCTTTCATTGGCAACAGATGGTGTCAATTCATTTAGAGAGATGAGATCTGTTTATTCGGTGTGACCTATTTTTGTTATCAACAATAACATTCCTCCTTGGATGTCCATAAAGAAGGAGCACATAATGTTGGCAATGATTGTTCTAGGTATTTTTTTATTTAATAGTCATCTAAATTAATTTATTATAAATACCCCATCAAAATAGTCATAATAATTATGTAATATTTTTGTTCATTCAACTAGTTAAGTGCCAAGTTAAAGATATGAATGTATATATTGAGCCTCTTATTGACAAGTTGCTGGTGTTATGGAATGGGGTCACTATGTATGACATCTCTAGACCAATAGGAAAAAGACAATTCCAATTCCATGTAATGCTTTTATGGAAAATACATTATGCCCTTGAGCTAACACATTTTTGAGGTATGTTCTCTTGTTAACACCTCTTTTTTGGTATGTTATAGTACTAACACATTTTTGTTGTATGTTTAAGTTGTGCATGATAATTTTAATTATCAAAATTAACATATTTAATCCAATTATACGTGATCTTGTAGGTCTTCAGACAAAGGGACAATTTGCATGTCTAATTTATGGTCCAAAGATGAAATCTCGTCATTCAAAAAGTTTAGGAAAGTAGGTGTTCAATGACTATAGACACTTTCTCCACATAAATCATAAGTACCAAATTATTGACAAACATCTTTTCAATGGGAAAGAAGATGCTACATCAAAGCCATGAAGAATGACACCTCGCCTGTGGAAGTTAGAATACAATAGAATAAATTGTTGAGGTTATAGTGTCATTCCATCTGATGGTTTTTGTTTGAAATTTATATTTTGATATTGTGTTTTGTTTATTGATGATGTAATTGATGCTCATGAAGGTCATCAAGACATTGATGACCAACTTCCAAAAGGACTAAAAATTTATCCTACACAATTTAGTAGGTTTCTATACTACGAGAAACTTCCAATCGCATATTTGTTTGATGCTATGCATATTGGAAAGAATGTAACACAGATAGTAAGGAAAATATTGGATGAAAGGCATGACAAAGAAAAATTTATCCAAATTTGTAGTGACATTGAAGAATCCAACCATGCAATGAAAAATTTCATTTGATCAAATAACAATGGAGACTAGATTGATATAAGTGCCCTTCCTTGGTTATTGTTAGAGCAACAAACAAATGCTATAAAAGAAGTAATACAAAAAAATTGATTTCCCATAAGATTTTTTGCGAACATAAACAATCTCCTATCAAAGAAAAGTGAATTTCGGCCAGGAATTTGAACACACAGTTGACATACATTTATTAAAGTAATTCATGTTATTCTATATTCTCTATATATTTGTCTATTGCATGTAGTTTTCATTGTATTATTTTATAAAATATTGAAAAGATCATTTTACAATTATTGCAATACGATCTACCTATATCTCTCCCACACCACTTCAAAAATAGTCTCAAACAAGTTATATATGATCTTAGAAAATACATGAGGTGGTTTTCATTGAAAGAAATCAATAAAAAAGATATCAAATATAGTAAGAGAAAATTCCTCATCTTATGTGTGAAATGCAAAAGTGTCTACCTTCAAATTTTTTCAATGCACAAGAACACTACCTCATACATCAAGTTGAGGAGATTGAATTGTGTGGACGTGTACAAAATAGCTCAATGTGGATGGTTGAGAGACAATTAAAATTTTTTTAGGGTTTGGTGTTTAGGAATAGTCCCAAGAGATAACTGAGAGGGGGTGGGGGGGGGGGGTGAATCAGTTATCTACAAGATTCAATTCTTTATCCAATTAATTATAAAAGAACATTAAGCATAAATACAATATAAGAATAATCAACACAATACCACAATTTTGGTTACGGGGAAACCTAAATAGGTAAAAACCCCGGTGGGAATTAACACCCACTATAAACTGCACTAGTGTATAATGATCCTCATTAGAAGGTCTTACAACCCTGTTAGGAGTTGATCTTTACAATGCAATAAGTACAGTGACCTGGTCAAGGGTTGGACCCTATTAGGAGTCTTTTATAATTAACCCTGGTAGGGGTGAGGATGCACTGTTTGAGAGCTCACTACTCAAATGGTGAAGGTTGCAACCTTCTCAATAATAGATACACACTATATTTGGATTTTGGTGAGCTACAAGGTAGATCTGCTATCTTGATCAATTCCAATGAATAGCACACACTCTCTACTTTATCACATAGACCTTCTTCTAATGGCACAACACTTCCCACCTTCTTCTTTGCTCTTTTCTTTCAACTCATTGCCATACTTAGTGATCACAACTTGACCGACTATACGTATCTTTCTCTAAATGATATAATCAGGCTAGCCTGTTAGAAATTCCTTGAAATCATATTAGAGAAACAATATAACTCTCCAAAAACATATCCAATGGCTATACTAAGCACACAACACAAATTAGTATTATGCAAATCCATATGAGTAGACATGTCACTTCACATTGTCGGCTCCACCAATTTAACTGTTACTTTCTTCTCATGCTGAATTATGTCATGCGCTCTTAAAAAAACATTATTAACTCTTATCTAAACACTAATCCAAGCATGTATATCCAAATGATAGGTGAAACTGCTACAACAATATAAACAATGTCAGCTCTGTCAGATAAACTCAAGAAACTGTAACTAGCAATTGCAGACATCAGAACTCAACCTGTACTACCTAACTGACTTTGCATCCATGAACATGTCTTTAATAACATGTCTAAAACATAAATATAAATGCGCAATGCTCCATTACAACCATATTGCAAATCACATACTGAACTCTTCTTGGGATTTGTTAGGAACACTTACTGATATAAACAACTGTATTACTGTCTTCACTCATAATCAACCTTTGCATCTATGATATCATGATGATAACATATCTAGGAACCATATGCTTAAGGCTCTCTCCATTAGGCTTCCACACACACTGCTTACCATATGTTGTCATTAATGACAAACATATAGTCAGCACTGACTTGCTGGCAAATCTCCAACAATTTCCCCCTTTGGCATTGATGGCAACATATGGAATGAAATAAACCACCAATCCAAATGAGAAATTCTTTTATAACATTCTCCATTTCCTCAACAAAACTCCCCCAAGGATGAATCCTCCAATTGGTACATCTTCTTAATGTATGCTCCCCCTTTCTTCATGCTCCTCCTGCTTGTGTTTTTGTTTTCTATAAACTCCTTCTTTCTTCTTGTTTTCTTGTTTTCATGACTATATACTTACTCCCCCTTTGATATCAATGGAAAAGGGCACCAAAAAAAAAGAGCACCGATAATAATCCTAAAGTAGAGTAGTCAATCATTCATCAGTCACTGAGGACTAATGCACTCTTGCAAACTCTAATCAGATTTAGGGAAGGGAATTAATCCTAGCTTCTCCCTAAGACACTCAAAAGTATCCTTTGGTAAAGGCTTTGTGAATATGTCTACTAACTTATCTTTTTTACTCACATAATCCAACTTTACTTTTTTCTCTTTAACTTTCTCTCTTAAGAAGTGATATTTAATCTCAATGTGTTTTGTCTTTGCATGCATCATAGGGTTGTTTGACATATTGATAGTGCTAGTGTTATCACAATGAATAACAATAGGATAATCAATCTGAATTCCAAAATCTTTTATCATCTACTTGATCCAAATTGTAGAACAATTCAATGCTACTACTACATACTTTACTTCTGCTATGGATTGAGAGATACAATTTTGCTTCTTTCTTGTCCAAGTAACAAGTCTATCTCCAAGAAATACTGCTCCTCCTGATGTGCTCTTTCTATCATCAACGCAACCTACCCAATCTGCATCAGTATACACATGAAGTTCTATATTCTCTGAGTTAGGATACCATAAACCATAGTCTATAGTTCCTTTCAAATATCTGAATATCCTCTTTACTGCCATAAGATGACTTTGTTTAGGTTCTGCTACAAATCTTCCAACTATACCAACTACATTAGAAATGTCTGGTCTAGATTGAGTAAGATATATGAGTTTACCAAACATAGACTTATACAAGGTTATGTCTACTACTGTAGAATCATCTTCTTTTGAAAGCTTGCATCCTGTTATCATAAGGGTACTTACTAGCTTGCAATCATCCATCTGATATACCTTAAAGTCCTTGAAAGTAGCATAGGCTAGAAATAACTTTATGGCTTCCAATCTTCTTACAGGGGAAAATATATCAGAATAATCAATTCCTTCTCTTTGCGCATATCCTTTACATACTAATCTTGCTTTGTTTCTTACCACTATACCATCTTCATTCATCTTGTTTCTGAATATCCACTTAGTTCCTATCACATTTTTGTCACTAGGTCTAGGGACCAGTTCCCATGTATTATTCTTAGTTATCTGATCTAGCTCTTCTTTCATTTCTTCATGCCAATCTAAATCATTACATGCATCTTCAACACTTAAAGGTTCAATTTGTGAAAGAAAACATACCGGTTCATCACTTGTTGAACTCTTTTCTTTTGATCTAGTCATGACTTTGATGTTCTGATCTCCAATGATGTCTTCTTTTGAATGATATCTAGATGTGAATTTTGGAACATTAGGTGTGACTCTCTCATCTACCTTTTGTGTTTCCTCTTTTCTTGTTTTAGGGTCATTGAATAAAACATCAATGCTATTAAACATTTCTTCAACAACTGCCTCACTACTAGTAGGTCTAGGTTCTTCTTCAATCATATGTGCATAATCATGATATCTCTCTTGAATCATAAATTTTTCACCAATCTTCACATGAGCACTTTCAATGATCTTCTTCAATCTCAAGTTAAAACATCTATAAGCTTTGCTTTTAGTAGAGTAACCAAGAAAAACACCTTCATTGCTTCTTGCATCAAACTTGCCAATAGCTTCATCTCTCTTGATGTAGCACTTGCTTCCAAATATTTTGAAGTATTTCATAGCAGGTACATTACCAAACCATAGCTCATAAGGTTTCTTGTTTGCACCTGGCCTTAATTGAATTCTATTGATAGTATAGACTGTTGTATTGACCTCATCTCTCCAATAGGTGTGGGCCACCTTTCCTTCAATCATGATAGTGCGTGCTATGTCAAGAATGATCATATTCCTTCTTTCTACAATTCCATTCTGTTGAGGGTTTCTAGGTGCACTTATTTGTCTCTTTAGCCCATGTTCTTCACAATATTCATAAAATCTGTCAGAGGTGAATTCTCCTCCTCTATCTGATCTCAAACACTCTATCTTTAATCCATTCTCATTTTCAACTTTAGCTTTGAATAATTTGAACTTCTCAAATGCTTCAAATTTGTCCTTTAAGAACGCAACCCACATCATTCTAGAATAATCATCAAAAAACAACATAAAGTACCTTTCACCATAGTATGATCTTGTTTGACTTGGTACACATAGGTCTATATGCACTAGATCCAATTTGTTCTCTGCTGCATTCTACTTGCTTTTGAATGAATTCCTTACATGCTTTCCCATCACACATTCCTTTCATATTGTATCAACTAGTTTTGCAATACAAGGGAGGTCTCTTACTGCCTTTACATTGCTTATCTTTACTATATTGTCAAAGTTTATGTGACATAGTCTTTTATGCCATAACCAACTGTCATCTACTTTAGAAACAAAACAACTTGCTTCTGAATTAAGCTGAAAAACATTACCTTTAGTCTTTGATCTTGATGTAATCATTTCACCTTCTTTGTTATTAATGATGCACTTGTTGTCTTTGAATTCTAACTGATATCCTTTGTCAAGCAACTGTCTAACACTAAGTAGGTTATGCCGCAAACCATCAATATATAAAACATCATCAGTGTTATTCTTTCCATCCAAAGTGATAGCTCCTCTACCTAGGGTAGGTTTAGGAGTGTTGTCTCCAAATCTAACCATGCCACCTTTGTATCTATCCAAATGAACAAATCTATCTTTGTCTCTTGTCATGTGATGTGAACAACTATTGTTAATGATCCAATCAGTTCTAAAGTCTGCTTGTGAAATCAAGGCTAGTTCTTGTTCTTTCTTCTCATCTTCCTTATCCATTTCATCAAACATTTTTCCATCTCTTTAATAGCAATGAATCCTATTTCATCTTCTACTAAATCTTAATCAGATACTCCATCTTCAACATAGTAACATTCTTTATACTTAGGTTTGTAATATTTGTACTTCTTGATTCTTGTAGGACATTTATATGAAAAATGTCCAATCTTGTTACATGAGAAACATTTGAATGGTAGCTGACCTTTATATTTTCCTTTTCCTTTTCTTTGCTTCTTAGCAATCATAGCAATGAAATTATCTAGTTCTCTATCATCATCTTCATCATCAAAATTATCAAAGGTGTTCAGAGATTTCTTACCATGGACTAAGGCTTTGAATGTTGTCTCACTCTTAGGCTCTATCTTCAATCTTGATATCACAAATGATGAAATCTTTCTGATTAAGGTCTCTCTTTTGAAGTCTTTTGTGGACTGCATAGTCTCATCTAGGATGCTTATCTTCCTATCATATTTTGGTGTCAAGGTAGTCATCAACTTATCCATTATGTCTTCTTCCGAGATCTCTCCACCATTGTTTCTGATTCCCACAATTGCTTCATTAATCCTTTGATTATAGGCTCTGATGTTCTCATCAGGTAGCATCTCCAATGTATTGTATCTTTTCCTCCATGTCTTTCTATGCACATTCTTGACTTGAATATCTCCTTCAAACATGTCATCTAGATACTTCCATATCTTGTAGGCTTTATCCATTTTCTTGATCTCTAAAAACTTACTGTCAGATAGGGAACTGATAAGGACTTCTTTGGAAATAACATTTTGAGTGAACATCTCCCTTTTCTTCAAAGTTGCATCTTCCTTTGCAAGGTCTGATAAAGAAGGAATCTGAACTTCTTAGTAGCTACTTCAAAAATCTCAAAAGCAATGCATTGCAAATGTGACATCATTTTGTTCTTCCAGTCTAGATAGTTCTCTCCATCAAACTTAGGACTTTCTTTTCTAAAGAATGCCATTTGATCAACCTCAAGCTATTAAAATTCTCTCTGAGTAACTTGGCTCTGATACCAATTGTTAGAAATAGTCCCCAGAGATAATTGAGAGGGGGGGGAAATCAGTTATCTACAAGATTCAATTCTTTATCTAATTAAGTATAGAAGAACATTAAGCATAAACACAATATAAGAATAGTTAACACAACACCACAATTTTGGTTATGGTGAAACCCAAATAGGTAAAAATCTCAATGGAAATTAACACCCACTATAAACTGCACTAGTGTATAATGATCCCTGTTAGAAGATCTTACAACCCTATTAGGAGTTGATCTTTATAATGCAATAATTACAGTGACCTGGTCAAGGGTCAAACCCTATTAGGAGTCTTTTATAACTAACCCTATTAGGGGTGAGGATGCATTGTCTGAGAGCTCATTGCTTAAATGGTGAAGGCTGCAACCTTTTGAATAACAGATACACACTATATCTAGATTTTGGTGAACTGTGAGGTAGACCTAATGTCTTGATCAGTTCCAATGAATAGCACACACTCTCTACTTTGTCACATAGACATTTTTCTGATGGAACAACACTTCACACCTTTTCCTCTACTCTTTTCTTTCAACTCATTGCCATACTTAGCAATCACAACTTGACTGGCTATAAGTATGTTTCTCTAAATGATATAATCAAGTCAGCTTATTAGAACTTCCTTGAAATCATATTAGAGAAATAATATAACTCTCCAACAACATCTCCAATAGATATACTAAGCATGCAACACAAATTAGGACCGCACAACTCCATATGAGTAGACACGTCGCTTCACACTGTTAGCTCCACCAATTTAACTGCTACTTTCTTCGCATGCTGAATTAAATCATGTTCTCTTAACCAAAAATTCTTAACTCTTCTCCAAACAATAATCCAAGAACACATATCCAACTGATAGGTGCAACTACTACAACAATATAAACAATGTCGACTCTGCCAGATAAACTTAGGAAACTATAACTAGCAACTACAGATATCATAACTCAACCTATACTACATAACTAACTTTGCGTCCATGAACATGGCTTTAATAACATGTCTACAACATAAATATAAATGTGCAAGACTCCATTACAACCATACTGTAAATCACATACTGAACTCTTCCCGGGACCTGTCAGGAACACTTACTGATATAAACAACTGTATTACTATCTTCACTTAGAATCAACCTCTGTGTCTATGATATCATGATGATAACATATCTAGGAACCATATGCTCAAGGCTCTCTCCATTAGGCTTCCATGCACGTTGCTTACCATATGTTGTCATCAATGACAAACATATAGTTAGCATTGGCTTGTTGGAAAATTCTCCAACACTTTGTTCGACAGAGAGCACATCCTGAGGGTTCTATGGTGGATGGATATATGGTATACTAGACCATGGTGTACATTAGTGAATATCTTCCTAAGTTTTTAGCAAAGATCCATGTAGATTGTATTTGGGATCCCAACTCCATTAACAAATTCAAAGGGGATTACTTGATGGGGAAAGATAGATTGAGAAAAGTGAGAGGTAATTATAAAATATTATTGTAGTTAATTAATTCTCATTACTCATCAATATGAGATGTTTCTAATTGGTCTATTTTTTTTATATAGTTGGTCGAGAGTGGGACACACTACATTTGTATATTGCAAACAATATTGATTAGATGAAGGTATGGATTGAATGATGTCAATAAAATGGTGTCTCATTAATGATAGGGAGACTCCTCCAAGAACTATCCTAGTTCTTCACTAAGTCTATTTTTAGACTTCTTAGGACTTATTCACTTGTAGAACCCTATTACCATAAGAGGTTCACTTTGCTATCCTCCTACACCTAGATTTTCCCTACCAATTCAATTTATCTCTTCTCCCATGAACTCACAACTATAAGTTCATCTATTAACCACTTCTCCCTCTTCCAGTTATCTTGTAGGAGTCAAGGGATCTTCTCCATTCTATTCACTCATTGAACAATTCTTCTTGATTGGTCTAACAATCATCTTTCTTGACTTTGTCATCAAGATCTCTTGCAAGTTTTTTTTTACTACTCTTCCCTAGTCGGACTATAGCTAAGCTCTACTATGGAAATAAAATTCTTTATGTCTGCACCCCTAACAAAATACTAACAAAAAGATAAAGAATATACAAAGGCTCCATTTGTTCTATGCACAAAGCTGACTACAAAAGATCAAATGAAGCCATTATTAACACCTTGGTTGTTCCTCAGAATCCAACCAAGTACAAGACTGTATTTACATAAACAAAACAAAACTATAAAAATAGAATGAACACACATAGTAACTAACAACAATAATTTCATTTAACTTCAACTTGAAATTACACACTGCAAAAATCAACTCTACGTCTATTCCACTAATTCCACTCTCTATCTCTCCAATCCCACAACTCAAAATTCAGAGGTTTTATATTGGCCTCAAATTGGACACCAAACTAAAATAACCAACAAAACCAACTGAATTTCCTTTCTGCGTACAGTTTTCAAAACTACCTCATTGGTCTAGCCTATCCCGATGATGTGATCGAGGATTGGTCTTACTGATTCCTGGTTGCTTTGCTAATCAGTCATGCATCGGCTTAGCTTATACCGACGACTCCATCACAGGTTGGTATAACCAATTTATAGCTTCTTTACTAGTGCAAATCTTCCCAATGATCATCGTAACATATCCCAATGTCTTCAGTCTGGTTGGTCATCCATCGAAAAGACACCATCTGACAACCTCATTGGAGGTCAGTATAACTCAATTCTCGCTCCTCCGCTAGTGTAAGTCACACTGATAAGAATATTCAGCATGAATCCACCCAATATCCACTTCAACATGATTGATGTTGACATTCTATTAGTGATCAGTCTAATGCAACATGCACTCTATCGCTAGTGTTAACTATGTCAATTAGATGATCGATATTGCTATGTTGATGATCCAACTTTCACATGCATTTGAAACATGAGCCTTGGCCTAGGGTAACCTGATACATTTGAGGAATCACTCTTGCAACGCCAACTATGAACCACTGTAAACACCCTATGTACATTCTAGAAAGCACACCAAAATTTGGGGGCTAATAGCTAACCCCTAGGTGCTCCTACACCAATTAACATGGGAAGGTGTTGCTTCATTGGTTAAAGAATCTCATTGTAATGGAGATTCCAATCTTACACCAATGGTAATCGATCTAGCATATGGTTTAAGAGGTAGACAGGTATGTAAAAAATTATTAATCATCATGAACCATATGTTTAATATCAACTCACAATGTAAAATTTTTTCACACGTTTGAAAAATTGCAGGTCAAGCACCAAAAAGCTATGTACTATCATGGCCACAAATTTCACATAAAAAATTTGGATGACACAGAAAACTTGTGATTTTAGGATAACTTCAGTCTTTGAGGTCACTAATATTTCATCTAGAAATGACATACATCCTCAACAATCTCAAAATTGATACTATGGCATCTTGGATGGTATACTTGATTGTGACTTTAACTCCATCAAATTAGTTCTATTCATCATCAAATGGTATAGGCTATGACTGAATTAAAATGATCTTGATAGAACTTTTATTAAACATGATAATAGATTTACAATGATTAATACAAGGTTGTTTAAGCCAGTTGGAGATGAGTCCTATGTTCTTCCAAGCCAATGTGAGAAAGTGTTTTACTTAGAGCTTCCACATAAACTAGGTTGGTCATTTGTTGTTAGACATGATCCAAGAGGAAAGATGATAAAGTATAATGTGATGGAAGAAGAAGATTCTGAAGATGATGATGATGACGACGATGATGGTAGTGGTCATGATGATGATGATGATAATGATGGTGATGGTGATGGTGATGGTGATGATGATGATGATGACGACGATGATGATGATAATGATGATGATGATGGTCATGATGATGAGATGGATGAAGAAGATGATCAATGACATGATTGAAATGTACAAGGTATGTTATTTGATTATTTATATATATTATATTGATTTAATATTGATTTATTGATGTATTAAACTCTAATGCCATGGTATAATTAATTCATTGTGTTCAATTCTAATGATTACATATGTGATTTATAATACATGTGTTTCTATTATTACTCATATATTTAATGATGCTCAATTAATTGGTGATGATTACATGTATGTATTTTGTGTGATTGTCACCCTTTGTGGAAATAGGCAATTGACTACACATATGGATGTCATCGGGTGAACCCACAATAGTGGGTTACACTTTTTTCTTGAACGGACAGTGAACTCTACATTTTGAAAAAAAACTTTCAGATTCGAATGCATATTGTCGTTAAACCATTTGAAATCGTAAGATGAAGTAAATTAGAGTCTTTAAGGTTTTTTTGTCTAGAATCTAAATATATTTTTTATTTTTATTTTTGAATTTAGTTGAATGGTTTTTTCTTTCTCCCATGAAAATTGGTATGTTGTTGAAAACGTCATTTTTCAAAGAGTTACATTGTTTTCATAGAGAATAATTTTTTTTTCTAAAGTAGATATCAATGTGCTTCTTTCAAATTTTGTTTTTTAACATCCATAAGGAGGGCATGCAATTGTTTTGACAACATTATCACAATTATAGAATATTTTATTAATGTTTGAAGTTGACTAAACCGTAGTTTTGACATACCTTGACTACATAGCTTATAACTTATTGTGTATTTGTCCAGTTTAATTTTTATTTATTTTTGATAGAAAGAGAACTTCAATACCTAGGGCATAGATATTTTTTTATAAATTTTTTTCTCTCTCATTTACTATTTTTCCATAAGTGTCAAACATAGAGGTAGACATATGGTGAAATATCTATGTTTAGTAAAACTAAAAATTCAAAATCATAATATTAAATTTAATATATATTAACATTATAATCATTGGAAAGATTTTTCTCAGTAGTACCTTACTACATAGATAGGTTTTTTAAATGGATTCATTTGATCTTCCAAAAGATAAATTCGAAGTGATTTTTGTCAGCATTTTAATAGGTGCGAAGGAGACTCCATTGTAGGTATGAATAAGGAGTATAGATGTTATATCAATGTTTTTTTATCTAAGAGGTTTTGAGCTAACCATTTGTAATTAGTTCCTTCAAATGGAACCTCTCAAGGCTTAAATCATCATATTTTATTATAAAATGTGTTATTTCAACAAAAATCAGCATGTCTAAAAAAGTGTAACCCACTATTGTGGGGTCACCCCGCCCCTTCTGTTGACGATCTTGCATTCCACACATAAGGTAAAGAAAATGAATTAAAAAAATATACAATTGATTCATTGTGTTCAATTCTAATTATTACAACATATATGATTTATGATACATGTGTTTCAATTATTACTCGTATATTTAATGTATTTATTGTTTAAGAAATTGCCAATGTTTTGCTTATGATGCTCAATTAATTGCTACCAATTACACGTATATATTTTGTTTGATTGTCACCCTTTGTGGAAATAGGCAATTGACTACACACATTGTCACACATTTTGTTGACGATCTTGCATTCCACACATAAGGTAAAGACAATGAATTAAACAATATATAATGATTATGATGAATGCATATTGTTCATGTTGTCTTCTAAATAATTTACATCATACACATCATGTAATTTTTAGCTAACTTAAGATAAATGATTCACATATGCAGGAAATTTAACCCCTTTTACGAGGATCCTACATAGTGACATGGATTAGTAGGTATAAGTCAATACACCTTATAGAAATAGCTTATTAATTGCTTTATTTATCTTTATGCCCATCTTCATTGAGTGGTTTAATAATAAGGTATTAAATTGCTCATGATTTAACACTACTACCTTCAAAATCAATTTTAGGGCCGACTTCATCAACATTACCCTCATTTAGAAAAATATCTCGCACCTTACCAACTATATATCTCATTTGATGGACTGCAGGAACCACCAAATAGGTACTTGTCAGATCTGTCTTCCTCTAGTGAGGGAAATGCAGGAATAGAAGAGAAAATTTTGACATGTAGTAGGCCTAAAATAGGGAGATCAACTAGAGGTCAAAATATTAGAAGAAAATTCAATAAACACATGCAATTTTTCCTTGCTAAAGAGGGGTCATGTTCTTATGATGATGAGACCAAAGGTGACATCAAGGTTCCTTTGAGGTACACACATCTTTAGAAAGAATGGGTACCCAAGGAACTACCTCCAATTAACACTGATTTTTGTGTTAACAAGAGGTTATATCACATAGCTCCATCATCATTACATAGTTTGAGCCTATTTTCCATGGATGACATAAAGGAACATTACAAAAAAGTTATTGAATTGATGGAGTATGTCTGACCTTGTTATAATTACAGTGATTGGATGCAGATTGTTCGATATTAAAAAAATATGAGTAGGTATGCACTGTCAAAAAATTATATAGAATGGAAAGAAAATGATCAAAGTAAAAGATTTTCTATGAAAATTGAGAGAAGACCAAAAGTAACAAGGAATATTGTGGGTTTTATAAATAGTATGCAACATGGGTCAACTAATAAGCAACCCAATTGCATATTCAAGGCGCGTGAGGGGAATCGTGTTTTTGTATGTGCGATAAAATCAATAAGTGCAGGGGAAGAACTGCTAATAGATTACCATTTAAATCACATAGATAAAAAGAAATTTACTACCATGGGGGTGGTAAGTACTATATACCATTTAAACTAACCTCTAATTTATGACTCCAATATACCATTTTATTAATAATTCTTTTTTGCTAAGTCTATTGCTTTCATTTCGCTAATTTTTTAATATTTAATCTTGGTCATAAGACAACATGGATCCACCACATGATAGAGGTGGGGATGTTAGTCCCACCCATTCTTCAAAAAAGGTAAGCCTTATTGTAATTGTACAAATTAGATAGAAGAAAAATGTTATATTATTATATTCTTTTCTTTAGGGTTTTGGAGTTATTCTCATAGTTTTACTAATAGTCATGTCACAAATTGATGTTCATAAAAAGAGAAAAGTTCCTGTAGAAATAGAGGCAATAGCGTCAGATATGGATGAGGATATCACAAATATCCCTAACCCCATAAATATGGTCAAGAAGAAATTAACAAAAATTAGTTTAGAAATCCTTGCTATTTTTGTCGATCCAAATCCAACTGAGGAGACACTGGAAAGGAAAGAGGAATTGATGCGGTAAGCATGTTGTTATGAAGTAAGAAGTAATGAATCTTTAGTTATAACAAAAGTTCAATAAAGGTTTATATTTTACTCTTTTATATGATGAACTAAAATATGTATTTGTTCTTCTTACATGATTTTTTATGTACTCAAGCAACTGTTTGTGGACATTGCAGTGAGGCTGGTACTAGTATAGCTACCTCAGGTAAAATAATCCTTAAGCTAATAGGTTACAAGGAATTTTTGCTTTGAAACATTCACAAACTTCATTGGACTTACTGATTATAAATCCACATTTTTCATTGGACTTACTGATACCATAGATACAACTAGAGGCAAAGGTACAATTACAACTAATTCAAAATTTCTAAGAAAATCTTCACTCAAACTTTATTGAAAACTACTCATACTTTTATTATTTTAGAATATCTTTGCTAACAATGTATTGTTTAGGTCATCAAGTGCGGGCGACTCCTCCTCCTACGAGGATTGATCCTCTGAGATTGCTATATTTGGTTTTGTGTTAATTATGATTTGATAATTTGTACTTTAATCTTGGGTGCATTTCATTGTGGATTAATTTTGTGCAGTACAAGATACACCTACTATGGATACAGATCATATAAGTATTGGTGACAATTCACCATCATTTCCTAGATCTACCCATGTTCCTAGTTCGGGAATGTTGTAGATGTCATTGTTGATGTCCGATAAAGAATCAATTTTTTAAAAATGTCTTAAGGTTCCAAGTACTTTAAAATTATTATTATTTATATTCTAATTGTAATTTACTTATTCATAACAAGTTTTGGATTGATGATCCCATGATGTTTTTGCAGGGAACGATTCTTTTTATGGTAAGATTAATGAGTTGAGATTGATATTCGAGCCCACCATAGGTATAAGGTGGAACATCATATGTGAACTAACCCTATCACACTATTTTTATTTCATATCATTGCTAGAATAATTTTCCTTTCATCCATTTCTTGTACTATATTCAAGGTACACAACTTCGACTATTTTTTTTATCTAACAATTTTGTTTTTTCTTAAAAGGTGGAATTTACAAGATTAAAATAAAAAGACTAGCTCATAAAAGCTTTAGAGCATGCCTTTGGTAGTAACATTTTTGATGAGAAGAAAGTTCTTGATAGAGCTTGCAAACATCTTAAGACTATGAGGGACTCATGCAGAAAGAGGCTAGTGCAAAACCTAAAGTACAAGCATCCTCCCTTTATTTCAGAGATGTAATGGAGGGAATTCATTTTGGATGCAAAGGAGAAAGGGAAAAATCAAAGAGGAATTACACCACCATAAAATGAGAAAAGAAGGTATGGGATATTATTAACTAATAGAATGTAATTATGCACTAATTAGTGATCTTTATATTTATATAATCTAACACATTTCAAACTTTTCATAGGTTGCAGGACACATCAAAGGCTACAAAGGCCATACTACAAAAGTACAGGTAGCACAAACTTGGCTCTGGTGGTTATCTAAAAGTTCAAGCAAGAATTGTAAGCAACAGTAAATGAAATTCTGGATCAATTTTTTTATAAATTGCAAACAATTTTGTTTAGTCAAACAATACCTACATAATTGATGATATTAAGCCAAAAATGTAGGGCTCATAATTAAAGTAGAGGCCACAGAAGAACACAAAAAAATGCCTTCAAGGAAGGCTATAAAGGTGTGGCTAAATGCCTACACCAAGCTTGCAGTAGCCAAGCCCAAGAGTCTCCTACATCGGCTCAACATGTAAATAGGCCAAATAAAAAATATTTGAAATTGAATACTTGAGCAACAATCTATTTGATGTTAATTTCGAACATAAATTGACTATTTTTATTTTAAAAAGAAAACAATGATAATAATGCGCATGACATTGCAATGCAGCCTTCTAATCCTACCATAAAACTTGCGCCACATGATGAAGGCCCTGATGTGCATTGCAATGATGGAGGTATTCATTTGCTATTAAAAATTAATTATTTAATTATTAATACAATTTAACATCTTAAATTGAAATTGGTGTAACCATTTTTGTGTATATTTTAGAGCATGCAGAACATCATGCTGAATGAGTGGAGTATGTTTCGAGTGATCACCATGTTGACTATGCAGATGAACAAAATGTTATTGTAGATGATGTGGGACTATCAGGTAAAGAAAATCCTTGTTTTGTTCTTTTAATTAATGAAATACTTGTACACTAATATAAAACATTGTGAATTTAACCCATGTAGTTGTTATTCCAGCGGACCCCCCTTTAGCACACCAACCTCATGCTCTTGGACACATCAGGAGGAGACATGAGTTGAGATCTAAAGCAGGAGAGGAGGGAAATGACAGACATTGGTGCTCCGCTTAGCCGTTACCTTAAAAAAATGAATAGAAAACAAAAAATGAAATGACTGTAATAAACCTTTTTTGATAATGAAAGAATGTTGTCTTAATGAATGTAATTTTGTGCTAGTAAATGTTGATGAATGTTATGTGTTAATGAATTATTGATGAATACATTGTGTATTATTGATTCAAAAATATATTTCATGTCATCCTCCATCTACCACTGACTCTTTGGAATGTTGTAATATTATTTTTAACTTGTTTCCTCTCAAAGGAAACTGACCAAGCCACATAAAACTCCCTAAAGACCGACCTTGGATAGTTATAACTGACTGTTGCAATTTTAATTGTAATTTTGCAAACACAAAGTGTTGTCAAGGTTGACACAAGTTGTCAACCTATTAACTCCTTTCCTTCCTATCACCTCTAATGGTCTTAAAATGACCTTAGAATTCATTGGAAACCATATTACTCCTATTCTACCCAAGATATTTATAATTGACCCTCTAGGCCTACATTGTCAATTTTGACAATTTTACAATTTTTGGAATTCACTATTGCACTATCTTCCCATAAGACCCTTATTAAATCATGTTAAGACCCAAGTAGCCTTATTACATCCATTCCATGATTACATAATCATATTTGATGACTTTCCATGTATTGAAATCTTCTAACCCTTAATGACCATTTGTGCTTATATGGCACTTACATAGCATTATTCAAGATTCATTACACAAAATGTTTTAATGACCATATGAACTGATTAAAATTTGACTTTATTTTCATATCAAATGATCCAAGTCTAGGTCTTCATTTGGTCTTCAACAACTCCTTGAGGTCTATGGATAACCCTAGTGTACCTCCTTGTCCCTTGTGTACCTTGATGTCCTTTTGGTGCCCTGCACCATAATCCTGCAAAACAAACATTATTACATGCATCTCCATGTCCTTGGAGTGTTCTCACCTTCACCTTGCATTGATCATATGGTAAAACCATACTTGATACATTCAGTGAGTTTGGTTACATTGATCATTGATCATATGGTAAAATAATTTGGTGCTTTTTGTATGGTGAAACAATTTGTTGACTTTTGTATTTAATGATAGTGGTGACATTGGTATATGTACAGTGGTATACGTGTTTGGTTTAATAGCAATGCTTGGACTTTGTGAATGTATGAGTATATCTGTTTATCATAGTAGTGGTCTATAGAAGTGATAATGGTCAGACTTCATGAACATATGAGTATATTTATTTATCATAACAATGGTATATAACAGTGGTACTTGCAGATGGAAAAATGATAAAACATATTTGTATCCATTATGTGTGAGAGGGAACTTGTCCTATCACAATATTATAACAAGATTGTATAGTCATTAATATGACTAAGACATAGTACAAAATTTATAACCATAGAACTTAAACAATATGTGTTAGGTAGGCTCTTTGGTTGACCCCTACCTAATTTGAAGTATTTTTTGTTTACTTTGGCAACTTATGTCAAAATCATATGTTATTGACATTAATATGGTATATGAAAATATTTTATTATTTAGTTTATGTTCCTGTTTGTTAGTGAATAGGTGGAAAATGGAGCTTTAACAATGCATCTATCATTCACCTATTATTTATTTATTTATTTATTTTGAATTGGAATTGAATAAGTAATGTAAATATGGAAATGCTTGAAAATTAGAAAAGATAAGATACATACCTCATAATGGAACAAATCTAGAAATACCTATTTTTTGATGCTTGTATGCACTCTCTAGAAATTCTGCAACCAGATTTGGCACTAGAAAACCGCAACAGAGAAAACCTAGAAAACTTTTGTCTTTCTAGAAGCAGGTCATCCTTGACCTAGATAGCGGGGCAAGGTCTTACCTTGGGGTAGGATCCTACCCCTCACTACAGGTCATCCTTGACCCAAAACAACCCTAATGAAAAATATGTTCCTGGATCTCGAAAGTTCACCGAAAAGGGTACTCAGATTTGCACTTCAATTCTTGAAACAACGACTGTAGATATCTAAAAATGGTGTTTTGGGGTGGCTATATAGGGTTTTTCTTTAGTCAAACCCCCATTTTGGTGATCTCCACCTCCACGAATAGCCGGTTGTAATAGAATGTGTGTGTATTGAAAGTGTAATGCCAAATTCTAATCCTCTAGATTAAAACCCTAGCATGAATGTGTATGAGAAAGAAATGCATAGATTTGAATAAGATAAGAAATCATACCAAGCCCCCAAGGCTAAAGTACTCAGGTACCAAACTCATAATCCATAATTTCTACCCCATGATTGTATCTTTGAATGCTTGAATATTGATAATGATGGATCAAGGAAGAAAGGATCTCTCTTTCTCCAAATAGATGTTCACAATGGTGTGCTCATAAAAATGCTTGATATCAACAATGGATTGATCTTCTATATCATCCTCTTGCAATCTTGCATCTTCATTCCACCATTGATAGCTTGCTTGAATCAATTATGTCTCCACTTGATGTCTTGATCATGAAATTGCTTGGTCTTGTTGTGTGTAAATGAAGGCAAATGAGAGTCTTTATATAGAGGTTTCAAGGTGAGGCTCCTAGAGTAATGTGAGGACCCATAATTAAAATGTCACCTCAAATTATGGTCTAATCACAATAACCAAGTAAGGAGAGAAAAGAATTAAATTAACTTCAAATTAAAACCCTTTCACACTCAGATCTGAAAGCTCGACATTAATTTTGGGGCCCGCCAGGACCAAATTTAAAAAGGGGGATCAAATCTCAAAGGAGGTCAAAGATGACCTAGTCTCTAACCTAGGTCAGGGATGACCTAGACCTTGACCTAGGTCAGGGATGACGTCCTCCTTTACCCAGGGGTCCAGATCCTGCCAGAATAAGAAATAGGAGGTCCCGAGGATGCTTGGAGACCTATAAATGATATCAGAATAGGGAAGAGTGCCAGGGAGAGGCACAAAATACTATGATGAATATGATGAAGGATAGGAGGACCTATTTCTAAGTCCTACCTAGAAAATAGAGCCATAGAAGAGGGAAATTAAGGAGAATCCTTGAGATCCTAACCCTTATTTCTCCTAGAATGAAGGAATCAAGTTCATAATACATCCTAAATGCATGTCTATCATGATAAATGCACTAAAAGAGGGTGATAAACCTATCAATATGGAAGTGATTCCATTTTAAGATGATATATTTAGCCGCCACTTTAGCTTAGATATGACACTATGTGAATATGCAAGCTAAAGTAAGAAAACATCATAGTAAATAAAAAGGATATAGCCAAGTCCTCGATGTAGAGATCCTGCAAGAAAATGTTAGAACTTGCAACACACAAGGTTAATGCAAATCCTTAAATCACCTAGAGCTTACTAAATGACACTTGAAAAGTGCATAAAGCCCCATATGCCCCCCTGTTTTGGCTTTCTACTTTTGAAGGGTGAAACATGGTGATAAGGATAACTCTATACACTAGATATGCAGTTTGTTGAAAAGTTATTTCCTAAACCAATTAGAAGGATTCCTAAGCTTCCTAAACTAATTTAAAGGAGTTAGGTATCTGAATCATGATTCCAACTCCGCTGATGGCACTGAAAATGGAGTTATCGAACTCCAGTTATGATGAAAAGAGTGGATGTCTATTTAAATGCATAAGAAGGGAAATCTAAGTTAACCATGAGTAAAACCTAAAAGAAACCTAATAAAACCCTAATAAAACCCTACTTTGAACTATAAATAAGGAAAAAGAAGAGATACTCATTCTTACCATTTGCAGATTCAAAAAGAGGAAGCAAAATGCCGAGGAGAGAAGAACTTTGAGCAATGTGCATGGAGCTTCTGAGACATAGCCTGGCTACTGGACAGTCACTCCCTGAGTTGAGTTTGTTATTGTTTGTTTTTGTATTTTCCAAATTCATGTTTTTATAAGGCAAGGTCGACCCTATCCTTTAAAGGTCAACCCTAACTCATTTATGTCGACCTTGACCCAAGAAGGTTGACATTGACTAGAAGGTCTCCACTTTTTCTAGGATGAGGTCATCCTTGACCCAACAAGGTCATCCCTGATCAAGGAAAGTCGATCTTGACCCAGTAAGGTCATCCTTGACCTAACTAAGGTCAAAATTGACCTCTAGTCAAGTTAGATTTGCAGATTTGATAATGTAGATTGTTGATATGCTGTTTGTTTGTGCTTGCAGGACTTGGTCCATCTCTAAGAGCATCCCTTTGGAGAGTTTCTAGGCATGGTCATAGAGAGGCTATTTGAGCTTGATGATGATGAGATGCAGTTACTAAGAGATGTGGGACTATACTGGGTATTAGTCCTACCATAGATCAGACTACACCAATCCATGCTATCAGCTCTAATAGAGAGGTGGGATGAGGATACATGCTTCTTCCATCTTCCCTCCAAAGAAATTATAGTGACATTAGAGGATGTCTACAGGATCTTGCGGCTTCCAGTCCTAGGTGAGACTGTCAATCCCAGAGTACAACATGTTTGTGAGGAGATCCTTGTAAACAAGAAGTATTGCACAAGATGGGTCCCACAGATGTGGACTTGGTCAGATCAGGTCCTATTGTCATCCACATTGTCAGGCCCTACACCCTTAGTACGGAGGGTGATGCTTTGCATAGTATCCTTGGTTGTGTTACCCAACGCAAAGGGTACCATATTTTCTACACCTCTTACACATCTTATATAGAGGATGGAGAGGGAGAGGACCATGTTCTCATGGGGTCACAACATGTTAGCCTAGCTATACCATGAGCTAGGTTAGCTAGTGATATACTAGAGAGAGAGTCTGTCGATATGCACACTCTTACAGATTTGGCTATTTGAGAATTTTGCATGTACACATCCTTAGGGTGTTCCAGTGATGGTAGATGTGAGTACACTAAGTCTTTGCATATCCTTTGAGAGATGCCTAGCATTTTAGAGATAACCTCTATTGGAGGGTACATCTAGACCGCATTCTGAGCATCGATGTGATATAGAGACCCTACTGCTAGATGATAGAGTGGCCTGATAAATGATTCTAGATGAGATATTCATAGCGGAAAAAATACTAGAGGGTCATTAGAATCATATAGTGATGCCATACTATTATGATCAGGTGATGAGGTAGTTCAACCTGTTATAGGGAGTCCCCAGAGTAGTACCTCGCTATGCACATCCGACGAGGTACTATCAGAGACCTAGCACCATATGCTGACAATCGATAGCAGACATAGAGGATAGTGATGTAGATGAGATAGAGGATAGAGAGGTACCATTAGATGTGACCTATTCAGGAATGAACTGAGATTACATTAGGTACTGGGGTTTGTAGGGGACCCGCTCCATCTTCCCTGAGAATTATCCTACAGGTGATCCAGGTCTTTTAGAGAGGACACACTAGGATAGTGGTATAGTAGAGGAGGATGAGGATTCCAGAGATGAGGAGGAGCACATCTCAGAGGGAGATTCCATGGAGGAGGAGAGAGCAGAGTATAGAGTAGAATGAGATTCCCCCAATAGGTGATACCGGTGTGGATGTACACATCTTTCATGCATCACCACTGAGATCATGAAGGCCTCCATGTCCCCACAAAGAGACACCACCTCTAAGGCCTAGAGATAGCAAGCATGGAGAGAGTAGTCACTCCATGCCCTCACCATCTAGACACTTTAGTGACATCTAGGAAGGAAACCCAGGTATGAAATATGAGATTTGATTAAATGTGTAATTTGATTTGAAATGAAAAAGATACTAGACTAATAAATGTATTTTCATTCTACAACTAGTGTAGTGGAGTGGAGGAGCTTTGTATCTGAGATTATGAAGGATACATGCATATCCTACCGACTACCATCGACTAAGTGAGATTCTTCCATTGGTTGTAGAGATCCCAGCAGGCATGCCGACATCTTTACATGTGTCCAATAAGAGCTAAGATTATGTAGAGAAAGGGAGGATAAGCTGATAGCTGAGTTACAGAGTGCCTGAGGATGTTCACATAGTATGAGCATATCGAGGAGCCACACACAGACACACAGATCTAGCTCTTCCTATCATAGGCCAGAGAGATCCAGAAGCCATCGGTCATCAGAGCATAGTGATAAATAGGGCCATTGGACACATATATATTAGAACTTGAAAAAATTTTGATGAATGAAAAAATTTCTCTACTAATTAGTTCTATGTTTGATTACTATGCTTTCATCAATATAAAACTTAACAGAAAGAAAGAAGGTGCAAAAATATACTCACTATGTAATTTTGCTAGAACTACATAACCTATAAAACAAAATTTATAAGGAATAAATAAATGCACAAAAGAAAATATGAAATTAAGGATAATAACATATAAGATGCATAATATTAATGGGTTCCTTAAAAGAAACACCATCCATATCAGCAAGTTTATAAGCACTTGAACCAAAGTCTTCAATAACAACAAAAGGTCCAAGCCAATTAGGGCTAAACTTTCCGTTTTCTCTCGGTAAAGCATTCACATTTCGTTGATTCTCATAGAGGACTAAATCACCAACCAAAAATGTTTGTTCAATTACCTTATGATTGTATTGCTTCTGAAGAGATTTATGATGAGCTTTTATGTGTTCTAATGCATGTATTCGTTGTTCATCCAACATTTCTAGCTCTTGTAAGTGTTGTTCACAGAAAGTATCCTTGTCAATTATCCCATGAAATGAAACATGTAGAGAAGGTATTTCTAATTCCAAAGGCATAATAGCATTAGTACCATAGACAAGATTGTAAGGAGAAGTACTCGTGGCAGTACGAACACTAGTCCTATAAGCCCATAAAGCATAGGTCAGTTGAGTATGCCAATCTTTCGCATGCTTACTAACTATTTTTCTCAAAATTTGTTCAATGATTTTATTTGATGCTTCAGCTTGTCCATTAGATTGAGGATAATAAGGAGTTGAAAATCTATGTTAAATTTGATATTTCTCTAAAAATTTTGTGACTTCTTTGTTTTTAAAAGAGGTACCACTATCCGAAACTATCGTCGAAGGAATACCAAATTTTGTTATGATATTATTAAGGATGAAATCACAAATAACATCAATAGTTGTTGAATGAAGAGGGACAACTTCAACCCACTTCGTGAAGTAATCTGTAGTAGTCAGGATATAAGTATGTCCTTGAGAAGAAGCTGGTGAGATTTTTCCAATAAGGTCAAAACCCCAAATACTAAAAGGCCATGGAGAAACTTGATTACGAAGCTCACGAGTAGGAGCATGAATCAAATTAATGTGTTCTTTATATTGAGGACATTTCTTAACAAACATGAAAGAATCTTATTCCATTGTTTTCCAATAATATCCCATTCTAAGTAATTTATCAACCAAAGATTTTCCACCAAAAACTAGAATGAGCTTCTGCCAAAGCTATCGAGATTTCAGTTCTATTGAGACATCTTTATAATAATCCTTCATAAGAGCATTTTTAAAGCGTATCTCCTAAAATGATGTAACATGCTGCAAGTTTCCTAATATGATTACGGATGTTCCTTGTTGCTGATTCAGGAAAAGTACTATCTTTCAAGAAATGAAAAATATGGGAATACCATTCATGGAAATGCAAATTGAAACAATCAGAGCTAATATTTTTAGAAATTGCAGGGCTTTTAAGAGTTTGTATAGTAAATTGAAAGTTTTTAGCATTATTCTCAAGACAAACCAAAGAAGCTGTGCTTGCCATGGCGTCTACATGTCAGTTATCTTTCCTAGGTAAAGTTTGAATCGTATAAGAGGAGAATTGTGAAAGCACATCAAGAGATAAATCTCTATATTGTGTCATTTTATCATTCTTAGTTTGATATCCTCCTTTAATTTGTTCAACAATCAATTGCGAATCTCCATATATTTGCAAGTGTTTGATGTCAAGGGATGAAGTTGCTCATAGGCCAGCTATAAGAGCTTCATACTCCATAATATTATTAGTACAAGGAAAGCTTAATTTGTATGATAAAGGGATGGGTTTTTTCGTAGGAGGGATCAAGATAATACCCACACCAAAACCTATCTTACATTTAGACCCATAAAAATATAATTCCCAAATGTCATCCTGTTGAATAGCTAGAATATTATCATCAGGGAATTCTATTGAAGTAGAACATGTATCCAAATGAGGACAAGGAGCTTCAGCTAAATAATTTGTTAAAGCCTGTCCTTTAATAGACTTCTGAGAAATGAAATTAAGACCAAATTCTATAAGTAACATCACCAATTTTGCCAAACGGCCAGAGAGATCAGTTTGTGAGAAAATATGTTTCAAAAGATCAAATTTAACAATCACATTGACTTCAACATTTGTAAGATAATGCCTGATTTTCTGACATGCATAAACTATAGCTAGACATTGTCTTTCCAAATCTATATATCTTGTTTCATAATCAAGTGAAGTCTGACTAATGTAATACACAGGTCTTTCCTTACCATCATTATCATTTTGAGCTAACAATGCACTCACAACCTTCAGAGTTTCTGAAGTATACAAATAGAATGGTTTATCAAATTTAGCCAGCTGCAAGATAGGAGGATTTGCAAGATACTCCTTAAATTTCTCAAAAGCTTGTTTACACTCATCATTCCAAGAGAAAGTGGTATCCTTTGTAAGCAATGAAGTAAAAGGGACAGTACGATCCGCTAAATTAGAAATAAAGTGATGAATAGCTTGTATTTTTCCTTGTAAACTTCGTAATTGAGAAATATTCTTAGGAGGAAGCATATTAACAATAGCTTCAATATTCTCAAGATCTACTTCTATGCCTTGCTTAGAGATTATAAATCCTAATAATTTACCAGAATCAACTCCAAAGACACATTTCTTAGGATTCAATCCCATGTTGTAACTTCTAATCCTTTCAAATATCTGTCGTAAAATAGTAACATGATCTTATATTTGTATATATTTTGCTAAGATATCATCCACATAATCTTCAAGGATCTTATGAATGTAATCATGAAAAATCAAAGTCATAGCTCGTTGATAAGTTGCTCCTACATTTTTTAATCCAAAAGGCATCATGACCCAACAAAAGGTTCCCCAAGGTGTTATAAATGCAGTGTTAAATTGATCTTCAAGAGGGATAAAGATTTGTTTATATCCTAAAAAACCATCCATAAAAGATAACAAGGCATGTCCCGCTGTTGAATCCACAATCATATTGATATTAGGTAACGGGAAATCATCTTTTAAGGATGCCTTATTTAAATCTCTGAAATTAGTACACATCCTTATCTTATTTTCTCCTTTTAAAATAGGCACAATGTTTGAAATCTAATTTGAGTAATCAATAGAATGGATAAATCTAGTATCCAATAATTTTTCAATTTCACCTTTGACTAATAAAGCAATTTGTGGATTCATCTTTCAAATTTTCTACTTCACAGGTTTCATATTTGGTTTTTAAAAAATGTTATGAGTAAAAATATTAGAGTCAATACCTGACATATCTGAATATGTCTAAGCAAAGATGTCCTTAAATTCTAGTAAGAGGGAAGCCAACTAATCACGTTCATCCTGATTCAAACATTTTCCAATCTTTATCATCTTTTCAGTGTTGTTCTCATCCATTTGAATATCAACTGTCTCAGTTATTAACAAATCACTTCATATCGGAGGATCCATTAGTAAAGGGAGAGTATCCTATTTATTATGTTCCTATTACCCAAATTTCCCATCCTATGCAATTTTGGCCTGGTCTGCTCTGTCTGGCATTTTTAATCCTCTGTTAGCCCCCTTAAAAATTTCCATGATTATATGCCTTTTCAGTTGTTTATTTCTCTAGTTTGAAGGCCATTTGACTTTTTCAAAAGGTGACCATTTAAACCCCATGATCTCCTAAAATACTTGTGGCCCATCCTACTTAAGTATCTACCCTTTCGGGCCACTTAGCCACAAAACCCACATGTTATAATATTATTTCTTCCCGAAGTCCCACCACCTAATTCCCTAAAGTTTCCTATGCCTTGGCCTTTAATATTTCCTTAGGCCTAGTTCTCGGTCATAGTTAAATCCAATGGTTATCGCATAATCACATGGGATATTCTGATCCCATGTGATCATGTGACAATCGTTGATACGGTATCGACATCACAGCAGCTATTGGTGCGACCTTCATGCCATGTCGTAATGACATGCCAGTTTCCTATTGGTCATTGTGGGATGACTCTGTAGTGGAACCAAAGTGCAAGGTAGGCCCCTAGTGGAATAAGATCTATGGTGGTCTCATGTTTGCATGGAATCTTCCAATTCTATGTGATCATGCGATAGCCGTTAGATCTGCTTTATTGCTAAGTCTCTGATGGTGGGTCCTCAGGTGGTGACGTGTTCATTTTTTAGTGGCCGGATGAGTGATGATAGGGCTATTGGTGGGTTCAATGGTTAGAGAATCTATAGAGGCACCAGTTGATCCAAGATCAATGACTGTCGCATGATCTCATGGGATCTTTCGATCCCATGCGATCATGCGACCACCGTCCGATACAAGGGCCGGATTCTTTTGACTTCTAAGGTGTCAGTCATGCTGAGGTGGTCTTTTCTCATTGGTTCTAACTGGTGATGTGGCCTTTGACTTTTTTTCAAAGAAGGGTTGCAATATCTTTCATGGGTTCCCTTCTTTTGTTTTTGTAGAGAGCATTTTCTTGCAGGGGTAGCTCAGAAATTTATTTTTTTAGGGGTGGTTGCAGTTGAAAAGGTGATGCAGGGATCTAGACAGCTGTTTCAATGGATTCTCCTTTTGAGAGTACTAGATTTGATAGTTATGGCAGCTTGAGTTGTAGGGAGGTAGTTGGATCAAGGTTTTGTTTGCCGACAATTTCAGTATAGGGATGGACACGCAAAGACATATCTGATCAGTTGAGATATTTTCATGTGCATTTATGATAAAAAATTGACAAGTTTAGGGTTGGATTATTTTATGCAGATTTATGTAACCCTAATGAGATTTTTTGCTCCTGCCTGTGTGCATGAAGGAGATGTATATATTATTTTTGAGAGCTTTTGAAGCTTAGAGTTGGACAGTTGTAAAAGAATTTAACTTTTCTTAAGGGTCATCTGTGGTATCATTTCTACCCTCTGGCTTATACAGTTGTAAATCTTTCATTGATAATTCAAATATTGCAGAGGTATTTTGTGACAATTCTTCATGTCCCTATGCTTCCTTGTTTGGATCATCTCTTAATGAATTGAAGTCTATGCATGTTTTCAGTTATAACTTAGGGTTCCTAATCCCTCTTACTTTTTGTAATTATGTGTGTGATTGTGTTTGATCTGATTTAGATGTTTTTGTGGGTATACTTCAGCCCCCTAACAGTCTTGTCTCAATCCTACATCGAGTTGCATAAGTGAATGTCTGCTTACAGGTCATAGGTTGTGTCTTATGTTCAGGCCCTCTTATGAAACACTTATGCAAGCCTATTTAGTAAGTTGTGACCTACTAGACCTAAGCCTTTCATTGGTTCTATCCCTCTATGCTGCAATTCATACCCTAATTTTGGTGTATCACCTAGTAGGTAGTTTGCTTTCAGTCATTTCTCTTTCCAAGCATTCCTTCTATCCCTTTCCCTCAAAAGTTTACTTTCATGTCTAGAAGCAAATTAAGGTGATTATCCAAGAGGAACCAGCCTAAAACCTGGAGGTCTCATCTTAGTTAGCATAGGTCCCACAACCTGGAGATGATTCCCATGTTATACTAGGTTATCAAGACTACAAGAGCTTGAAACAAGGGTGAAAACTTAGTGTATAACAATTCTGGCACACCCGGTGGGACAAGAGATCAGATTGAAGTCCAAAGGTGCTCCTGTTGGTTCATCTGCAAAAGTATTAAAGAAGTTCAATACATAAGGACTATCAGTATAGACGTAAACTCAAGGATTCCCCACCTTGGTGCCAGTGTATAACAATTCTAGTATGCCCGGTGGGACTTGAGTTCAAATTCATGTTCAAGGTATGCTATCTCTGATATGCTGATAACATACTACAGACCTAGAAGAGGTCATTATGCTACATATTTGGCGACTCTGGAAGGTCTACTATTTTCAAAGATCAGGTGTTGCTATGTTTCAAATCTTTCATATTTAAATTCCAGCTGATTACATAGTACGGACCTTAGAGAGGTTAGTATTCAGGTACATCTGGTAGCTCCTTTAGTATTAAGAACAAGCAAGCCCAATTTCTGATAGAGCTTATGAAGAAAATGGACCCTACTTATGGCAAGATAATTTACATTTGCACCCTTTAATCAGGGTAGTCCATTAAATTTTGCCCAACACCATGATGTGCCCTTGGCAACACTAAAAAGTATACTTGATTTCACAGGTGAAGGACAAACTACAGCTTTTGAACACATAAGAGATGTGGCTACTATCTGTAGCATACACAACATCTCAGAGGAGGATGCTACCACCAAGTTGTTGGATGCCTCTCTCAAAGGTAAGGCTCTTGAATGGTTTAGGACTTTGGCAGTTGGCTCCATTACTTCATGGGACAGACTTGGAGACCTCCTTAGAAAATACTTTGAGGGTGATTTGGACTCTTTGTCTCTAGTAGAGCAACTCCAAACCATGAAGAGAGATCCTCAAGAACAGATGACTGATTTTAATGGTAGATTCCTCAAAACATGGAATAGGATTCCAATTAATATAAGGCCTTCAACAGATTGTGCTTTCCTTTATTTTTTGAGAGGCCTAACTAGTGATATATCTGTCATGATTCAATCTTTAGGAGGTACTTCGTTACCTCAAGCTTTTGATTTAGCTGTAAAGGTAGAAAATTGTTTAATCTAGGTTGGTATGATAACCCCAAGGCCACCCATGCCTATCTCTCCCAATCTTCTGCCCACTATACCTCTACAAATGCCTCCATTTACTCCCATGCCCTCATTAATAGAACCTCAAGCTAGCACTAGCTATGGGAGGTCCATAGGTGACCCTTCTCAAGAGCTACTCAAATTGAGAAGTGATCAAGAAACAATAAACAAAGAGATGATGAGCCTGTTGTAGGCTCTAACCAAAGAGTTGATCACTGTAAAAGGGAAGAGTCTAGAGGATGGATCACTTTATCAACAACAAGATCAGAGCCCTAACCAGCAGTGCCAAGTTCAGGAGCAATCATATCGGCAAGATAGGCCACAGTATCAAGAAAAGCATCAAAGAAAAAGGAAAAATTTAGTAAAGAGGCTTTTCCATCCATATAATCCAGTCAAGAGAATATTCTATTACAAAACATAAAAGCAGCTGGTAGTCACTTGAACCCATTTTTTGGGAAGGAGGCTACAAATTTTCCACTTGTTCTCTTGAACTATGAACTTCCTGATGGAGAAAGGTCATAAGTGTTACAATAGGAGATAGTGGCCTCTCAAGCACATTCCCCTAAGGATGGAATGCAACAAGTGACCAGACAAGAGACTCACAAACTCCAAATCCCAAGCTCCTTTCTTGGTAAGTCCACTGACACTTTTGTTGAATTTCCAAGCTTTAGATTTTCTCCTCCAGTTCATAATCTTAGTCAACAGGAGCCCAATCTCCATGCATTTTTAGAGCCCATTCATGACCCTGTCTCAGATTTCCAGCCACTTCATCCTATTCCTATAAATGAGATACCTAAAAGGTTTGATTTTCTAAATGATAATGAGCTTTTCCTACAGCAAATAAAGCCCTATAAGCCAATTCTTAAAGAGTCCACTACACCTCAAGCACTTTTAGGCCACCAGGAAGAGGATGATTTTTGTCTTTTAGGTACACTTTTTCATGATAATCATGAGGAGCAGGTAAGGCTATTACATCAAGATGGATTAGAGCAATCAGATCAGGATAAGAAAGAAAGTGAGGAAGGTGAGAGCCCAGCTAATCTTTTTGAGGAGATGCCTTCTTACATTGAGCAAGATGAGGAGGCTGATAATGTCTCAATTGTAGAATTTAGGTCAGTCTGCAATAAAGTGGGGGAGGAATCTAAGGAATCATATTTCTTGGACCATGAGGAGGGGCCAGTGATAGTCAAGAATATGAGATAGTTTGATACCTTTGATGAGCTGTTGGATGTTCCAACTGATGAAGAGGATGGTCTGGTAACTACAAAAGAAGAAATATTATGGCAGACTATCATGGAGGGATAGAATTTTTATCATCTTGCTAAAGTTATTAATGAGATGCATCCTGATAGTAGCAAAGGGAGCCCCAAGTTCATTCTTTCTAGGGGTTTCCCCTTAAGGCACTTAGCAAGAATAGAGGCCAGCAGTAAAGAACTAGTCATGTTTGTGTCCAAACATGAGTGTTCAAATGAAGATGAAGCTGAAGGTGAACATATAGTTTAGCAAGGACAAGATCAACTCACTTATCCACCCTTGGGTAATGAAAATAGGAATCTTTTGGTGGAGGTGAGCCAATTTGTTTATGTCTTTCAAGAGGAAGTGCATCAGTTCTTCACACAACTGTGTGTACTTCATTCCTTATTTTCCATCCTCATACATGTAAAATATTGTATCCTAATGAGGAAAGGTAGCTATTTCAGCCTACCAGTGAATGGTTTTATTTGACCAGGTTTCTGTAACTGGTTAGTTTAGGATAGGTTAGTTTTCCTGCTTTCTTCCAAGTTTTCTAGCCTAGTTCCCTATTTTGCAAGAAGTGCCTGTGCACAAGTTGTGTCTCTCTGTCAGAATTTTGTGCTCAGTATGACCCCATGCCGAATGAATTGCTCAAGGCCACTGGTTTCCATGTCTAGCAAGCTGACATTGAGCAGAAATCACCAAAATGTTACCCAAATTTCCCATCCTATGCAATTTGGCCTGGTCTGCTCTGTTTGGCATTTTTAATCCTGTGTTAGCCCCCTTAAAAATTTCCATGATTATATGCCTTTTCAATTGTTTATTTCTCTGGTTTGAAGGCCATTTGACTTTTTCAAAAGGTGACCATTTAAATCCCATGATCTCCTAAAATACTTGTGGCCCATCCTAATTTAGTATCTACCCTTTCGGGCCACTTAGCCAAAAAACCCACGTGCTATAATATTATTTCTTCCTGAAGTCCCACCACCTAATTCCCTAAAGTTTCCTACACCCCAGCCTTTAATATTTCCTTGGGCCTAGTTCTCGGTCACAGTTAATCCAACGGTTATCGCATAATCACATGGGATCTTCCGATCTCATGCGATCATGCGACAACCATTGATACGGTATCGGCATCACAGCAGTTGTTGGTGGGACCTTCATGCCATGTCGTAATGACATGCTGATTTCCTATTGGTCATTGCAGGATGACTTTGCAGTGGATCTGAAGTGCAAGGTAGGCCCCTAATGGAATAAGATCTATGGTGGTCGCATGTTTGCATGGAATCTTTCGATTTCGTGCGATCATGTGATATCCGTTAGATCTTCTTTATTGCTAAGTCTCTGATGGTGGGTCCTCAAGTGGTGATGTGTTCATTTTTTAGTGGCCGGATGGGTGATGATAGGGCTATCGGTGGGTCTGATGGTCAGAGAATCTGTAGAGGCGCTAGTTGATCCAAGATCTATGACTGTCACATGATCTCATGGGATCTTCTGATCCCATGCGATCATGCGACCACCATCCGATGCAAGGACCATATTCTTTTGACTTTTGAGGTGTTGGTCATGCTAAGGTGGTCTTTTCTCATTGGTTCCAACTAGTGATGTGGCCTTTGAATTTTTTTCAAAGAAGGGTTGCAGTATCTTTCGCGGGTTCCCTTATGTTGTTTCTGTAGAGAGCGTTTGCTTGCAGGGGTAGCTTAGAAATTTATGTTTTTAGGGGCGGTTGCAGTTGAAAAGGTGATGCAAGGATCTCGACAGCCGTTTTAGTGGATTCTCCTTCTGAGAGTACTAGATTTGATAGTTATGGTGGCTTGAGTTGTAGGGAGGTAGTTGGATCAAGGTTTTGTCTGCTGGCAATTTCAGTATAGGGATGGACACGCAAAGACAAATTTGATCAGTTGAGATATTTTCATGTGCATTTATGATCAGAAACTGACAAGTTTAGGGTTGGATTATTTTATGCAGATTTATGTAACCCTAATGAGATTTTTTGCTCCTGCCTGTGTGCGTGAAGGAGAAGTATATATTATTTTTCAGAGTTTTTGAAGCTCAGAGTTGGACAATTATAAAAGAATTTCACTTTTCTTAAGGGTCATCTATGGTATCATTTCTACCCTCTAGCTTATACAGTTGTAAATCTTTCATTGATAATTCAAATATTGCAGAGGTATTTTGTGACAATTCTTCATGTCCCTATGCTTCCTTGTTTGGATCATCTCTTAATGAATTGAAGTCTATGCATGTTTTTAGTGATAACTTAGGGTTCCTAATCCCTCTTACTTTCTGTAATTGTGTGTGTTATTGTGTTTGATCTGATTTAGATGTTTTTGTGGGTATACTTCAGCCCCCTAACAGTGTTGTCTCAATCCTACACCGAGTTGCAGAAGTGAATGTTTGCTTGCAGGTCATAGGTTGTGTCTTATGTTCAGGCCCTCTTATGAAACACTTATGCAAGCCTATTTAGTAAGTTGTGACCTACTAGACCTAAGCCTTTCATTGGTTCTATCCCTCTATGCTACAATTCATACCCTAATTTTGGTGTATCACCTAGTAGGTAGTTTGCTTTTAGTCATTTCCCTTTCCAAGCATTCCTTCTATCCCTTTCCCTCAAAATTTTACTTTCATGTCTAGAAGCAAATCAAGGTGATTATCCAAGAGGAACTAGCCTAGAACCTGGAGGTCTCATCTCAGTTAGCATAGGTCCCACAACCGAGAGATGATTCCCATGTTATACTAGGTTATCAAGACTACAAGAGCTTGAAACAAGGGTGCAAACTTAGTGTATAATAGTTCCCCAAAATAAGTATCAGTATTTAAACAATAAGGCTTCCATCGTTTGTGATGAAACTTAGGTAGGCCTTCATAAACCCCTAAAAATTCCATTAAGGCTTCATGTTCAGGAAAAATATCCAAAGTAGGTGCTTGATTAAGGTCAATGAGAACTGGGTTAACCAATTTCAATTGTCCACTGCAAATATGATCAACATTAAGAGGAAAAGCCGATGGTTGTCTATAAGGATTGAATCCTAATCCATATGTATGATCATAAACTTCATTATCCAAAGGTACTTGTATACCTTGTTCAGATTTACCACATCCTTTCCCATTAAATCCTAATTTCTTAAGCAAATGATAACTAGGACCATATCGATTAGTCATATAAGAAGGAGTCCAAGGAGTGGCATATGTCACAGTATCATAACAATTAGGCTTTATAGTTTCAATTGTTTCATTAATCGAAGTGACAACAAAATTAATTTTTAGTTCCTTGGAAAGCGGGGAAGGAGTAAAGACTTTTTTCTCAAATTCATTTTGTTGCTTCATAAATTCCAAATTAGAGACCTTATATTCTCCAATAAAAGTAAGATTAATATCCAATGTCCCCCAATCATCCTCAATTAAAGAAGAAGATGGAGCTTCCGGTTGTTGAATCTCAGGTTGTTTTATCTCAGATTGTTGTATCTCCATTTGTTTTTCAATCTCTTTACTTGGTTGAAGAGGCTCAGAGATTTTAGCATATTCTACATTTAGGCAAGGATTCGGTGCATCATCCGCATGTAATGTATACATTAAGTTGTTATAGATGAACCTAACCTTGCAATGAAGAGTAGAAGGAACTACATGCATAGTATGTAACCATGGCCTTCCTAAAAGAAGGTTATAATTGAGAGGTCCAGGCATAACATAAATAGGAGTATTTAGAATAACTGGACCAACTTTAATAGGTAATGTAATAATAACCAAATTTCTTTTTGCAATATTGTCAAATCCACGTATAGGAACATTATCAGGTTGAATAGTGGTGAGATCATCCTTAATTGCCTTAAGCATATCCATGCTACAAACATTAAGCCCAAATCCATTATCAATTAACGTTCTTTGAATGATACTCTGGTTAATAGAGACAACAACCATAAGAGCATCATATTGATTCTGCAGCTTAGGAGAAGGTAGATCATTATCAGAAAACACAATAGGAGGTATAGAAGGCATAGTATGCATGAAATCTAAAATAGAATGAATGTTCTCTTGATTAGGAGGCTAAGTAGGAAGAGTGGATAAAGCTTTTTGCAATGCCTCATGATATGTCAGGGAAGTTTGAAGTAATTCCCATAAAGATATCTTAGCAGGAGGAGCACGTAATTGGTCAACTAAGTTATACTCCTTAAAGGTATAAGGAAACCTAGGTGCTTGGGGAAGCATAGGTTGAGAAGACGGTAAAGAAACCAGAACAATAGGCTGAGGGTTATTCCATGTGCGATAAGCATGTGAAATGGAATCAGTATTATCAAAGAAATCCAAAGGATCTCTAGCTTTACCCTTAATTGTTATGCGAGGACATCTTTTTACTATCATCAAAGGTGTAGGATATATCATTTTAGGTTTATCAATATTGCAGATAGTGGGACATGAAGGTAACCATGCACACACCCTATGGTAAAGGTCAATTGGAGAGGTTGTGGAGGAGAGTGAAATAGGAATAGGATCAATGGAGATCTTATTCAGACCTTTTTCATCCTCACTACCATGTAGCTCATTAGGGAATCTAGGTGAACCCACAATAGTGGGTTACACTTTTTTGCTTGAACGGACACTGAACTCTACATTTTGGAAAAAAAAATCAGATTCAGATGCATATTGTTGTTAAACCATTTGAAATCGGAAGATGAAGTAAATTAGAGTCTTTTAGGATTTTCTGTCTAGATTCTAAATATATTTTTTATTTTTATTTTTGAATTTATTTGAATGGTTTTTTCTTTCTTCCATGCAAACTGGTGTGTTGTTGAAAACGTCATTTTCAAAGAGTTACATTGTTTTCATAGAGCATAACTTTTTTTCTAAAATAGATATCAATGTGCTTCTTTCGAATTTAGTTTTTTAACATCCATACAAAAGGCATGCAATTGGGTTGAGAACATTATCATGATTATTTCATATTTTATTAATATTTGAAGTTGACTAAACCGTAATTTTGACATACCTTGACTACATAGCTTATAACTTGTCGTGTATTTGTCCAATTTCATTTTTA
Source organism: Chamaecyparis obtusa (assembly GCA_027943335.1). Lineage (NCBI taxonomy): Eukaryota > Viridiplantae > Streptophyta > Pinopsida > Cupressales > Cupressaceae > Chamaecyparis > Chamaecyparis obtusa. The sequence goes on from BSBK01000412.1 coordinate 296,112, forward strand.
GTTTTTTTGATAGAAAGAGAAATTCAATACCTAGGGCATAGATATTTTTTAGAATTTTTTTCTCTGATTTACTATTTTTCCATAAGCGTAAAAAATAAAGGTAGACATACGGTGAAATATCTATGTTTAGTAAAACTAAAAATACAAAGTCATAATAAAATTAATATATATATTAACATTATAATCATTGGAAATATTTTTCTTAGTAGTACCTTACTACATAGACAGGTTTGTCAAATAGATTCATTTGATCTTCCAAAATATAAAGTCGATGTATTTTTTGTCAGCATTTTAATAGGTGCGAAGGAGACTCCATTGTAGGTGCAAATGAGGAGTATAGATGTTATATCAATGTTTTTTTATTGTCTAAGAGGATTTGAGCTAACCATTTGTAATTAATTCCTTCAAGTGGAACCTCTCAAGGATTAAATCATCATATTTTATTAAAAATGTGTTATTTCAGCAAAAATCAGCATGTCTAAAAAAGTGCAACCCACTATTGTGGGGTCACCCATCTATCCTCTTGTACAATAAAAGCCTCATCAAAGTACTCAAAACAAGAATCATACATTTTGAATAAAAAGAAATACTAAAAGCATGAAAATGTAAATGTTTTTGTATTTTAAAGAGATTTTACAATTTTTTTGTATTTTTGAAATATATATGCAACTAAAGCATAAATGCAACATATTTAATCTTATAAGAATGCAATATCTAAATCTAACACCAAAAATAAAGAGTTGTCGTAAACGGGTTCACCAAAATGAATAGGTAGAAAATGGAGCTTTAACAATGCATCTATCATTCACCTATTATTTATTTATTTGTTTTGAATTGGAATTGAATAAGTAATGTAAATCTGGAAATGCTTGAAAATCAGACAAGATAAGATACATACCTCATAATGGAACAAATTTGGAAATACCTATTTTCTGATGCCTTTATGCACTCTCTGGAAATTCTGCAACCAGATCTAGGACTAGAAAACCGCAACAGAGAAAACCCAAATTTTTTTTGTCTTTCTAGAAGCAGGTCATCCTTGACCTAGATAGCGGGGCAAGGTCTTACCCCAGGGAAGGATCCTACCCCTCACTGCAGGTCATCCTTGACCCAAAACAACCCCGATGAAAAATTTGTTCGTGGATCTCGAAACTTCACCAAAAAGGGTACTTAGATCTGCACTTCAATTCTCGAAACAACGACTGTAGATATCTGAAAATGGTGTTTTGGGGTGGCTATATAGAGTTTTGCCTTAGTAAAACCCCCATTTTGGTGATCTCCACCTCCACGAATAGCTAGTTGTAATAGAATGTGTGTGTGTATTGAAAGTGTAATGCCAAGATCTAATCCTCTAGATTAAAACCCTAGCATGAATGTGTATGAGAAAGAAATGCATAGATTTGAATAAGATAAGAAAGAATACCAAGCCCCCAAGGCTAAAGTACTCCTACCAAACTCATAATCCGTAATTTCTACCCCATGATTGTATCTTTGAATGCTTGAATATTGATAATGATGGATCAAGGAAGAAAGGATCTCTCTTGCTCCAAATAGATGTTCACAATGGTGTGCTCATAAAAATGCTTGATATCAATAATGGATTGATCTTATATATCATCCTCTTGCAATCTTGCATCTTCATTCCACCATTGATAGCTTTCTTGAATCAATTATGTCTCCACTTGATGTCTTGATCATGAAATTGCTTGGTCTTGTTGTGTGTAAATGAAGGCAAATGAGAGTCTTTATATAGAGGTTTCAAGGTGAGGCTCCTAGAGTAATGTGAGGACCCATAATTCAAATTTCACCTCAACTTATGGCCAATCACAATAACCAACTAAGGAGAGAAAAGAATTAAATGAATTTCAAATTAAAATCCTTTTGCACTCGGATCCAAAAGCTCGACATTAATTTCGGGGCCCGCCGGGACCAAATTTAAAAAGGGGGATCAAATCCTGAGGGAGGTCAAAGATGACCTAGTCTCTGACCTAGGTCAGGGACAACCTAGACCTTGAGCTATGTTAGGGATGACCTCATCCTTGACCCAGGGGTCCAAATCCTACTAGAATAAGAAACAAGAGGTCCCGGAGATGCCTGAAGACCTAGAAATGATATTAGAATAGGGCAGAGTGCCAGGGAGAGGCACAAAATCCTATGATGAATATGATTAAGGCTAGGGGGACCTATTTCTAAGTCCTACCTAGAAAATAGAGCCATAGAAGAGGGAAATTAAGGAGAATCCCCAAGATCCTAACCCTAATTTCACCTAGAATGAAGGAATCAAGTTCATAATGCATCCTAAAAGCAAGTCGATCATGATAAATGCACTAAAAGAGGGTGCTAAACCTATCAAGATGGAAGTGCTTCCATTTTAAGATGATATAGTCAGTATTTATAATGTCATCTTGCAAGTAACAAATGAACTTTATAAAATGAAATCACTTCTTGATTCAGTTGTGAATATTTGGTTGCACGTACATTTTTGGAAATTCTAAAATTGATTTCTTTCTTATTGGGGATTTCATGTGTGGTATAGTTGGGAATTGGTTTCCTTTCTTTTTCCACATTGCATGTCAATAATTGGGGTTTGAATCTCAATTGAATTATCAAGATACTTTCGGGCACAACTTACATCCATGTATCGATCTTCATTTTGTAGGTAGGGCCTTTCATGATTTCTTGTTTTCTCTAAAATGTTGTACTAAATGATTGGTATGGTTTGAATTTGTTTTCAACCATTAAATTTAAATGACATGCTAAAATTATAAATAGAATACAATTATTTAGGTTTCAAATTTGAAAAATTCAGGAACTATGAAATGACTTTTGATTTATAAAAATGGAGAGAAAAATAAATTTTCTATTTAATGCCAAATGTAGTTCATAGAGATTAACATGGACATTGCATAAGTTAAAAAAAATTGTTTTACTTTCACCTAATAGGGTTTATGCATTTTCTTCACAATTCCATTGGTGCACACCCGTGTCATTCACTTTTCTGCTTATGCAAGGTTAGTGTGATATAATACAATTTTAGATAGCCATCATTTCATGGATTCCAGACCTAAGAATCCATGTAATGCCGTCCTTCTAAAATAAAATCAAAATAGTTATAAGAAAAAGAGCTAAACTGTGACTGTTGCGCTGAAGTATACATGACAGTAATATGGAAAGGTCTTCAAAGTATTGAAGAATGTTTAGAAATTGATGTTCAAACCTTCTTCAACACATTTGGAACTTGTTCAAATCAACAACAATGTAAAAACCATGCAAAGAGACATCCAAATGATAGATATAATGTTTTCTTATTCAACCATAGTCTGTACAGTGCTTATAGATCATCCTCTTCTCCCATACAATGGCTTCCACAATACTTAAATGTAATACACCATGAAGTACCAAATGATGAATGCTCAATTGTTGTAATGGAAAAGCATCAAAACCATCCATTTCTAGAACTTGATTTTGTATAGTCTTAAAATTTTTTCTATAGTCCTAATGATTTTTATTATTTCTTTTCTTTTGTCCCTTTTTAATTTCCTATGTCTGTGCTTGGTGACAGGATTTTGAATAGTGTTGAAAAAGCGTGTTTCTTTTTGTGATTATTTGATTGATCCTCTCACTTTTCCTTTGTAAATTTTATTTTCCCAATCAAGTTTTGCAGTGTGCAACTATTATGCAAGGCATTAACTGCATTAAATTCCCCAATTAGCCCTATTCGGTAACCATAAGGTAGTATTTTTTTATTAGGTTTCATGATTTCGATTGTGGGGTTCCGCATTGTTTGTTGTTCTTGATAAATCAGGCCCTAAATTTGAATTTTCTCATGTTTGAGTTTGTACCATTTGTGGAGTTCACCTTGTTTTGATGGTATATTTGATTCAGTCTATATGGAATACTATTTTGTTCAATTCTTTATTCCAGCTTGATAATTCATTCACTTTTCATATACATAAAGAAATGGACAATTTTGAGACTACACATTTGCTGATATTGCGAGACTACACATGCTAATAACAAAATGAGCTATCTAATTTAGGTTTACTGTTCATATTATAAACAGTCAATATTTTTGATGGTACTCCTTGGTGTAATCCCTTTAAAAGTAAACATGTTTCCATTTTTCTATCATGTTTACTTTGTATATAAATACAAAAAAGTTTTGCTTCACAACTCATTCCAAGAGACTAATCTCCTTGTAGCCTTGTCCAGGCAATAATCTTCCTTTTACTCAAAAACTTCCAAAACAACTAGGGAAAATCTTAGTGGTTTTAGATACCCTTTTCATTGTTACAAGACATACTCCAAACCCAAGGTATGCTCATTTGGACCTACCATAGCCAATACACTTGCAACACCCAAATACAAAGAAGCTCATATAAAGGATTTCTCCCTTGATCCCAAACCATGAAACAGTCCTATTACATGGAAAAAAATAAAGGATTATCAAGTTTTTGGGTATCTAACACTTACCTACCATCCATAGTATCAAACCCTCATTCCTAGGGTCATTAGGCTAGGGCTTTCTAGAAATGGCTCCTCCAAACTCCTCCAGATCCTCCCAAGGGATCTAAAAAATCTCAAAGGATCCCCCAACACAAGATCCAACATAAAATACCCTCCTCATTAATAGTATTTTCTCAAACAATGACTGGTGCAATTTGGTGCACTCTTCAATCAACAATTTTCCACTATTCTCTGTGGTCTCTCCTCCACCTTGGCATATCCCTACAAAAAAACCTATTATACAAGGATATATAATACATTATTATGACTCCTCCCACCAATCAAAGAAGACACATGGGTGGGAGAGTCAATCCATTCAATGGAGACCTCAAATCCCAAAATGCTGATTGCACAAAAACCTCTTATGGAATAGTCAATACAAAGTTATATTCGTTGCTTCAAATCTTCATGAAACTTCAAGATACTTGCAAGGAAATGTAAATGTATCAATCTAAAATAATATTAAACCATTATCCAATCAAAAAATAATTTCAAAACAAGTTTGAAGCCACAGTTATAATAACTGTAACCCTCACGACATAGAATACTATTTTCAAGAATATTTTCTTTTCATTGAATTGGAACCATTGTCTTTGGTTCTCTATCACACCACACTCACTAATACTCAGACCCGTCAAGGTATGTAGATTTATTCCACATGAGGGCCAATTTTTATGGCATATTATGCTTTGATATGTTCAACGAATGGTCTATGATCCCTTGGAAGGGTCTGGAGATGATTTGAGAGTTCACTTTGGTGAAACCCAAGGTTAGAGCACATAAGAAGGAGGGTTTGGTGATTGGAGTATCAAAACTTGATGGCACCTCTTGGGAATGTGAAAATCATTTGTTTGAGATGAAGAATCAACTATTTTTGAGGATTAGAAGGTTTGGGAATGAGACCTACTAGTGGTTTCTTTGTAATGGGAGGCCTAATAGAGGGCTAATGATAGAGTAACAATTCATTGTTTTGGAATATGGTACAAAGGAGTGAAATGACCCTTTGAGATATGTTATGTTAGGGAGGGTATTTAGATATTCCTTTATCTTGCTAAGTCTTTTGGAGAAGTTTGGTGAAATCCTTGAAAAACTGGTCTGGCAAGGCTACTAGGGGATTATGCCTAGTTGAGTACCTGGGTGAGGATTGTTGCTTGGTAAATTTGTATAGATCAAACCACTGATTGGTAGAGGGACATGAAGTGGATTATAAATGTGTATAGTGGGTGGTGGAATAAGAAGTTTCTTGTGCACTCTGATTGCTCATGGTGTGGATTGCATCAATGTGGATGGTCCTTGAGGAGAACTAGTTGGTGTTGTGAAGAACACTATTGAAATCCCTCAAACTTGCAAATTGAAAGACCTCCATCTGACCTCTTAATTGATCTATTAGCTCATCTATAAATAAGATAATAAATTTTTATTTTTTTTAAAATAAAATGAAATTCATCGCTAGGTCGACGAAAATGAAATTTTTTTAATCCACACTAGTACTGTACAAGCGACCAAAAAAATGTTGAATTCTCATCTATATTTTGATGTAAGTGACAACCATTTTTGATGACACAACTATACAGGCAATGAAATGATCTTCCTTTTATTGTTGCTATTTGGACAACCCTTTGGTCGCATGTTTCACAGTCTTCGTCATTTGATCTAGGATCATTATGGACCACACACCTACCTTTCTTTGATGTAAATTTCACCGATGATTCTATCATCCATTAGGACAAGCACATTCTTCTTCAGCCGAAATATAGATTCTCCCAATGAAATTGTTGCTATAAGCCTCTCCGATAACTTCATCGGTGATCAAGATGCTCAAAATTGTTCCTTGTTGATCTCCCTTTTCCTCCGATAAGTTTTATCGCCCAAAGATATTTTGAAGTTTCAATCAGGGATCAGAGTGCTTGATGTTTTCTTTTTATGATGCTTTTGTATGCCCGAGAGAACTCTTGGTATGAGTTATGCAGTTGCTTAAAATTCCTAAGACCATCGGTAATTGTTATCCCAACAATATGATCATTGTGGACCACACACCTACCTTTCCTTGACATATGTAGGTGTCGAATATACCACAAAAAATTAGGGCATAAAAAATGAGACAATTTTTTTTTGATATCCATATTGGTCATCTGTTCGACAATAGGGTGTCGAAAAATCAATGAATTATAGTCAAAATTTGGGGTCAAATTTACTAGTGTTAGAGAGATCTATGCAATCGTGCAACAAGAGTAAAAACAACAAAAATAACACAAGAGAATACAAAGAGATTAAGAAAGATCTATATTTATTAACTAGAAATCAATTACAAACAGTCAGAAACATACATGCCTTCCTACATTCCAAGCTACAACAAGCCTACTTAATTATAGCCTTCGGTCAGAGACCTTAGACCCCAATTCCCCCTAGAGAAGTATTACATTACATATATAGGCATCGCGACACATAGGTCGGCCCAAGAACAAAGAACATTCCCCAAGAATAGGAAACATGTTAAAGCAAATAGGGCAAGTCCCAAATCATAAGGAACTTGATCCATAAACCAAGAAAGGCCCAAAAAACTAATATTTAAGACCACATATGATTCAATATCAAATATATATGCGCTATTGAGCTTCACAAGCTGTATGTTTCTATCACAAGATAAAAATTCATCAATAGGTCACAAATTGGCAAGAACACACTGCCCAAGAGAGAAAAAATCATAACTTGAGAAAAAATGAACCAAATGAGCTATGAACCTAGGAACATGGTCCAAGATAGGTCCTAGATACAATCCAATCATCACATGTAAGCTAACTTGAACATATGATGAATCGCCAACTTGATCTCTTAGACTGGAAAATAGGAACAATATTGAACATAATTATTTTTTGTTGATGCAAGATTTCTCTGAAACCAAGATACTCCTGCATCATAATGGCATGTTTTTAATTATTAATTGTAATTTTCCCTCCTTTTTAGTGATCACATAAGAGGTTGATTAGCCTATTTTCCTCATCCTGATATTCTATCTAGAAGACAAAAGGGATGATTTGCAGGTCACATTTTTCATTTTGGGTGGAGAAATAAAAAACATGGAGTATTGATTTATGGGGATTAATATTATTAAAATTTACTTTATAAAATAACATTACTAAATTAAAGTGAATTTATGTGGATAAATTAAAAGTATAGTTAGTTTTAATCACACGTTAAGAAGCAAAGGTTCACTCAACATTTAAGAAGTCTTTATAAGGGAGTTTGTTCTTCTGTATTGGGATGTTATGTGATTAGTTGTTATTCAACATTTATCTATAATTATTGAAGTGACTTTGTGGTGGCATCAGAAATCAGTTGTGCACTCTGATTAGGTGAAGTTGACATTGGATCAAAGAGGATGATCCTTGGGAAGGTAGAGTTGGTCTTGTGTGAAGAAAATCATTGTAGTCCCTCAAACTTGCAAATCAAGTCCACCATTCTGACCTCTGCATCAAGTGGTATCAAAGTGAGTAAAGTCTAGGATTTGGAAGGTTGAAGGCCCTTTGTTTAGGCCTTGGAGTTGAAGTATCCTCCTTGTGTATTCCAAAGTGGTGTCTGGAAACCATAAGACTCCTAGGATGGGGAAAATGTTCTTGACAAGGTTAGAAAATAAGATGTACTATTCTTTCAAAGAGTACATGGAAGATGAGAGGAAAAGAGATCAAGAAAAGAAGGAAAGAGAAGAAGCCAATAAGAGAGAGGAAGGCAAGAGAAAGAAAGAAGAAGAAGAAAGGTTAAATAACATTGAATAAGATTTGGATAAGAGTATTGAAAAGTGGGAGAATATAGCACTACTCTCGGAACAAGCGGCAGATGAAGATGTAGAAGATGAGAAGAAGATTTTCCATGGAGAGAAAGTGGTAGAACCTATGAGAAAAGAGGTTCTAGAGTTTAAATATAAGATTGAAGATGAATTTGCTAATGAAGGAAGCATTGAATCAAGTCATGAGAGGCTTGAAACTAAGAAAATTTTGCAGGTAGGGGGAATGGTATGTCCTTTGATGATGAATTATGGTAAGCAACATGATAGCATGGTTGAAGAGGAAGCCAGGATGACCAGTGAGTTGTTGGTATGCCAAGGAGAAAGGCATGAGGAGGAAGATCAACCATAGGTGGCAGTAGGGGTGAAAAAAATTGCCTATGGGGTCATGAGTGTGGCTAAAGAGGCATCCATGCATCTTGAGGAAAGCTTGGCATGCCTAGTGGAGAGGCAAGGAGTGCAAGGTGAATTGGTCTCAAGGGGACAAGAGACTAAGTTTGAAGACAAGGAAGAGTTACAAGTTGTAGAAATGGTCTCATGGATTGAGACTAAGGATGGAATGAAGAATGATGATCAAAATATGGTCTAAATTTTTTCCATGAGAGGCAAAATGATAACAAGGAAGCAAGGTTGCATTTTGGAGCATCCCTATGCAAGGATGTTGTGGTTCCTTGGTGTCGATATTTTCAAACCAAGGGTGAAGATTAAATTGTTTTTGTTGACACATTTTTGTTTGCAGGGTTTCCAAGAGGACTTAGAAATTTTTCAAGTTGAGGAGTATGGTGCAGGAGCACCAAGGTCAAGGGCAAAGCCATGGAGGTATACCAGGGTCACTGATAGGCCTTGGATGGATGTGATGAAAAAACATGACCAACTTGGGTCATTTGATTGTAATGAGACCTTATTTGGTCATTTGATATGTTATTTGTATTGATTGATAATCCTTTGTAAAGGATCATGACATGCAAGCCTTAATGGCATTTAGTAAGGGCTAAGTGTACCTAGGGGTCACTAGGGGTGATTAAGTTGATCGTAGGTTATTTGGATTTGTCAATGACCTATAAGGTTAATAATGTTTGTAAAATGGCCTATAGAGTCATAAAAAAATATGTAAAAGCACTTAAGGTGCTAAAAGGTGAAATTTGCCCATAATGGAAAAATAAGCCTAAAAGGCTCATGAGAGGGTTTTAGAGTGGTTTAAGGTGTTTAGTGGTTAGAATAGGGTCCTAAGAACCTTTAAAAGGTTAATAAATGCATAAAAATGAGAGGTTAGGTTGTCAAAGTTGAGAATCATATTTTCAACTAGACAACAAATTTAAACATCAAACTAATTTACAACAATCATGTAACTGTTTGTGATTGGTTTGGGAGTAAGTTTCAATAGAAAACCAATTTTGGAAAGGGTCATTTTCTTGGTGAGCGTGAGTTTTGGGATGTAGGAAGAGTGGTAGGGAGTTTGAGAGATTGCTTGTGTTGAGGAAAGAAATGTAAAACAAAGTTTTTAATCAATGAAATTAAGTTCTCTGCAAAGTGATTTCTTGCTGCTGTAAGGAATAGTCATCCTTCTTGGCATTGTTAAACTCCCTTTTCAATACAAATTTGATTGGAAATGGATTGAAATGATAATAGTTTAAAATTTTTATCATTTCCATACAAGTTTGTGTGTTTTTATGAAGTTTTGAATCAAGAGAAGTCAAGTTTGTATTGACTATTCCAGATTAACTTTGTGTGCAATCAACAAATTACTTTGAAGAATCTATGATGCCCTAGGCTCTCCCACTTTTTGTGGTGGATGTTACTTGTGGGAGAAACCTAATAAAATGCATTATATGTGCCATTAGATGTTTGTATGCAGGGAAGGTCAAATTGAGAAGAATGTAATCACTAATTAAGTGAGTGCGAATGAAAGACTGTCTCAGAATAAAATAGTCGCAGTGTGGGGACTGTATCGCCTAACTCAACTGTTGGATATTACTAAGATTTGGATATGTTTGAGAGAGACAACTTGGGCCAAACCTAACCAGAGAGATCGAGGAAATTGGATTAGAGTCAAAAGTTATGGGTGACTGTGTACTGGTCTATCAAAGAGGATAGTAAGATGGTATTTTTCACTCCAATGTAGGGATGCACTATAGGTTGGTTTTGTGAGGGTATTTAGATGTTGTGAGAGGATGAATAGAGATTCCTCCTTGTGTTAATGAGTACTAGATCCATAGGGAGTGATCCAAGTTAATGGGTTATTGAAGGAAGATGGAGTATTTGTGGTTGGGACAATCATATCACATAGTAACCGATGAGGGATAGTTTAAAGATTTGCTTGCATGGATAAATATATTGATTGGATAGAGGGACATGAAGTTTTTTCCAAAGGTATAGAGAGGGTGGTAGCATCAGAAATTAGTTGTGCACTCTGATTAGGTGAAGTTGACATTGGATCAAAGGAGATGATCCTTGAGAAGGCCTAGTTGGTCTTGTGTGAAGAACATCATTGTAGTCCCTCAAACTTGCAAATCAAGTCCACCATTCCCACCTCTACATCAATTTGACTACCATTTTTGAGGATGGAATCCCTTGGGAATTTGAAGGTTGGACGGAAACCCAATATTCAATTGAGGGGTGGATTCATTTTGAGTTCACTATTGAACTTATTTACAAACATTTGAGTAAACTAAGAAGGATCATAATGTAGATCGAAAACTACATATGGAAGACTAGTTGAGACACCATCCCGTGGAATGTACAAAGGGCATGAGTTGAGGTATGGCAGGATATGTTTTGGAAGTGGTAGCACTAATAGACCCCTTATCAAGTTCTAAAGCGGTAGGAATTTGTTCATATTCCATAATCTCTAAGTCGTAGTGATCATAGCATGGGACATACATTGCATTTGGATCCATCTAGGAAAGATATATACCACAATCATATCTAAAGAAGAGTTCAAATTGATCAATAAGGGAGTCTTTCAAACTTTGGCAGGGTGGATTGCTTGGCACTAGGGCTCTCATAGAAAGGCAAAGAACTCACAACCTTGACTGGGCATCATTAGGTCTTTGAATAGTAAGATTTCAAAATCTAGACAAGGAGACATCAATACCAAGTGTTGCTTGATAATCATGTGTTCCCCTTCTATCATTTCATGTTTTCGTGTGTGGCATTAGGAAAATGAATTGTAACAATATGAAACTCCATTATACTTTAATTTCTAGTTCTAATATCAATAGTGCACATACATACATACATACATACATACATATATATATATATAATACATATATGTATAGATGTACATACACATACACATATGTACATATATACATACATAATACACACAGATATATATATATATATATATATATATATATATATATATATATATATGCATTGCTGGTAAAATATGGAAGTCTATGTTTACAACAGCCTTGTAATAACAAAATATATGATTGAAGGTTGAACAACTTGTTTATTATCTGGTGAGTGTATGAAAAGTATTTGATTTAGTGCCATAGTGGAAATTAGTGAAAACTTCTAAAACCTATCTTACCTCTGTTTTGCAATTTGTAATTTTTTATCTGAAATATCAATTCAATGTTTTTTGGCACTCTGTAATTGGGATGTAGAGGATTTGCAGATGCATATTCCCAAGCAAGAGAACATGTGACTTCTGAGGGCAGGGCAGGAAAAAGTTACTCAATCATTTACTCAGTCATGGTGTTTCAAAGACATGTGTCTTGTATGTTAACCGCATGTGGGAGACTAGAATGCACACAATTGTGCTTTACAATGAAAAAGGTACGAAGTTATTCAAAAATAGGGCATGACAAATAGGTAGCTGCTGAAGTGACATTATAGTACATTTAATTTTGATGACTGTAAGTGTATTCAATACATATAATTTTATTATATTAAACGAATAATTGCAAGATCAATGTGATGGTTTACTAGGCTTTTGAGATGGTGTTTTGGTTTTAAGAAGGGGAGATGCAATGCTCATGTGGGTCCTTTCTTAATTTGGAAGAGGTCTCTATATTAGCAATATTTTTTGAAGTATATATTCGGAGAAGATTTTAAGGGAATGTAGGGAGACGTGTATGGTTATTCTTGAATGTTTGATTGCTGCAAAAAGATTACTGTCAAAGATACCGATGTAATTGTTAAAACATAGGTATGATATCTTTATTTGTTTGTGTTCTTTGTTGTGTCCTCTTTCTCCTATAAGCTCAGAAAGTAGAATATCACTTTTTAAGTTTGATATCTGATGTCATTGTACTTTTGTTTTCTCTAAATAATATAGTTTCTCTAAGTTCATCCAATAACGAAACACACCCAATAATGTGATTTCAGTGGCTTAATTTTTTTCTTTTCTAGAAGCAAGCTACTTTGTTTGAGGCTTAGGAATGCATATTTCACTGTTAGTGTTGGTAGGGTTAGAATGCCTTTTTATTAGGTAAGTTTCACTTCTACTTAGATTGGTGCAGTTCATCTTAGTACTTGGACTGAAGAATTCCACTCGTTTAGTTTCACAACTTTAGAGACTTAGAGGTTGATAGTTTTGTTTTTATGACTGCTTTTACACCTTTAGTTTTTTCCTTTTCCAATTTGCACACTGGAAACATCCAGGGGATAGACCAACAATGAGGGAGGTGGGGGGCATGCTTGAAAAGGTTGTGTATGGTAGGGCATATGTAAACTTAGATGAACATCCCCCATCAAGAATATTTTGAGTGCAGTCAATGTCCTAGGCCATCAAAATGGTAGCAACAGTACTCCATTCACCGATTAAAGTTAAAACAGTTAGCACAAGAAGTTTCAATCAGTGAACAATTTGATAAAAGAGGATAAAGTGATAGAGGATTGCTAGGGGATGAGAGTAGAAAATAAAGATGGACCAGTGGAAGATGCAGTATCAAAAGGGATAATGATCAGCAATGGTGGATGAGAAGATTGATTGACTAGCCCAAGAAAAGGGGAAGGATGGGATGATAGGATGGAGTAGTTAACATGATTATATGGATGAACAAAGTGATGAATGCTCATATAAGAGAGTGATTACCTACTACACACGGTGCATAGTTATTAGGGTTTCAAGATGATACATGTTCAAGGCACCACATAAGTGGTTTTCATTATTCGATGAGTTTATTTATTCTTTTTTTTCTCTATACGAAGCTTTTGTACAATTTTGAATTGTATATTTAGAATGCTGGTGCTGAAATGTACAATTAAAATTCGCCATAGAAGAAAAGTCGATTAGTTTTCCATCATCACATATTAGGATAGATATATTTAAAAAAAAAATTGATATGTGATAATATATAATCCATTAATTAACATACCATGATTGGCAGTAGTGCGTAAATTAATCAAATGCTGAAAAAACTGTGTAAAGTGATTTTTTTTTGTCAGATTGTATTGAATCACGTGGAAGATGGGCATAAGGAGAATTAACTAGGCACCCTTTATACTGATATGTAAATTTCAATTCTCTCAAAATATGCTGACATAAATTGCAAAACAAAATTGTAAAGATTCAAAGTATTTCTTCAAAAAGTAAATGAACAGACAGATATCAAACGTGATCATTTCAATCTCAATATTCATGTTAAAAGTCAAGAAGAGAAAACTCGAGAATTACAGCAGTTAGTCTTTGATTAATAATTGTCTGCCAAACCATTTTGTGGCGAAACGGAAACATTAAGATAATGATTGAAGTATTGTTATCTGTTGAGAGTGGAAGCCACAGATCGTGCCCACAGTCTGAGGCGCTCTTTCATTTCTTCTCCTTTCTCCCCATTTGGCGATGGCAAACTCTCTTGGGTAGTAATAATTAAATGCTTCAGCCCAGGAATAATATTTACTAATCTTGGGCTCAATTGCTCCTTGTTAAACTGGAAACCCAGATGCACGAATCCCTTTATTTCCTGAAGCTCCACATCTATTTCACTCATAATGTGGCTTTTGTATTGGAATTCTTTGCTGCTGCTCATCTGGGTTATGAGTATGTATTTATTCAATACTGGTAGTCTTCGTCGAGGGGGAAAGAATATATATATATATATATGAATGGTTTTGTGCGTGTATGAATAAAAAACTCGCACGCGCTGAATAAATAAGACTTAAGGTTAAAAAATAAAAGAAAGGTGAAAAACGTGACTTTGTCTTCCGCCATAGACACGGAGTTTGAAATCAATGTATTTCTCTTTCTAGTATTTTAATTTTAATCTAAAATGACGTTGGGAGCTTTGAAGATTTGTCCACATTAGAATGCAAAGTGGCTAAGCTGGTTTTTATGGCAGTGCCTCTTTCAGATACGTCAAGTCAACTGTGTTGTGCTATGATTTCACCCATGTCTATGGTTGGGAATTTGTAGTTTTCTCCAATGTAAAAATGGTTGACAGGCATTGGCTCCTCTATATATATATATAGGAAAGTCAGATAGTTTAATTTTATAGTATATAATTTCTTTTTATTAATTATTAAATTTAAGTCTTGAGAATGTTTGGCTTTCCTATATATATTATTAATCATTTTATTTGGTTGGATTTGATATTATATATGTACATGGAAAGCATGTGTATATGTAGGAGGTATTAAATAAATTTTGTATGAGGTGAACAATTTTATTTTAAACAAAGTAATTAGTTGATAAAGTAAGTTACTTTAGAAAATAAATTTAGAATTTTTAAAACAATCATATTTCAAATCTAATATAAAGAATTTGTGCAAGAATATAGATTACAAATCATATATGAAGAATATATTAGAAAGAAAAGCATTTAACCATCAAAATACATTCATATAATATCAACAATAGACAATATTTGGACAATATATAAATAATAATATTTAATAATATTGAATTATGATATATTTTAATTTTATTCTTACACTAAAAAATAATTATATTTTCCATATATTTATTTTCATTTAATTATTATAATATACATTCAATGCAATTATTAATACCTAAATAACACCTCTAACACTGCTAAATTCAATTTTAATAAAATTTAAATATAACTTATTTAAAAAATAAAATATTTTGTTTTCATCAAACTTCACTTAAGCCAAAGATTCATTTACTTTTAAAATTGTGCTATTTTTTGAGCCTTTATAGATGCATCTAATTTAGATGGAATTCCTTCATCTCTAAATTTCCAAAGATTCATTTCCTTTTAAAATTGTGCTATTTTTTGAGCCTTTATAGATGCATCTAATTTAGATGGAATTCCTTCATCTCTAATTTTTTTTTTGAAAGAATTTAAAGTAAATGAAATGATATAATTTCATTTAGTTTTAAATATGTAAATATAATTAAACATTACTCATTTATTTAATAGAAGATTTAGGATTATTTATATTTATTTATTGAGTTGAGTAGTTAATAGTTGTAATTGTAATTTTATTCATTCTTTTCAATTGTGACATGTTACTTTTTTTCAAAAAATATTTGATTTCTATTTTTTATATGTAAATAATATGTAGACATTATATAAATTTTAAAATGTTTAACACATGCAAACTAAAGAGTGGTTCAAAATGTACTAATAGAATTTAATTTTGAATTTTTTTGACAAAAAAATAGTATATGTATTTCAACTAAGGTTGATATACATTACAAGTTTGTATTAACATTCCCATTGCATAGTCTAATAAATAAAATAAATAGGACTCTAATGTTGAATTAAAGAAAAATGTAAGGTCCTTCCTTTTATAATATTTTATTTTGTATTGTAATTTAAAACTAAATTATAATGAGAATCTCTTTTCAAGTAGAAAATTATGATTTTTTTTTTTATAATTATCAATTTTGATGTTACTTTTGTAAAATTGTTAATGAATTTTAATGTACAAATAGAAATATAATTTTAGACCAATAAAATGGTTCTTGGAGTACAAGGATATTATTTTTTTGCTTTCTCATGAATCAAACACCTTTTGGTGCCACTCTCCCAACCATAAAGAGGCTTGTGGATGAGTATAGAATATTTGATAAATTTTTGAAAGATAACAAATGTTGTACATGAATTAAAAAATATTTATAATTTTTTTAAATTTTTAAATAAGAATGTTAAAAAATCAATTCATATTTTAAATTAACTTGAAGATCTTTTAACTACTATTTTCTAAACAGTATTCTTCATGCTTTTATTTTTTTAATATTTCATACTGGCTGATAGAAACTATTTACTAATGCAATTTGATTTGTTGTCCAATCTTATATTTCTTATTAAATGAACTATTTTACACCAATCAAAATAATTCTTTTTTCTATTTCATTATAAGTTTTTTCATTTATTATTTAACTTTATCATATTTAGAAATTAATTTTTGATCAATGCATTTGAAGTCTTATTACACAAGTGAACCAATTAAAATTCAACAACAATTATGAATTTTACAATTATATATTGTATTAATATTATACAAATATAATTTACGATAATATACTTTATGATAATATACTTTGAATAATTTTTCAATTTATTAAATTTACATTTTTAAATATTTATAAATTAAAATAAAAAATTAACCAAACTTTAACATAATTAAAAATTAGAATTAAAAACAAAATTTAATTATTAAATAATTATTATTATATTTTACACAACTATATTTTGCACTGAAACTAAATATTGTTAATAAAAAATAATAATGACAAAATAGTTAATAGGAATATAAATAATTTATTTAACAATGAAATAGAAATAAAAAAGTTAAAAGTTTAAATGGTCCCTAAATAGGAATATAAATAATTTATTTAACAATATAAAAAATTAACAATTACTAATAAACATTTATAATTTATATCTACAATTTAACTAATAAAGGCAAGTACTTAGCCACTTGTTTATTATCCTCCCAACTAAAATTAAAACTTAGAGAAAAATAATTATTAGTCCCACCTACCTAGGTGGAGATTTATGTTTTCACTTCATTTTCTCCTATTAATTTGCCTAAAAATCTGTGCCTCTCCAAAATATTAATCATGATTTTCAATGTTTGATAGTGTTTGATTTTTATTTTGAATATTTTAAAACTATTTCTCTTTTCTTATTCGCTCCTCCTATTTTTTGTGGGGGTTTAATTATTTTTCATTGTGAAAATTTAAAAAAATTGTCTAATCATAAAAAGTAAGTAGGAGAAAGAAATATTTAGTTATTAGTATACATTAATAATGTTACTATTCTTTAATATTAATTATACCTTTTATACATGATTTCTTTACATTTAATGTAATAATAAACCAATTTTATATAAATATTAATTATTATCTTATTAAACAAATTATATATTAAACTCTTTTATTATTAATTTTATTTATTTTTAATCATTATTTTTATTGATGCACATTATTATTTATCCTATTTTCATATTTATTTAAATTTAAATTTAAAATTATTCTAATTATTTATGTTATCACAATCATAAAAAAAACTAATATAAATAATTTAATTTATAATTATTTTTCTTCTATTTAAGTTTGAATTATTTATCTTGCACCCACTTGTCTTTATCACCTTTATTATCTATCACTTATTTAAGTATTTAAAATTAATTTAATAAACTAATGATATACTTATATTACATTATTTATTATTAATATTATATATCTCAAATTATTGTTATTTTTAACATTTATATTTTTATATTTTAATTTTTTTTCCTAGATTCTTTATTCTAATATAGATCTAAAATTATATATGTCTATTTTTAAAAATTACTATGACAAACAAAAATCATTAATAGTTCAATTTACACTTATTTTGTTCCATTAAAATTTTGAGTCCCTCTTAAATATCTCTTTACATATATCACTTCATACATCTTTATCTTTCTATCTTTCCCTCTTTCTACCTCTATTTCTCAGTCTCTCTCTCTTGTTCTCCCTTTCAATCTTCCACTCTACATTTTATCTCTATGCCCCACTCCCCCCCCCCCCTATATCTCTATGTTTCTTATTCTCTTTGAAAGAATGTATGCATATTTTTTGGTATGATGTATCAGATCTAGCAATAAAAGTTTTTTGTCTTCTGAAATATGACATGGATGGTGGAGCTCTTTTGGCATGGACTAATACACCTTGGCCTCTTCCTAGTAATGGATTGCCATGTGTCAAAGTAAATTTTGACTATGCAAAGGTGTGTTCTTCTTCCTCTTTCTATACAATGCCCATCTTTATCTCTTTCTCTAGATATTGAGTGCTAAGTGAATTCATAGGCTTCGACCATTTCAGGAATTTATTCATCAAGAGCTAAATATCAAGGACAACATGAAATTTGTTCATCTTGAGTTAATAATTCTAATTTTGACATCTTTTTTATTGCAAAAATTCAGCTATACTAGTCTAGACTATACCTACCACAATTGTGCACATGCCAAAAGAAAGAAAACTTCATTGAATGGCTAAGCCTTAATTATTTTAAATAAATAGAAATCAGACATGTAACCATGAATTTGATTTTTGAGAAATTATAATATGCGATGTTGGATCCTTAACTCATGAATTGAGTATTAAATGTGTCTCATGTATCCAACCTATTCTTGAAATAGAAAATCCGTAGTGTAGCTATTGAGATAAATATTATTTTAATAGATACTCTCAACCTCAAAGATAATAGAGTAATAGGATTGAGTAGATCAAATTATAATAAGTTATTTGCATTGTAAACAACAAGTATCAAAGACTTGTATTGAAAGATTTAGTTATAAGTGGAAAGTAATATTTTAACCTGCATTGCAAACTAGCCACATAATTTAGCAACATTTTGTCTAATTACACAAGCTATTTTATTGTAGGTGTTAAGCTGTAAATATGCCTCTTGTCAAGTAACTCTATCTTACAATTGGTCAATTTGTCTTTTAATTTTTTTCTTAATCATGATTTTCTTTCCTATTAGGTGGGACTCCTACTATAACACAACTCTAGTTTTATCATGTGTTCATGCAAATTCACCATTCTTGAAAAATAATCGTTAAAATAAGAGACGCAAATAGTACATTTTGAAAAAACCATCCTAATATAGATTGAAAGGCAACTACGCATATTAGATCCAAAGGCCGGCTGAGATAACAATGTGAAGTAGTGGAGAAAATGATAGAGGATCGTGACTCCATTACGTAACCTCTTTAGTTTTATAATATTGAATTTTGTACTGGTGTTTCATATAGCAGAGTACCTTACTTGGCGGTAATAAAATACCGAATGGGAAAAGATGTAAACCTATTGTTGACTTTACAAGGATCCTATGAAGCATTAGAAATTACTTGTTTTCTGTTCATTAAGTTGAACAATGATTAAATCAAAGAAGATATATTTACCATTCTGATTGTTTTCTATTGAGTATCATTCATTTACTCTTAATGAGCATCATCTTGAAGAAGATTATTGTTCTTTGCCAATCTGAAAAATTATCATTGTGTTTACCAACTATAAAATTGTTCTGCAGCTTCTCAACTGCAAATTAGAAAGTAACCAAAAAAAAACTTGACAAAAATACCGAAACCATTCCTCAAATCTGACAAGAAAAATGGGATAGTCCCCAAAATCTTCATTACAACTCAAGAAAACTTTAAGAGAACTCAACTCTACATCCAACACCCTAAATACTATATTGTGTTGAGAATTCTTCCTAAATAGTGCTTGACAAAGAGATCAAATCTACGAAAGCCCAAATTCATTACGACTACAAAAAAATTCTACAGAGAAATAAAAATAAAATTTCAAAGTTAATCATTCATTCAAGAAACCTATAAGATAAGGCAAAGGCACAAAATTATCTCTGGATCAAAGTATTCAAAATTAAGGATGTATTGTGTATACAAATGTACAGGGCATCTCAAAATATATTGACTGTAGAAGCCACAGATTGAGCCCATAGTTTGAGGTGCTCCTTCATAACTTCTCCTTGCTTCCCATTTGCTGATGGTAATCTCTCATCGGTGGTAATGAATAAATACTTAAGTCCAGGAACAACATTTATTAATTCTGGGCTTAGTTGGTCTTTGTTAAATTGGAAGCCCAATTGGATGAATCCTCTTATTTCTTGAAGCTCCACATCTATTGTACTCATAATGTGACCCCTATGTTGAAATTCCTCGCTACAGCTCATCTGAATTCTAATTCCTTCTTGTCATCCACCTGGGTTTTAAGTTACGCGAGGATCAATTCATGTATAAATAGATGTATGGTTTTATGAGCAATGGAGAATTTCTATGGGCTGGCTGGTTTGTGAAAGAGATACGTGTTGTCATAATCAGCACAAAAATAGGACATGTCAGGGATGATGTAAGAATAAGAAATGTGAAAAGCATGTTTAGGCCTCTCTGTCATGATGATTGATTCTGATATGGATGTACCATTTGTTTTTAATATTCTGTCAAAGCAGGTATAAATGATAATGACATTTTATTGAATGGTTATTCCAAGCGGTTTACACTTGATATGATGCATACTCCAAATGTTTTATTGGCTTAGGCGGGGGCCGGGGAATGAGATGACAAACCACTTCAGAGTTGCCAACCTGTGAGATTTGAAACATTTGAACTTATTTTCTCATAATTTATGGAGAAGTGAAAGCTATATGTCAATTGTCATTTAAATTGTTGTTTTTATTTAAATTCCCAAACCTGCATTGGAAAACATACAATGAGCTTTCTCAAGTATTGTTCTATTAAGCCTTTCCACTGCCCCATTTTCTCGAGGGGTGTAGGGGACAACTTTCACCCTACGAATACCATTATCTGCACAATAGTTATCAAATTCCAACGAACAAAACTCCCTTCCATTATCTATTTTCAAGCATTTAATCTTGTGGCCTCTTTGGTTTTCAACAAGAGCTTTAAAAATTTTAAATTTAGAAAAAACTTCTGATTTATTTGCCATCATATATATCCAAACTTTCCTAGTACAATCATCAAGGAAAGTAATGAAATATTTAGCACCGCCTAAGGAGCTTACCTCGATAGGACCAAAGACATCTGAGTGTACAAGCTCCAATGGTTTTGCCTTCATGTCATGCCCATCTTTCAAGAAGTTGACCTGCTTTTGCTTTCCGTAGAGACAATGTTCACAAAACTCCAAGTTTTCTGATTGGAGACTCGGTAGTTGATCCCTCTTGATCATTAACTCTAGGCCTTTCTTTCTTATGTGGCCTAATCTTTGATGCCAAAGTGCCGCATCGCTGCCTACAACTATCATAAAATCTCCCACCTCATTGATTAGTTTCACAATGTAGAGGCTACTGGTCTTCTCTCCTTTTGCAATAGCCAATGAACCTTTGACTATTTTC
Organism: Chamaecyparis obtusa; assembly: GCA_027943335.1. Taxonomy (NCBI): domain Eukaryota; kingdom Viridiplantae; phylum Streptophyta; class Pinopsida; order Cupressales; family Cupressaceae; genus Chamaecyparis; species Chamaecyparis obtusa. The sequence continues at coordinate 317,688 of BSBK01000412.1, forward strand.
CATGTATTCGTGAGTTCTATTTTAAATCCTTGGATATCTAGTTGGCTGACTGAAATTAGATTCCTCTTTAATTGAGGAACATGTCTAACATCTTTGAGTGGCAATTTGGCTCCACCTTCTAGATGCAAGACAACATCACATTTTCCAATGATTTTACATGCTTTGTTGTCACCCAAAAATACTTCTCCAAATTCACCTTCTTGATAATTTTAAAAATAATCCGTACATGAAGTGGCATGGAAGGAGGCTCCGGAATCTATCACCCAAGAATTTGATTTTGAGTCACTTGTAGAAAGAACTAGAGCAACTTCATCTGCTTCATAGGCTGTATTAGCTTCACTGTTCCTCACTTTTTCTTGTGCTTTCTTGAAAGATCTGCAATTTCATTTTGAGTGACTGGTTTGCCACAAAACAAACACTCTCCATTTCTTCCTCTTGACTTTTATCGATTGGGTGATCTTGATTTTCTTTGATTGTAGTTGTAATTATTATTACCTCTATGATAGCTTCTTCCCCTTCTTTCAGTGCTGACCATGGTAAGAGCATCACTGGATGGGGTGTCTTTGTTACTTCTTCTCATATCTTCACTAAGTAAAGTAGCAACCACTTCATCGTAGACTAGCTTCTTTGAGGAATTAGAAGTGCTAACAGCTGTAACTACGAGATCCCAGTTGTCAGATAAAGAACATAACAAGATGATAGCTTTGGCTTTGTCATCTTGAGTCATACCAACCGAGTTTTCTTGGCATAATAAAGTATTCAAATCATTTACATGATTTGACATCGTAGTCCCTTCCTTCATTTTCAGCTTGTAGAGTTTTTTCATTATGAAGATTTTATTCACAGCCGATGTCATCTCATACATGCTCTGAAGTTTGTGCCATACTTCTTTTTTTGTCTTTTCATTGAAGACATTAAACACAACATTTTGTGACAGCGAAAGAAAGATTGATGTCATTGCTTTATCATCATTTTTCTTCCAATCTTCATCCGACATTGTTGCTGGTTTACTAGATTTTCCATCTATTGCAATTGCAAAATCTTGCTTGATTAGCAAGGAACGCATCTGCACTTTCCATAGGTTGAAGTTCTTTCATGTGAATTTCTCCACTTTCGAATCCTCCATCTTTCTAGAAATTCAACCCAGATTTCCAATCTGCACAACCTGTGCTCTGATACCAAATGAAAGGGATTGAAATGTGAGAAATAAAGAGCAGATAAATAAACTAATTGGCAAAATGCAAACACAAGATTTATCCCGGTTCACCACAAATTGTGGCTATGTCTAGATTGCAGAGTATTGTATTGATTCCAAAAAGTTAATTACAAATGAGTAGGAGCAACAAATATAAAGGCTCCAGATTATTACATAAATGAAGAGTCTTCAGAATGAAGAGTCATAATAAAAGACATAATAAAACTTATTATGACCGTTGGCCTTCACTCCTTAACATAACACATGAAAACTAAAGGGTGGTTCATAATTTACTAACAAAATTTAATTTTGAATTTTTTGACAAAAAAATTGTATATATATTTCAACTAAGGTTGATATACATTACAAGTATGTATTAACATTCCCATTACAAAGTGTAATAAATAAAATAAACAGGGCTGCCATGTTGAATTAAATAAAAATATAATGTCCTTTGTTTTATAATATTTTATTCTATATTATAATTTAAAATTAAATTATAATGAGAATCTCTTTTCAAGTAGAAAATTATGATTTTTTTTTTATAATTATCAATTTTGATGTTACTTTTGTAAAATTGTTAGTGAATTTTAATGTACAAATAGAAATATAATTTCAGACCAATAAAAAGGTCCTTAGAGCACAAGGATTTTATCCTTTTTGCTTTCTCACAAATCAAACACCTCTTGGTGCCACTCTCCCAACCATAAAGAAGTTTGTGGATGAGTATAGAATATTTGATAAATTTTTAAAAGATAACAAATGTTGTACATGAATTAAAAAATATTTATGATTTGTTTAAATTCTTGAATAAGAGTGTAAAAAAATCAATTCATATTTTAAATTAACTCGAAGATCTTTTAACTACTATTTTCTTTTACTGAAATAATAATGTGAACATAAGATATTAATAAGGCACTAAAATTGCTTATGATATTTGAAAATATTTTTAAACTAATTTAAACAGTATTATGATATCACACTTTTATTTTTTTAATATTTCATACTCGTGGATAGAAACTATTTACTAATGCAATTTGATTTGTTGTCCAATCTTATACTTCTTTCTTATTTATTAGTACTTGCAGGCAGCATAGGCTATGTACTATTGTAATGAGTTTTGCATTTCGTGCTTTAACTAGTTATTAAAACAACTTGTTTCTACCAATTATAAATTAGTATTTATCTTATTTTTAAAAAATTTCATCTTTTTAATAGTTTAAGTGTAGTTTTTTTAACTTTATAAATTTAAAAACTGATTTATTGATTATCATAGGTTTGGGGTGAAATTCTAGGAATGCAACAATTTGATCGCCATTTTTTTAGCCACAACAGCCACTCATTTTTATAAAAATGTTAAATTTTTTGACTGTTTAAAAGAAATTAAACTATTAAATCTAGAGGTTTGTACTCATATTTCTATTTGTTAATTTTTCTACTTTTTTAAAATTTATACCAAAAGATTAATGTATATTATGAAATAAGATAATATCAAGCTTTGTTATATTATATTAAAAAGTATTGAGTGCTTATTTGATTTGATTTGATTTTTAATATATTATATAAAATTTTAATTTATATATAATTAATTAATAAATATATGTATTAAATATTTAATATAAAATATACTATTAGAATATAATAATATTATGATATTTTTATTATGAAAAATATTTCTAAATTATTGAACTTGGTTAATATAGTTGCAGACTAATATATTGTAGATTTGTTAATGAATATTTTTTAGTATTATTTTTCAAACTTTTTAAAAAGGTGTTAAAAATAGTAATTTAGTCTATATACAAGAATAAGAATGATCAATTTAACATATCCTAAACATAATTAAAAATAATTATAATTCTAATATTTATTCTATTTCTATTATTTTAATATTTTGAAAAATAATTATAATCAACATTACAATGAAAATTAATTAATTATAATTTTAATATTTTATTCTATTTTTATTTTTCTAATATTTTAAAAAATAATTATAATTATAATTTACATCTAAAATTAAAACTTAGAGAAAAAAAATTATTTTATCATGGGTTCCTGCAAATTCACCATTCTTGGAAAATAACCATTAAAATAGGAGACGCAAATAGTACATTTTGAAAAAACCGTCCTAATATAGATTGAAAGGCAACTACGCATATTAGATCCAAAGGCCGGCTGAGATAACAATGTGAAGTGGTGGAGAAAATGATAGAGGATTGTGACTCCATTACGTAAGCTCTTTAGTTTTATAATATTTAATTTTTTACTGGAGTTTCATACAGCAGAGTACCATACTTGACAGTAATAAAATACCGAATGGGAAAAGAGTGTTAACCTATTGTTGACTTTAGAAGCATCAGAAATTACTTGTTTTCTGTTCATTGAGTTGAACAATGATTAAATCAAAGAAGATATATTCACCATTCTGATTGTTTTCTAACGAGTATCATTTATTTACTCTTAATGAGCATCATCTTGAAGAAGATTATTGTTCTTTGCCAATCTGAAAAATTATCATTGTGTCTACCAACTATAAAATTGTTCTGCAACTTGTCAACTACATATTGGAAAGTAACCAAAAAAAACTTGACAAAAATACCGAAACCATTCCTCAAATCTGACAAGAAAAATGGGACAGTCCCCAAAATCTTCATTACAACTCAAGAAAACCTTAAGAGAACTCAACTCTACATCCAACACCCTAAATACTATATTGTGCTGAGAATTCTTCATAAAAAGTGCTTGATGAAGAGATCAAATCTATGAAAGCCTAAATTCATTACGACTACAAAAAAAATTCTTCAGAGAAATAAACATCTAATTACAAAGTTAATCAGTCATCCAAGAAACCCGTAAGATAAGAAAAGAGGCACAAAATCTCTGTATTACAGTATTCAAAATTAAGAATATATTGTGTATACAAATGTAGAGGACATCTCAAAATCTGTTGACTGTAGAAGCTATAGATCGAGCCCATAGTTTGAGGTGCTCCTTCATTACTTCTCCTTCCTTCCCGTTTGCTGATGGTAATCTCTCATCGGTGGTAATGAATAAATACTTAAGTCCAGGAACAACATTTATTAATTCTGGGCTCAGCTGATCTTTGTTAAATTGGAAGCCCAATTGGATGAATCCTCTTATTTCTTGAAGCTCCACATCTATTGTATTCATAATGTGACCCCTGTGTTGAAATTCCTTCTTGTCATCCACCTGGGTTTTATGTTAGGTGAGGATCAATTCATGTATAAATAGATGTATGGTTTTATGAGCAATGGAGAATTTCTGTGGGCAGGTTGGTTTGTGAAAGAGATACGTGTCGTCATAATCAGCACAAAAAAAAGACACGTCACGGATGATGTAAGAATAGGAAATGTGAAAAGCATGTTTAGGCCTCTCTCTGAGGGCGACTGATTCTGATATGGATGTACCATTTGTTTTTTATATTCTGTCAAAGCAGCTATAAACTATAATGACATTTTATTGAATGGTTATTCCAGGCTGTTTACACTCGATATGATGCATACTCCAAATGTTTTATTGGCTTAGGTGGGGGCCGGGGAATGAGATGACAAACTACTTCAGAGTTGCCAACCTGTGAGATTTGAAACATTTGAACTTATTTTCTCATATTTTACGGAGAAGTGAAAGCTATATGTCAATTGTCATTTAGATTGTTGTTTTTATTAAATGATTTGGGGATTGACGGTGTGTTTTTATGTTTAGGTTTCTAAATATATGTATAATATTTAAATTTATTATTATTTTCAAATTTAAACATATATATTTTATTATATATTAGTATTTTTATAAATATTTTAGTTTATAGTTTTGGTAAGTAGGACAGTCATGTACTACACAATTAATTGATTCAAAATTGAATTTCAAATAGTTATTAATTTCTCTTTATTAGTTTCTGCTGCAGTCAATATAAGAATGATTTTTTCGGAAATATTTTATTTCAAAAACATATATATATGTTGGAATTGTTATTATATTATCATTATAATAGTACTATATTTTAATTAATTTTATTTTTATATCATTTAATATTAATTTTTAAAAATACATTTAGAAACACATATATATAGATATTATTATTATAATATTATCATTATGATAGTATTATACTTTGGTTAATTTTATTTTTAAATCATCCTCTATTAATTTTTAACTATATTATTATTATATTTATCTTATATTATTTTTATTATAATAAACACATAATAATTATATATTATATTAAGTATTATTAAATTTCTATATTATTATTACATTAAATTTTTTTATTATTTTTCTATTATTATTATAATAAAATATTGTATTGTAACATTTGATATTACATTTATTATATTTGATATTGTATTATAGACTAGACAAGAAATTTTAGGAATACATCACATAAGTCTTAACTCAAAGCAAAGAAATTTTAAGAACACATCTATTAGTCTTACCTGAAAGGACAATAGCGTTTGATGTATGTGCATTTAGGAACTTCAAAAACACTGGAATTCATTGCCACAATCTTTTCGGCATGCAAACTTTATGGCCCAAAATATCATGGCCATGACAGTTTTGCCAACATTACTTATTTTCCCCAAACCCTGATATTTTCCCAATCTCATTTTTTTCGTTTGTGGAGTGTTACAGATAAATTAGGGTATATGATGGCCGTTATAAGGTCATACATTGGAGGAAATATTCTGGTAAATACCTGTTTGCAATAGCAAATTCGAGGTCCATTGTAAAGCTAAATGCAATCTTTATTTGCAAAAGACTTCGATTTTCCCTATTCTTGACATTTCCTTCCGCACACTAGTTTTGTTTGCTTCACTTATAAGCAAATTGCCTTCATTTTTCTTGACTGCCATAGCTTTTGTTGAAAAGACGACATGGCCAATGAATGCGAGTTCCACTATTAAATAGTTATTAGAAGAAGAGAAATAACATTTAATAACCTTAAATAAAGAGTTGTTCTATTTTTGTGTTATTAAGTATGACTATATCTGAGACAATCTGGAAAATAATCTGTGCTTAGTTTTGGTTTATACTCATTTTTGCAGTGTCGACCAATGCAAACTTGTTGTCTTTTAAGTCTAAAGCTTTTGTACAATTTTGAATTTGTACAACTGGATAACCTATAAACTGATGTATATATATCAATTCTCCCCAAATATGCTGACATAATTTGCACAGACATAGATTCAAAGTATTTGTCCAAAAATAAATGAATATATAGATATATCAAACGTGATCATTTTAATCTCAATCTTCATATTACACGGCAACGAGAGAAAGTCCAAAAATTACAGCAGTTAGTGCTTTGGTTAATAATTCTCTATCAAACCATTTTGTGGCGAAAGAGAAGCATGATAATGATTAACTAGTGTTATTATCTGTGAAGAGTGGAAGCCACAGAGCGAGCCCACAATTTGAGGCGCTCTTTCATAGCTTCTCCTTTCTCCCCGTTTGGCGATGGCAAACTCTCCTCGGTACTAATAATTAGATGCTTCAGCCCAGGAATAACATTTAATAATTTAGGGCTCAATTGCTCCTTGTTAAACTGGAAACCCAGATGTACAAATCCTCTTATTTCCTGAAATTCCACATCTATTTCACTCATAACGCCACCTCTGTGTTGAAGTTCTCTGCTACTGCTCATCTGGTTTACGAGTATGTATTTGTTCAATACGAGTATGTCTTCGACGATGGGGAAAGAATAGATATATGAATGGTTTTGTGCGTGTACGAATAAAAAAAATCTCACGTGCTGAATAAAAATTAATAATAAGAAAGGTGAAAAACATGACCTTGTCTTCCACCTTACACATGGAGTTTGACATTAAACGTATTTAACTTTGTGTTTTGTTTAATCGAAATGACGTTGGAAGCTAAGCGTATTTTTATTTAAATCGGACCATAGACACGGAGTTTGACATTAATGTGTTACTCTTTCTAGTTTTTTGTTTTTCAAATCAGAAATGACGTTGGAAGCTAAGCTAGTTTTTATGGTAGTGCCTCTTCCAGATAGGCAAGTGTGTTGCCCTATGATTTCAGCCATGTCTATTGTTAGGAATTTGTAGTTTTCTATGGTTGATAGGCATTGGCTCCTTTTTTAATATTTTTCATATGAGGTGAACACTTTTTTTAATGCATGTGTGTATGTATAAGTTATTAATAAGGCACTAAGATTGCTTATGGTATTTGAAGATGCTTTAATAATTATTTGAACAATAATTTGAAGATCTTGCCAAGTTGGTTTTAAAATATTATACTTCTTATTTATTGTCCACCAAACAAATATTTAAGCTTAGCCAAAAAAAATATATTTTGCGTGTTCTTCGAAATTCACACATTCTTGAAAAATCACCATTACAAACACTACATTTAGAACAATAATATACCATACATGGCAGTAATAACACACTGAATGAGAAAAAGAGTGCAAATCTTTTGTTGACTTTAGAAGGATCCTATGTCAAAGCATCATAGTGATAACATGTGACTCATTATCCATACAAATTTCTTGTTTGCTGCTAGTTAAGATAAACAATGATTAAATTAAAGAAGATGTATTCACCATTATATTTTTTTCTAATGAGTATCATTCATTTACTTTTAATGAGTATCATCAGCTTGAAGAATATTATTGTTTTTTTTACCAAAGACAATCTGAAAACTTATCATTGTGTTTACTATTGGGTGTGAAGTCCGACTGTTCTGTTCAGTTCATATTCCTTGAGTGTTCCCTTCTTCTTCCCATCTTTGTCTCTTCGTCTTCTCTTGAAGACTATTGTATAAATATGAGGGGAAAGCCTTTTGTATGTAAGCTGTACGCTGTGATAATAAAGGTTCTTGCTCTGCTTTCTGGTGGATGTAGCCAAATTGGTGAGCCACGTTAAAACTTTTGTCTTTGTTTTGTGTTCTCAATTTGTCTATTAACTTTACAATTGGTATCAGAGTATGTAAGATATGAGAGAGCAGAGCAAACGACAATAATGGGCCCAAGACAAGAAGAAGGCTGCAAGGGAGAGGAAGAGTAAATTAAAGAAAACATAGAGGATTCTATAGGACATCGTTTGTGTTGTCAAGTCTTTTGTTGAATTAAAATTAAAATTGAGGATTATGCTAAGGGTGTATTTTGTTGAATTGAAATTGAGGACAGAACATTGGTCATCAAAGGCAAGCACAACCACAAGGAGATCCCTCCCATGGATGTGTGGAAGACAATAATAAGAAAGGAAGTTAATAGATTAAACTCTATTTATCTTAGCTTAGGGGATAGAATGACTGGAAAATTATACTTGTGCATACCTACTTCGAAGAGATTCACAAAATGCATCCCGTAGAGTAATGGAATGAAGAAAATGTGTATATGGTGAAATTGCCAGGGCATGGTGGAGCTCATAGAGAAGCTGGCAAAGGCTATGGACGTGAAGGAGCTGAATGTGGAGATGATGCACATGGGGGCTACTGCTCTTGAAGCTATTTTGAAAGAGATTAAAGAAATTTTCTTGGTTTTCGTGAATAATTATTCTCTCCTACAGAGATTATTGGTTCTCTCAGCCAAAAATATAAGAGGACAAAATTAAGCTCAGGCCCGTGTCATTCCAGTTTTCGCATCATACTATTCTCCACGACTAGAGGCTATTTGTTTTTGGATTGGGAAGGAGTCGAAGAGTTTTTTTTTTGAAAAATTTTAAGAATGCCGGTGTTGAAAAATCCTTTGATCTTATATAAATTTTGAGATAATTATGGTGTACGATATCTGTTGTTATATGTGTTTTAAGAACAAGCAGGAGGATCGAGATGTAGAACAAAAATAATTAGAATGAATTTGTAACAGAAGGCAAATTTACACAATTTAATAAGTTTGGAGACAACTATTGTAAATATGGTTCTGTAGTATTTTACGAATATGGTGATGTAGAAAGTAGAGACAAGGCAGACTGTTATGGAGAGAGATGAAAGATAAGGCAACAACTCTAAAGATATTTTTGGTGATCCAAAGGAAATTGTACTTATGTGTAGCACGATAGGGAGAAAGAGACAGAGGATTGAAAGATAGGCTTGTGGCAGATAATAACTAGAAAGGGGCCATGAGGGCTCTTATAATTTGGCAATTCTTTGTTTTGGCATTCACTAGATGTGAAGACCCTATTATTAATCTCTTTGCAGGCACATGCAGTCTAGAGATGCTTGAGCGGTTTGAGAAAAAATGTGCAGATTTTGCTGGCTGAAGGTTTTTTGTTTGGCATGTTTGTGTGGAATCTGATGATGGGCATAGACAGAGGTGGTTTCTTGGACCTTTGTTATTTTTTTGGTAAAAGTTTTACTTGCAGCGATATTGATAATAGTGATGTTTGATTTAACTCATTTTAAAGCATTTGCAGCTTTAGGTATAATTGTTCAGTGTGATGTTTGGTATCATTGTTTAGATTTTATTTTTGGTACCATGAATAGTTTGCTGTCGCACTAGAGTGGGAGTTTTTGATATGGTAGCAAGAATTTTTGTCATGAGATGGTTTCCTCCATGTGATTGGAGATGATTGTTATTATGTCACGGTTGGCTCTTGATTCTAGCTTAGAGCGTTGGCATGATACAAGTTCTCTTGATGGGTTTTACTCTTTGGAGCATGAGTTTTTAATTTGTGGAGATCAAGTTGTTAGGTTGTGTTCTCGGGATATGTAGACATGTAGTGGGAGTTTTGAGAGTTGGTCTTGTTAGTGCTCTTGGTATCGAGTACTTTGGTGGATTGACCATGGAGGTACTCTTGAAAACTAAGAGGCTTGGGTGAGGCTAGAGTTCTCTTGATTTAGAGAACATTTGTTGAGGCAGTTTCTCTTTGGAGGTTTTAGCATGAAGATTGAGGAGCCTACACCTGTGGATGGATGCGAGTTCATTATGGACCTAGAGGAGATTGTTCTTGGAGAAGAGTCATTGTATCTTGGAGTATCCTGGAGGATCATTCTCACTCTCTACTCGTGGTCTACTCGATAGATTTATCTCCTTATTTTTTGGGGTTTAGGAGATGGTTGAGATTGGTCCTAGTAATGGAATGTTTTCGAGTTTGGTCTTCTTGTTTACAAGAGCTTTCATCCATGGTGGTTGGGTGTTGTAAATGCTCTTCTCTTTAGGGGAGGTAAAGGAGATCACATTTGGCACAATTGAGCACTTGGTGGTGTTGGTGGAAGGATGAGTTATGGTTTGCACGATTGTCCCTTCCAAGATTTTTTGAGGTCATCTATTGTTGTTGTACTTCATTATTTTTTAACTACAATATGTGGTCTTTTCTTGAGGACTTGGAAGATGTCATTTTGCAGCAGGTTGGTTGCAGTTTGCATATCATCTCAAGTTATTGTGACACCTTCTATGCGATGATTGGTAGATTTAGTCAACTTTTGGTTGACATTGCTCATACAATTTGGACTGGTCTATAATGATCTTCTAGGTTTTTGCATGTCAATGGTTTTTTGATGTAATTTTTTGTAAGATGTAATTATTTTCTACATGGTGAGTTGTATGGGCTGGATATGCTGGTTATAAATCTACTGATGTTGTATGGTTAGCAACTGGCTATGGTTTCTATTTTAGTTACGAAGATTATCTTTTGGCAATGGATTACCATGGTATTGGTAAACAAAAGCAGAGTTTAAGTGGGAGGTTGTTCAGATGTGAAGTCACGACATTACTCAAACTTCAAGTGGGAGATTGTTGGGTGTGATGTCCGACTATTCAATTCATATTCCCTGACTGTTCCCTTCTTCTTCCCATCTTTGTCTCTTCATCTTCTCTTGAAGACTATTGTATAAATATGAGGGAAAATCCCTTTGTATGTAAGCCATAAGTTGTGATAATAAAGGTTCTTGCTTTGCTTTCTGGTGGACGTAGCCAAATTGGTGAACCATGTTAAAACTTGTGTCTTTGTTTTTTATTCTCAATTTGTCTATTAACTTTACATTTACTAGCTATAATTTTTTTTTGCAGCTTATCAACTACAAATTGGAAAGTAACAAAAAAATATTGACAAAAGACCGAAACCATTCCTCAGATTTGAAAAGCATGTTTAGGCCTCTCTATCACGGTGATTGATTCTGATATCGATGTACCATTTGTTTTGATATTTTGTCAAAGTAGGCATAAACAATAATGGCATTTTATTGAATGGTTATTCTGGGTTGTTTACACTCGATATGCTGCATAGTCCCAATGTTTTATTGGGTTAGGTGGGGGCTGGGGAATGAGATAACAAAGCACTTCGGAGTTGCCAACCTGTGTGATTTGAAACATTTGAATTTATTTTATTACAATTATGGAGAAGTGAAAGTTCTATGTCTATTGTCATTTATATTGCTGTTGTTCTTATTAAATGATTTAGATTTACGGTTTGATTTTATGTTTGGGTTTGTAAATTTTGTTTATGTGTGTTCAAATATATTTTCTATAATTAAATCTATTATTATTTTCATGTTTAAATTTTAAACATATATATTCTACTATATATTAGTACTTTTATAAATTTTCTAGTTTATGGTTGTGACAAGTAGGACAATCATGTGCTACACAATGTATTGATTCAAAATTAAATTTCAAATGGTTTTCAATTCCTCTTTATTCTATTAGATATCAATATGTTGACCATTTACCATTTTTCATTTCAATTTTCTAGGATCATCTCAATTTTTATGGTTCAAAGTGCACCTTTAGATTACTACACAATCTAATAACTACTAATAACTTCAATAGCTAGAGTATTCCATGACAATAAATAATGATAAACTTAATGGTAAACATTGTTAATTTAAAAAAATATTATTCTAAGTAAATATATTCTAAGAAATATAGTGAAATGGATGAAGAAGAATAGTATTGGTAAATATGATGGTTCAGTTGTTGGACATAAAGAAAATGTTCATTCTCATTTAAGGAGATGTACAATCATGAAACATTTAAATTGGAAAAAAAATAGTATTCAAAGTGGTTTGGTAGAAAACTTTGTACAAATAAAACACAGAAATTATAGAACATTTTCTTTTCTTTTCTTATTATTTGATATTATGTGAGATGATAAAAACATATTATTATTATTATACAAACAAAACATCTTCTTTCTTAATTTTAATAATAATCAACACAAAATTTCCTAATCACAGTAATCACAGTGAAGAACAAAAACATCTTTCCATTAAGTTCCTTGTGGTAAAAAATAAATATGTTAATAGTTTGAGTGTTGATAGCAGCAGAGTGTGAAATCCACAGAACGAGTCCACAACCTGAGGCGCTCTTTCATTTCTTATCCCTTTCTCCATTTGGCGATGGTAACTTTACAACATTTAGCAATCTTGGGCTCAATTGATCTTCCTTAAACTAGAAGCCTACGAATCCTCTTATTTCTTTGAACTCTGTCTCTGTTTTACTGATAATAGAGCCTTTGTATTGCATTAATTTTCTGCTTCTCACATATGTCGGTTGGCCTTTTCTTTTAATTCATCTTTTTATTAATTTATTTCTCTATTTTTAACAGAGATCGGTTTTCTATAAACTATCATAATTCTTTGTACTATTTTTAAATTCGAGGTATCTTTTTTCACACCATATGATCTTTCTACTCTTGGACTGTCTGCTTGTTGGATTTTCATAATAAAATCTGATTGTCTTTAGCCTTCATATTTGACTTTTTTTTTGATAAAGTATATTTCTGATATTTTGAATGGACTTTGAAAGATAAGTTCAAATCAGATTTGGGGGAAATCTGATTTCTTTTTCAGACTTCCATCTTCTTCTATAGACTTCTTCCTTCTTCCTTTGGATAGCAAGTTTTATATAAAGAAAAGAATATCTTTATTCTTCCAGAGCATGAATGTAATTTCTCCTTGTATGCAGCAACAAAGATATTTAGTTTTTTATAATTTACTTTGTTTTTATCAGAGAAGTTTTGCAACAACAGTTGTAAAAGTTTTTATCTGTTAAGCAGTGATTGCTTTAGATAATCTTGTAAGAACTTTGTGAAGCTCATAGATGTTTGTATGCAGCTCCAGTAGTTGCAAGTTTATATTTCTTATTGTAGAAGTGTTTTAGTTTGAATAGAAGCAAGAAGTTTCTTGCATATTTCTCCAGCTCTTGTATCTGCCCTATTTTGGGGATTTCAAATTTCTTCATTGCTGAAATAGAGCATCATTTTGTGCGTTTCCATAATTTAGTATTTCCCTAAATTATTTACATGGTATCAGAGCTAATTGGCCCTCAATCCTTGTGAGTTTGGGCATTTATTTTTTATGGGTATTTGTTTATCTTGCACATGAGACATGGCTGCAGAGGTAGGAAAGAGTTGGCAGTAGCCACCATCCTTCAATGGATTTTAATGTAATTTAAAAAATAATATTTTTTTATTGATAATTCTTTGAAGATTCTAGACTAGAATTTAGTGATATATTATCTGTAATTAATTGTTACACAATATAACAAACTATTTATGAAATATGGAGAGAACACTTTGTATACAATATAATAAGCACCCTTCACCAATGTAAATAAGATTTACAATTTAAAAATTGGAGGTGAGTTTGAGCTTACCAAACACAAACCAATGGTTAGAGATGGAGTATAGAATGGGTACTCAATCAATTTCTCACCTCACTTTGCCTACTTGTAAAAGTCGCTAGTAGAGTCTAAATTATACATCGGAATTCAATGATTTTTTTCATTGTCTTTGTATTTGACTTAGCTATTTAAAATATATTTTTTGACTTCTGGATATAAATTAAGCTTCTTGTAGAATTTGTTAAGCATTGAATGGTCAAAAAAGTGGTCATTTCAAAGTGTCACCCCATACCTATTTAAGGATGCCCCAATAATTGCACACTCAAAATTGCCAGTAGACGTGCACAAATGTCCCAATAGTGATGCACAAATGGGCCAATCAGTTACCAAAGAGTTAAAAAATGATTAGTTATTGGTACATATGAAAATTATTAATGAGCTTTTAGGTATCAATTTTTTGTCTCCTTTAAAATTAGTAATTGTGGGAACATATGTGCATGGAGTGCATTGTTGGCTATTGAAACACACTTGGCTACTAGTGTTCTTCCTCTAGTTGTACCTAATTACAAATGTGTGTCATTTTATACAAAAGACATGCACTATTACAAGTCAAAGGTGAAAAAAAAGTCACATTTTCATTCTAAAAAGTAGACTCATACTAAATAGTGCACTCATGCAACTTTTTTACTTAGAAGAATTACATAAAAGTGAACTCCACTAATCTTTTTCCTTTTTCCCTTATATTTTTCATGTTGGATCCTCCATCTCATTCTAAATCTTTATAGATTTTATTTTATTGTCAAAAATTTAAATTTTCAACTATCATTTTTTAAATTATAATTTTAATATTATTTTGATTCATTAATTCTTTTTCAATTGAAAAAACAATATAATTTTAATATTCTTTTGATCAACCAAACTATTTTTTCTTATTAACCTTTTTAGACTATAATAAAAATAGTAGCTTTATACCAAAACTTATTAACTCTGAACATCCTCTCCAGCTTAAGCTAGAATGTCCTTTTAGCTAAAATGTCCTCTCGTTAAAAATTCTTGTAAACTCTTCTCTTGGAAGTAAAAATGCCTATGACACGGCAGTCTACCTCCCCTTCCATATTGCCCTTCTTGTTGCAACTAGTTTATGAGCTTACTGTCTTCACCAATCTATTACTCTATTTTTATTTTTACTTATTTATTTTCCCCTGTAATATCCAAGGTGGGGTAGACACCAAAGTCTCCTTTTTTCTAGGTTATTTGGTGCACGAAATCTGAATGCCATTTCTATTGAGGGTGATTGTTACACCCCAGATATTTTAAATGCCTTTTTTCAACTGAATTATTAAAAAATCCAAATAGAAATTGGGTGGATGGAGTAAATAATAACTCAATCAGACTTCAACTCTAAACGGTGGGGAATCAAACTTCAGCATAGACAATTACATCTGAAGGATGATGTAATATTTTCTTCTTTAGGCAAAGTGATAGTGAATAATAGAAGTCCATCACAAGAGATCGAAACTTTAGAAAATCAAAACCAGGTACACAAACAATGAATTTCAGATGTGACCATTCATTTAACCACGAAAATCATGTGATAAGGCAAAGACACCAAATTTCCTAATCACAACAATCAAATTAATATTCGGTGACACACAAGACTTTTAAATTAATATTTGGTGAAGACGGGAAGAAATAGTGTGGAAATTTTATGTCTCCCTCTCACACGAGAAAATGATAATTTTGTATTTTGTTGTGGTGGCTATAAACGATAGTGACGTTTTATGGGCTCTTTCGACGTCACCAATATAAAATTGTCCATTGTTGTAATTAATATGATCGAGATAGAGATGAAAATTAAAAGTTTCTACTTTTCATTTTGATGAATAAAGGTCCTTTCTATTGAAAATATTAAAGTACAATATTCACAATATTAAAAGTTTTTACTTTTCATTTTCATTTTAGGACGTGACTAAAACCTAAATCATATCAAGACTATATGAACTTTATATCTTAGACATTAGATTTGATTGTAGTATGTCTCTAAATTTTATATTAATAAGTGAACTTAATTGCTATTATATAAGTTGATGATCTTTCTTCAACATGTAATAAAGATAACTAGAGTGTAGTGTGAATGGTTGTATAAGTAGCTTAAAAAGATTGTGTACAAACATCATGATGTAGAATACCATCAAGCTTGTGTAAATGATTATTCAAGATATAACCATTAAAAAGTAGTTTAAAAAGATTGTGTACAAACATCTTCATGTAGAATACTACCATGCTTATGTAAATTAAAAAATCTCTATCACTTATGATAAAATAAATCGATAATAATTAGTATTACATTGTATTATTTGACACATTCTGAATCTCATCCATGTATAAAGATCAAAATTAATGTTTTGATTATGTACCATTTTTTATTTCAATTTTCTAACCTCATCTCAATTTTTGTCATTCAAAGTACACCTTTAGGTCACTATACCAGTATTCCATGATGATGAATAATGATAAATTTTATGGAAAAGTTTAATACTTTTAAAATATTATTCTAATTGGATGTATTCTAATGAATATAATCAAATGCATGAGATAAATAGTATTGATAAGTAGGATATTTCCATAGAAGTCAAAGTGTGATATTGCTACCAAGATTTAGTTTTGGAGCAAATAGGGTAGCAAGTTAAGTAGGTGTAACTTTGGAGGGAACTCTAGATAGTTCAGTGTGCTTAAGTTGGAGTGTACTAGGATGGGTGGCTGCCTCAAATGAGCATCACCTTGATGCAATTAGTGCTAAGTGTTCCATTCATCCTCATGAATAATGAGTTTCTGTGAACCACTAGTAATGAAATATGAGTCAATGAGTTTGACTTAAAACTACACAATTGAACCCTTATAGAAATATCAAAAAATAGTGTAGACAAATATAATGGTTGAGTTGGTATATATAATCAAAGTGCATGTTCTAATTTCAATCATGAGATATCTAAACTAGGAAAAATGGATAATATTCAAAGTAGTTTGGTAGATTGAATTTGTATGAATATAAAACATAAATTATTCAATATTTTCTTTGAAATTTATTTATTTATTTATTTTCCTTATGTTCTCAGCTGATTTTGAGAATGATCAACATCCTCTCTTAATTTCTCCATCTACACATGAAGACTTTAATAAAGTAAATTTAAATTAGATTGTACTAATAAACAAGGCTAACCATAGATATTGACATATTCTAGATTTATATAGGATTTGTTTTTGAAAGAAATGAAAGAATTTGAATTTGAATCCTTTTTTCTCAATTTTTAGTGATAAAAAATATTTTTGAATTGATAAATTCCAATTAGTACTAAAAACTAGTAACAAAAGGTAATTGTGAGATTTGGTCAGATTTTGTGTCTTAAAATTGAATTAAAAATTTAAAGACATTTTATCATTGTTAAATTTTGAAAATGATAGTCTTAAAAGATTTTAAATAGAAAACATCTACATAAACAAAATTAATGTTTTAGAAAATCACATACAAAATCAAAATTTCTAGAAACAATCTTCAAATGAAAATTTATCATTTCAATATGATCATAATATTTTTGTATATTATAACAACTTTATTTTACTTCAAAAATACAAATCAAATATTTTTTATTCAAAATAAAATAAAGTCAAATGAAAGACAAAACACAATTGTACCATAAATATGATATTGTGGTTAATTAAAGTATCGTGATATTGGACTGATCACATCTATATATAGAAATGTAGAGAGTATAAATGGAAGTATTATTGGTTATGGGGTAGTCGGTTTGTGAGAAGAGATGCCCAACACACAAAATAAGTGAAATAAGCGTGAAAAGCATTTCTTTGGCTTCAATTTAATATTTTGTCAAGGCCGGTAGAAATGGCTGCTATTCTATTGATGATGAGTTGTTTCAAGATTTTGTTGTACCTTCCAATCTTAAATAGCTACTCGAAGAAGAGAAATAACATTTAACAAGTGCTATCTAGTAAAAGATATACAAATATTCATTATTGTAGTTACTAAGTACAAATATAATTGGTATTAATCACAATGTAATTAATATTATAGCTATTTGATATAATAGGTGAAGTCTTATATTAATTTAAAATTATAAATATATAATAATTATAAGTATTTTACTCTTTTGTTTTACAAATTTAAGATATTTAATTATCATAGTTTAAATCAAATTAATAAAAACAAAAGAAAATTAATCCTTATAAATGCAAGTGTATATCTATGTTAATGAAGTACATAAATTATCTTTAATTTTTAAAAAGATTTCAAGTAATATCTTTTATATTATTTTTTAATTTTTTAATTTTATATATTATCAATATTTAAAAAATATATAATTAAAAATATCAATAAAATTCTTTTTCTTAAATATAATTATTAATTTTTGAAATAAAATAATTTATACATAAATAATCAATATATAATATATTATAAGATATTTAAAAAATATAACTATAAATCAAAATTTAAATACTTCACATAAGTTATTAATCTAATCTAATATAATTTTCTATTTAAAAAAAATAATTGTTAAAATCAAAATAAATTACATCATTTAATTAACAAGGAACAATTTTAATAATATTTTATATAGTTCATATAACTTATATAATGAAAAAGTTAAGTTTATTAATATTTAGATTATAATTATAATTTATGTTATTTAATCTAACTATATAACATCTAATTATAATACATATAACACATTTTATTATTCAATTTAATATACATTAGTTAATAAATAATTTATATCCAAAATCATAAATTGTAATAGAGATAGTGCTTCCACAAAATCCGTGTATAAGATGCTAAATTTTTAAGCCAATAGAAGAGCTCGAAATTAATTTTGTTGAATTATAAACATAAAAAAATGTGCATGTATACTATACAAATTATTAATTTTGTAACAAATTTGATAAAAATAATAATTTTAATTGGTAGAAATGTGATTTTTTAATCACTAATTAATAGAAGAAATCCAAAAACAGATGCAATAGTACTTGCCTAGCCCATCGGCAAGTACTAATAACTTGCATAAAATGTAGTATATTTGGTGGTTATTAAATATGACTATTTTCTCTGACAAACTAGAAAATGATATGTGCTTGGTTTTGGTTTAAACTCATTTCTGAAGTGCCGATCTTTTAACTTAATTTTTTTTCAGAATTTTGTATTTTAGTTCTTGATAAATTTGTATTCAATCCTGCTGGTATTCCTTGTCGACAGGGAAAGCATAGATATATGAATGGTTTTAGCCGTGTACGAAATATCGCACGTGCTGAAAAATATTAAGAATGAGAAAGGTTAAAAACGTGAGCTTGTCTTTCCGCCATACACGCGGACATTGACATTAAAGAATTTACCTTTTTGAGATCGTGGTGGCATTTTATCGTAAATGACGTTGGAAGGCTGAAGATTTGTTCACAGTAGTTGATTTCTATGGAAGTGGTTTTCTAAGATGCTCAACTCAAACTGCCTTGTGCTGTGATTTCTGCCATTTGTATGCTTTGAAATTTGTAGTTTACTGCAATATAAATGCAGTTGATAAATATTTGGTTTACGAACCATTCATATCTTTTGCTTGATTTTTTTTCTCTATGTATGTGGAGAGCGTGTGTAACTGCATGAGGTATGAAAGAATGTTATTTTATGTGTTGGTCAAAGAAATAATTTAATTTTTTTTTGAGGCAATCACATAAACAATGTGTGAGTGAGACCAAAATATAGGGTAAAATCATTTTTTAAAAAATATATAAATTTTTTAAAATCATATTATTTTATTTAATATAATTAATATCCATTCTAATACAGTTTTTGCATTTAACTAATAATAATCACAAAGTTTTCTATTATTTATAACATTTTGTTCCACTTTAAAAATTATCATATCATGTATTGTAATTAATAAAAATATAGCGTTTTTCAAGTCTTTAGAGATATATTTAATTTAGATAGGAAATTTGAAATAGTAAATTCTTTATTTGTAAAATATATGTATGAGTTGATAGACATATGTATGAGTTGATGAAATTAAAGTTATAGAAAGTAGTTACAAAATGCATAAATAAAATATGAAAGTAAAAGGCACCATTTTTTATTACTAATATATGTACTTGTAGAAGTTTCTTGCTTCTAAAAATTACAAAAATCTTCCCATATAAAACTTTTATATTGAAATTTATTAAAAAAAACATTCTTCTCTCATTCTAAATCTTTGTTTGTTTTTCTTAATTATTAAAAAATAGATTTTCAAATATAATAACTATTTTTAATTACTACATTATGTTAATCAGCCAAACAACTACATTCTAATTTGGAGATCACCATGAAGATATAATCTCTATCCCACAAAACTATAGAATATTTATATCACTGGAGTAAATACTATCTCACTACGATATTCTTAAGCGAAGACGCTTACATCATAATTACAATGTGATATTGTTAGGTGAAGTATGAATTCCCTGTCACAGCAAATACAAATAGAATTATGAGGAAGGACTAGTGGATACGCGTAGAACTCCGAATGAGAAATGCGAAAAGCATGAGACCTCTTAATTAATATTTCGTGAAGACTGGCAGAATATATAGTGTGGGAATTATATGTCTTTCTTCCACACGGAAAAATGATAGTTTTTGTATTTTGTTGTGGTGGCTACAAATGATAGTGACGTTTTATGGGCTATTCCCACTTCCCCAATATAAAACTGCACATTGTTGTAATAACCTAATATTTGATCGAGATGGAAGAGGAAGAGAATTTAATATTTCTGCCTCCCATTTCATGGACAGTGAGAACGGAGTGTTTCCACTTGATCTGCATAAAACTGTATATTCTGCACTTTTAAACTTTTATTTTATATTATTCAGGTTAGTGTCCTAAATATATTATTTAAGAGTTCGATTTAATGTTAATTTTATTATATAAAAATAATCTATTTCTTGTTTTAGTTAATATTAGTTTAAATTTATAATTTTTTAATCTTTTTTAATAAGATTGTATATTTGTATTTATTTTTAAATTTGAAATTATGGGTTGTTTGCATTATTAATTTTTAATTTTATTGTTATATGTTAGTTTTGTTGTTGAATATTTTGAGTTTAATTATATTGATTATTTATTTCTATCACATCATTATGTGTTATGAAAATATATTTCAAAAACATATTGAGAAGGCATTTGTGAGCTATGGTTAGATTTTGTGTCTTGATAATAGAATCAATAATTTAATGACATTTCATCTTTAGTAAATTCCAAAATAATAATCTTAAAAGTTTGAAATTGAAATCATCTATATAAAAAATAATATAAGTACTTTTAAAAATCATATACAACAATAAGAAACTTAACAAACAATTTTCAAATTAAAAAAAAATCATTTAATACACTCACAATGTTTTAATTTTAAAAATTGTTTCTTAATCACGACTTCATTTCACCCTGAGAATTCAAAACAGACATTTTTATAAGATAAAATCAAATAAAAGACTAACACAATTTTAGCTTAAATATGATATTGGACTTAATTAAACTATCCTGATATTATACTCATCACTATCTTGTATCGCAATGTAGAGAAGTATAAACGGAGGTATTATTGATTTGTGAGGAGGGATACATGTATCCTTAATTGTGCGTGTACGAATACAAAAATCTCACGTGCTGAATAAAAATTACTAATAAGAAAGGTGAAAAACATGACCTTGTCTTCTACCTTACACACGGAGTTTGACATTAACGTATTTACCTTTGTGTTTTGTTTAATTAAAATGAGGTTGGAAGCTAAGCTAATTTTTATTTTTATTTGAAATGACGCGGAGTTTGACATTAATGTTTACTCTTTCTAGTTTTTTTTAAAAATTTAATCAGAAATGACGTGTGAAGCTAACCTAGTTTTTATGGTAGTGTGTTGCGCTATCATTTCAGCCATGTCTATTGTTTGGAATTTGTAGTTTTCTCCAATGTAAATATGGTTGGTAGGCATTAGCTCTTTTTTCTTTTTTATTTATTTATATGTTTAATAGATATGGGGAGCATGTGTATATGCATGAGGTATTATTAATTTTTTTTAGATTTGATCATATTATATATGTATGTGGAAAGCATGTGTACATTTAGGAAGTATTAAATAAATCTTATATGAGCTGAATATTTTTATTTGAAGCAAAGTAATTAGTTGATAAAATAAATTAGTTTAGAAAAATAATTTAATTTTTTTGGAAATTATCATATTTCAAATCTAATATAAAGAATTTGTGCAAGAGAAAATAAAATAAAAATTAAAAATCATATATGAAAATAAGCGCCTCGAGAAACATATATATCGGTGTATTTAATATATATTATGTAAATAAATATAGATAAGCTAGTAGCAGTGCCAGCACTTAGGAGACATGCAATACATGATGGCTCATTAAGAGTATAAAATGCCACTTATTTTTAAAAGCTTTTGATTATAATTTCAAACATTTTCCAAATTTTTCCATTTATTAAGAGTTATCAAATGATATTTGCTTTAATATTTTAGACTATATTTTGAAAATATTTTTTATGTTTGACACAACAATTAAAAACTTATTATAGTTCAGATATACTAAATTTATAATTGTTGAATTTATTTGATATCATATTCTATCGAAAATCATTTTTAGTAACATGATATATAATTACAAGTATCAACATAAATTATAACAAAAGATTGGAGTTGAAGCCACAAAAAGTAAAACCACATATATGATACTTTGTATTAATAATATGTATGGATTTGATTAAAATATATTGGAAAATGGTCAAATCACATTACAATATAAATCATAAACTATAACAAAGGATTGAAGAGAAAACCCCATAATCTATATAAAAATTTATAAGTTTATAAATGGTTCATATAACACTTCTTTAAAAGTTTTGAAACCACAACATCAAAATTACATGAAGAACACTTCATTGTAATGGTGTAAGTACATTACATATTCTTTAGAAATCAGAATGGTATTATGACCTTTATTCTGCAAATGATTGCGATATACATCTTCCATAAAACTTGGAAAAGCAACCACTTTTGTATATGTCTCCTTAACCTTGTGTGCAACATCTTTCATTTGCATTATTTCAAGCTCTTCAACCTAATCAATGGACAAGGCAAGGTTTTCAATATCTTGTAGAATTTTAGCGCAACTCTCTAAAACAGATCTTGCGCACTTGTTAATAGGTGTTTCAAACAAAGTAGCAGAGTTGACAGAGGTGTCTGGACTTGCATCAACAATTTTAGATTCATTTTCTGATAGATCCATGGTTTGAAATATTTCCTGCACATTAAGAAATTTTTAAATCCATGTTATTATTTATGATTTAGGAGAAAAAATTAAAACATAATTAGTGAAAACTTAAAATTTAATTTTACACTTTTTCATATTTAAATTTTTAAAAGGAGCTATAAATAGACATTTACATGTAGCAATACATTACTTATAAAATATCGACATTAATCCAAAATTGAAAATAAAAAATACCTCAATATTCTTCTAAACATTTGAGTCTATTTTCTTTAGCCTTTCATTTTGAAAGTTGTATGTCATTTTTCATTTTCTCATAACGATCATATGTGAATGGAGGCGTTATGCGAAGACTTTGTAGAGATTTCACTCGAGATACAGCCACAAATGTCAAACTTGTTCTCTCTCTTGGACCTATATCAATTGTAGCTTTTGATAGAGTTAGTCCTTGAAATTTATGAAATGTCAATGCTCATGCCAATCTTAATGGTAATTGAAGTGTTCTACCCCTTTGTATTGGTATTATTGGAACTATATTTGGGTGACGGTCTTCAACTGGCATTCCAGAGTAATTGTCGAATTCAACCATAACATGTGTTAGTGGCTCAGGTGGTGCACTTTCTGGTTTGTAGACAGTCTTTTGATATACCCCAATGCTCCATTTACAAGAGCTGCCTCTACCCAGAGATTTGAGGTCAACATCACCCTTGAACTATTACTGATTAATAATTCAATATCAAGCTCACCATTTGAACAATCTTCTATTGCATTAACGCTTCCTACTTTTGTTGCTAGGATCCCCTAAGATTCAATGGCCAAGGAGCATTATATCTGTAAAATAAAAAGAAAGAATATCTATTATTACTTATTTAAGTAGATATGAAAATATGATATTGAAATATTAATTGGTATAATAATCACTTGCAAACCATCATTCCTTGTTTTTTTCATAGGCATGCACCCTCTCTATAGATTGTGTGGCGTTCAACACAATTTAATAGTTCTTCATAGTCATTGTCAATATCCATCTCAACAAGTTGTGTTGTATTTTTGAGACATGGATGTTGACCAAAATTTTGGAATGTCTACAATTGAAATAAGGATATTAAATATATCAATTTTATCATTTGATTTTTGTCTAAATTTTTTCATATATTAATGAGATATTTAATATAAAATGTTTATGAGCTGACCTATATATTTCTTTGATGTGGATCTTCTCTACGGTTCCATGCATGAATAGTGCAATGAAAATATTGCTCAACAGCTCTTTGTTCCTCATCATTTGACAAATCAATATTGTCCATATTAGGTGCACCATTGATCCATAAAAATCCATGCACATGTGGAGAACCCCTATGTTGCCACTCATACCTACACTAAAATTCTTTGACATCCATTCCATTTTCTAAAATTTCTTTGCTAAATATTGTATGTCTTAAGTGCATGTAATGTGCAACTATATGAGGATAGTTGATTACATTTTGTTTTTGCCAATTTTGAGCTTCTCGTGCATTGTTTAGATATATTCCTAGCATGAGAGCATGAAGATCTGGCCAATGCATATCTACTTCACTTAAGGTGAAAAATATTGTTGGGGTGCCAATTTGGTGAAGCATGTCAGTCAATTTTGCATGACATTTAGTCCAGTATGACCTTGTTCCTCTTAATGTCGTTACAAATCGCATTAACTTATCAGCTAGATGAGATTGTGGCATCATTTCCATATGTTCACGTAATTCATTGATAGTAATGGGCATGTCTTGGATATTTCTTTTCACAAATAGAGCAGATAAATTTTGTGCACAGTGTCGCATTATCATATTCATCATAAAATAACTGAACCTTGGATGTTTACCAAACCTATGATCCCTATATCGCAACAGATGCTTAAAAAATTCATGTAGATGCACATGTCTCATTCGTGGTTCTAACCAATCGCATCTACCATTTGGAAATAAAGTTGGAAATGTCATGTCTATTAATCCTGACATTACATACTCATTGATAGGAGAAGCACCAATACCAGGCCAATCAATCAATGTTGTTGGAGTTGTTTCAGGGTTGTTAACCCATAATTGAATTAATTTGATTTCTCTTTGGGCATTCGGTGGTCTGGAAGCCATTGATGTAGTGTGCTCTATTGTATTACCTTCACCAGTCTCCAAAATAGGACCAACATATATGATTTCAATGGTATCTGAATCAAATTCCATTTGCAATATGTTTAATTTACTGAAAATATTTTCATCAGTATTTCTTGGTAGGTCATTGAGAGCATTTTCATCAATTATAACATCTGAGTAAAATTCGTCATGCTCTATTTTGTATTTGAGTTCTTTGTAGACATGATCCCTATTGATGGTAAAATTATAATCTATGCCACATTGATTCCTTCTTCTCACAATAATAATAGACAAAATATGTATTGTGTGTGGAAAATTTTATGAAATTTGTTGTACATTTTGAGGAAAACTTATTGTGTGCCCTTTATATTTATATTGACCACCTGTTGCATGTGTCACTTGTAGTATTTGACTTACATGTCCAATCAACATTTCCTCTATCTGTGTCAATTTTGATAGAATCTTTGGTTGTGGTCCAGGATCCATATTATTTGAAGATGACAACCTATGAATTCCTCTGTCTTGTCGACATCTATTGCATATAGGACCTTCAGAGCTTTAAGATACTTTGATTCCAATATAAGATTCTTGACATACATAACACATCTTTAGAGTTCTAAAACTATCTAGTTGAATTCTAAATTGCATTTGGAATCTTTTAAAATCTGATTCAAGTGAACCATTAGGGTTTGTTATATTATCTACACCATCTTCAACACCTGCATTCATATCTAATGGATTCCCATGTTGTGGTGTTTCTGGAACATGATCTATTGAGATTGAATTTTCATTCTCACCATTCATCTGAATATTTCCATTTAAGTGAGGATTGGTTCTCCCAGTTGATTGGAAATTAACCTCTTGTCTTTCTTGTGCTTGAGAATTAGAGGTTTGATCAGTTGTCCTTTGATGTAAATTTATTTGCACACTTGTTTCCTCTCTATTTTCAACTTCCATATGTTGTACAATTAGATTTTCCCTTCTTCTAGCATATCGTTCTCTATCAATTTCATTATGTCTTATTCTTTGTTCTTCTATTTGAACATCTATCATTTGTTCTCTTTTTTGCCTATGATATTGTCTACGATACTCTCTTTGATATTCTCTTATATGTAGTCTTCTTTGCTCCTCTGATTCAAAAGTTCATTTTGGCCGAACCATAGCTGATATTGAAAAAAACTTGAAGTCAACAAACTAAATAGATTTGCTTCCTTTAATAGATTATAATTTTGATTAACAAATGTTTAAATTTTTTTTTTCTATAAATAACAGAACTAAGTAATGACTATATATTAATTTTAATCTTGTGCATATTTATTTATCCAATAAACATTTACTTATCCAATAGAGATGTAATTTTAAATTGATTTTATAACACACACTCAAAAAAGTGACAAATGTTACAAATATATATATTCACATAGATATGGTTACATAAGTTTTGAACCATTTATTTATTTGATAACAACATGTGACAAGTTTCTTGAACTTCAATGTCTCATTCTATTACAGTTTTTGATAAAAGACTTCTATATGTTGGTGTAGCTAAGGAAAGAACAAAGATACAATCTCTATTTGTTCAAGTGACGTATGAAATCGTCACATATAATTTTTGACTATCCTAAATTTTTACAATTTTATCAAATTACAAACACCATATTTATAAAATTCTAAATTTGCTACAGCACAAATCAAAAGTAGAAAAAATCACAATATTTAATTATGCTTTATTCCACAGCTTGCAGAGTCTGTATACTCGATATCCTTACAAACTTCTTAAATAATACTAAAACAAATTAAAATTTTGATTAAACAATTGAACCAGAGGAGCTTGACAGAGAATCAAATGAGTTGCAAAGTATCAATAAATAGTGTTTTGAAAATTAATTCAAATATAATTGTTACAATTCAATCATATTGAATAAAAGAGTCTTTTATTTGCATACAATTGTTACAGTTCAATCATATTGAATAAAAGAGTCTTTTATACAGCCTACGAGAGAATCACTGCGAAAATAATAATGAATGGATGAATCAAAATTCTCCTCATGGACAAAGATTAAAAAAATGATTCAACCAGAAACTAAATTTTCATAGCAATGTAAACCGACAAATTACAACATGAATACATAGTCTGCAGAGTCTATATTCACTATCCATACAAACTTCTTAAATAATACTAAAACAAATTAAAATTTTGATTAAACAATTGAACTAGGGGAGCTTGATAGAGTAAATCAAATGAGTTGCAAAGTATAAATAAATACTAATTTAATCACTGGGAAAATAATAACAAATCGATGAATCTAAATTCTCATGGTGGACAAAGATTTAAAAATTGATTGAAAAAATCGGTGTGAAATTTACAAACTTACAACAGGGTGAACCCACAATAGTGGGTTACACTTTTTTAGACATGCTGATTTTTGCTAAAATGACACATTTTTAATAAAACATGATTATTTAAGCCTTGAGAGGTTCCATTTGAAGGAATTAATTAAAAATGGTTAGCTCAAAGCCTCTTATATAAAAAAAATATTGATATAACATCTATACTCCTCATTCATACTTGCAATGGAGTCTCCTTTGCACCTATTAAAATGCTGACAAAAAATCACTTTGAGTTTATCTTTTGGGAGATCAAATGAACCCATTTGAAAAACCTATCTATGTAGTAAGGTACTATTGAAAAAAAATATTTCCAATGATTATAATGTCAATATATATTAAGTTTATTATGACTTTGTATGTTTAGTTTTACAAAACATAGATATTTCACCGTATGTCTACCTCTATATTTGATGCTTATGGAAAAATAGTAAATGAGAGAAAAAAAATTCTAAAAAATATCTATGCCCTAGGTATTTAAGTTCTCTTTGTATAAAAAAAATAAAAATGAAATTGGACAAATACACGACAAGTTATAAACTATGTAGTCAAGGTATGTCAAAGTTATGGTTTAGTCAACTTTAAACATTAATAAAATATGAAATAGTCATGTTAATGTCATCAAACCAATTGCATGCCCTTTGTATGGATGTTACAAAACTAATTTCAAAAGAAACACATTGATATCTATTTTAGAAAAAAAGTTATGCTCTATGAAAATACTGTCACTCTTTGAAAATGACATTTTCAGCAACATAGCAGTTTTTGTGGGAGAAAGAAAAAACCATTCAAAAAAAATTAAAATTAAAAATAAAAAATATATTTAGAATCTAGACAAAAAATCTTAAAAGACTCTAATTTACTTCATCTTCTGATTTCAAATGGTTTAACGACAATATGCATCCAAATCTGATTTTTTTTTTTTCAAAATGTAGAGTTCAGTGTCCGTTCTAGCAAAAAAGTGTAACCCACTATTGTGGGTTCACCCAGCACAAAGTAGAAAAATAAATAGGTGAGGAATTTAAAGACTTACACCATGAATAATTTCCCACTTTAAACAATTCTGATTTCTACTCTAGCCAATAGTCAGCTTGCAAATATAATATGAGAAACACAAACATGAATTGCATGAAATACTGCACATATTTATAGTTAAAAACAACAAGCTCACAAGTTAAAAACAAGTTGTTGCATTACACACCTACCTCTTAATTAAAGCTCTGCTATTTCAACTTGTTTGAGCGATATAAATTCTCCCTCCATCCCTTTGACAAAGATTTCCGTAACCAAGATAAACAATTCCTAATTCAAACACAATATAGAGATTTAAAAAAATGCTAAAACTAAAAAATATATATCTATCATATTGAAAAACACAATTAATGCAAATAGAGTGATATAAACTTGAAGAAAATAGATATAATTGAGGGAAGAGAAAATAGAAACCTCGAGCAGATGACCTCCGCACCAACTCCAAAACTCTGAGAAAATAATACAACTCCAATAATACAACTCCTCTATAATATAAAAATTCTTACCTATTATAAAGCCTATTTTTGGGTAACAGCTTTGTTTGATTAATTAATGTCACCAGTACTATTGCAAAAAATTTAGATATTTATAATTGTTAAATACCGCCACATAACTATTTACATTAAGGAACTATCGCATGACGGAATTTCAATTATTCGAACATTAACAAATCTGAATTTCATGGTACAAACTAATAGAAGCGGTTGATACAATAAAAACTCATAAATATTATTAATGTTCATTTTTTTGGTTAAAAATTTGTTTAGCATAAATTAATGTTCATTTAATATTTAGTTTTTAATATTTTTGTGGACACGGAACATTCAGTATAAGCTGTCTAGCATTGTAGTGACACCTCTTGCGTAAAAATCACACGTGCTGAATAAAAATTACTAATAAGAAAGGTGAAAAACATGACCTTGTCTTCCACCATACACACAGAGTTTGACATTAATGTATTTATCTTTGTGTTTTGTTTAATTGAAATGAGGTTGGAAGCTAAGCTAATTTTTGTTTTAATCGGAGCCATAGACACGGAGTTTGACATTAATGTATTACTCTTTCTAGTTTTTTTTAATAATTTTAATCAGAAATGACGTGTGAAGCTAACCTAGTTTTTATGGTAGTGTGTTGCACTATGATTTCAGCCATGTATATTGTTTGGAAATTGTAGTTTTCTCCAATGTAAATATGGTTGGTAGGCACTGGCTCTTTTTTATTATTTATTTATTTATATGTTTAATATATATGGGGAGCATGTGTATATGCATGAGGTATTATTAATTTTGATGCAGGAGCATCGTGGGTGTAAGACTAATCTTGCATCACCCAAAAATATTTTTGTTTTCTTTTTAACAAGGGCTATCTTGTGCAGAGTTGCTATTTATGGAAACTTGCTATTTTTAGTAAGTTGGTCATATGATCTCAGAATGTTCTGATTTCACATGTGGAGGTTCATCTCAATCATATCAGCTTACCAGTAAAGTTTCATTGCTAGATCAAGTCTGGTTTTGAAGATATTGAAAATTTTTAGTTTTGGAAATATGGTACAGAAACTTTGAACTCAGTTTTGAAGGCTTTAGAGGCTCCGGATGAGGTCAAATTTTTGATTGAATAAAGTTTGCTTGATTTTAGCACTGTAGAGCTCCTCGTGCCCTTTTCAGAATGGGGTCATAATAGTCAATCAGGTCAACTGGTGATGACTTATGGTCTTCAGAAGTTTGGTCACCTGAAATGATGAAAAATAATTTTCCTTCAAAATTTCTGTTTGGGTTTCAAAATTTATTTTGAGCCGAATTTGATGTAATAAAATGAAAAATAAAATAATTCTAAGTCTAGTTGGACCTTAGGGCTAAATTTATGGAACATTCTCGGGCGGTGGAAATTACCTATATAAAGAAGGCTCCTAGTGTTGTCTAGGGCAGTTCTGTGTAGTAGTTCTAGGTATTGATTCGAGGCTTTGTCCTAAAGAATATTGTAAGGGAATGCCCACGTGGCTTTGCATATTGTAATTCTGAAAGTTTGTAATTCCACATTTGTGGAGATAATAAGAAACCCATTTTCTGTTCTTGCATATTGTTGTTGTTTCTCTATTTCTTTTATGTGTTTGTGGTATTAAGGGGAGCACCCTTCATCAAGTTGTATCAGAGCAGGAGTTCTTGAGTGTGTAAATAGATCGCTGACTGTGAGTTAGTTTGCACTAGGACTATGGTTAGGGTTTCAGCACGCATCGCAAAAATGCCTCCATGAAGAGAATGTGGCGGAAGCGCTGGTGTTGTAACACCTGAGGTTAGAGTGCTCTAGAGACAAGTACAAGCATTGCAAGAAGAGATTCACAGAGGAATGAATCTTCATGCCAGAGACAAAAGTGAGGATGAACCCGAAGAAGAAGATCAAGAAGGAGAAGTCAAAGTTGTGAACCGGGAGGAAGAAAGACTTTTCTGAGCCATGTCAAAGATCGGGAAAAGACCAAAGATTGAGGTTCCAACATTTTCTAGAAATCTTAACCTAGATCAATTGATCAACTAGATCAATGAATGTGAAGAATATTTTGAGTATGAAGATATCAAGGATTTTGATTGGGTCAAGTTTGCGAAGGTTAGACTGAAGGGTCATGCAAAGATCTAGTGGCAAGAGATTCAATTAGAGAAAAATCGAAGAGCAAAGGATAAAATCACAAGATGGGGTTGAATGGTGGATAAATTGAAGTGACAATTCATCCCTATTGATTATGAGGTTGACCTAATAAGAAAACTACAAAGTTTGAAGCAAGCAGGAAGATCTGTTCAAGAGTATACAGAGGAGTTCTATCGAATCCTCATCAGAATAGGACATGTGGAAGTTGATAAGGAGAAAGTTGTCCATTACCTTAATGGGTTGAGGCTGAGCATTTAGGAGGAGTTGAATCTGGTTCGAATGAACAGTATTGAAGAGGCATACCAGTTTTCCCTAAAGCTAGAGGAAAAGCTGAACAAGAAGTTTGAGAGCAGACAAAGTGGAAGAGGTCATAATGGAAGATCTGGTGGACGGTCATATGAAGATTTGAAAAAGAGGGACGAGGCCAGTAATAGTAAGAATCATAAAGGAGATAATTTCAATCATTTCCAAAATCATAACAATAGAGATCAGAGAGGAAGAGGAAGAAGAAAAGGTTCAGGAAGAGGAGGCTTCCGTGGAACATGTTTTCACTATGGAGAAGAAGATCATAGGACATTTGAATGTCCTCAACACCAAGGAAGGATAGATAGGAGGAATGAAGGCTAGGCTAGAATGGCACATGTAGATGAAGATGCTAGATCCTAAAATTTTGGAGATGCTCAAAGAGGAAAGACGCTGATTAACAGAAGAGTCATGTTGAGTGGTGAGAATGAACCTGAGCAAAGAAGGAGCCTATTTCGCACCAGGTGCAAGTGTGAGGGTAAGTGTTGTGATGTGATTATTGATAGTGGTAGTACTAATAATTTAGTGTTAGAAGAGATGGTGACAAAGTTGAAGCTCAAGAGGTAGAAACATCCACATCCATATCGGGATGCCTGGGTGCAGGATGACCACAAGGTCATGGTCAGTGAATAGTGCATAGTAAAGCTCAAGATTGGTGGGTACCATGATGAGGTACTATGTGATATCATATCTATGGATACATGTCACATGTTGTTGGGTAGGCCGTGGTAGTTTGACAGATGTGCTGTACACGATGGTCATGCGAATACCTATTCCCTAACAAAGGATGGAGTGTGACATAAGCTAAAGCCATTGAAGGAGACCGCAGAAAAGGTATGTGGTAATGCAATAATAACTTTTGTTGATAGAGGAAATTTCTTAGATGGTACGCGGCATGAGCATATGTGTTTTACCTTAATTCCAAAGGTTGTGAAAGAGGAAGTATAAGATGTACCTCTAGAAGTTGCAGATTTGTTGAATGAGTTTCAGGATATTGTATTTGATAATGTACCTGATAGATTACCACCGGTAAGGAAGATCAGTCATCAGATGGATTTGATTTCAGGAGCCAGTTTTCCAAATAAGGCAGCACACAGCATGACACTAACAGAAAGTGAAGAGTTGAAGACAAATTTGAAGTTTGGTTCATCACATCATCCATAGATTGTCTATTGAAGTAGTCCCAGAAATGCATCTGAGTTGCGAAAGATAAATGAAGGAGGGATAAGTAGTGCTGAAGCTGAGGATTTTGTAAAATATTTGAAGAACATCCATGAGGAGGTGAGGAAGCATATTACCAAGATTTATGAGCAGTATAAGGCTAAGGAAGATGAGAAAATTAGGCATAAAGAATTTTAGGCTAGAGATGAAGTCATGGTTCATTTGTGGAAAGAGAGATTTCCAGTTAATAAATATGACAAGTTGAAAATGAAGAAGTTTGGGCCATTGCAGATACTAAAGAAGCATGATTCAGGAAATGCATATGAGGTAGAATTTCTTATTTAGTTGAATATTTCACCAATGTTTAACATTTTAGATTTGATAGAGTATCATGAAGGAGGTGTTGAAGATGAGATCACAACAACACAGTGGAGTATTCCACCGACCAGCTCAGCTACCAAAGAGATTGAGGACATACTGGATAGTCGTATTGGCAGAAGTACCAGGAACATGACATATGAAGAATATCTAGTGAAATGGAAAGGATGACCTGTTGAAGATTCATAATGGCTAACAAAAGAGGAGGTTAACTATCTTGGTTTCCCTCTTCACACCTGAGATGTGATAGGGTCACTTCTCAAATTACCCTAGGTGTCTGATGCAGGAGCATCCTGGGTGTAAGAGATATCTTGCATCACCCAGAAATATTTTTGTTTTCTTTTCAATAAGGGCTATCTTGTGCAAAGTTGTTATTTATGTAAACTTGCTATTTTTTGTAATGTGATCATACGATCTTGGAATATTCTAATTTCACATGTGGAGGTTCATCTCAGTCATATTAGCCTGCTAGTAAAGTTTCATTGCTAGATCAAGTCTGGTTTTGAAGATATTGAAATTTTAAGTTTTGGAAACAAGGTATAGAAACTTTGAACTCAATATTGAAGTCTTTAGAGGCCCTGGATGAGGTCAAATTTTCAGCTGAATAAAGCTGGCTTGATTCAAGCACTGTAGAGCTCCTTGTGCCCTTTTTGGATTGGGGTCATAATAGTCAATCAGGTCAACTTGTGATGACTTATGGTCTTCAGAAGTTGGGTCACCTGAAATGGTGGAAAATAATTTTCCTTCAAAATTTCTTTTCAGGTTTCAAAAGTTATTTTGACCCAACTTTGATGTAATAAAATGAAAAATTAAATAAATCTAAGTCTGGTCGGTGATTAGGGCTAAATTTTTGGAACCTTCTCGGGCGGTGGAAATTGCCTATATAAAGAAGGCTCGTAGTGTTGTCTAGGGTAGTTCTGGGTAGTAGTTCTAGGTATTGATTTGAGGCTTTGTCCTACAGAATATTGTAAGGGAATGCCCATGTGGCTTTGCATATTGTAATTCTGAAAGTTTGTAATTCGACATTTGTGGAGATAATAAGAAGCCCATTTTCTGTTCTTGCATATTGTTGTTGTTTCTCTATTTTTGTTATGTGTTTGTTGTATTAAGGGGAGCACCTTTCATCAAGTGGTATCAGAGAAAGAGTTCCTGAGTGTGTAAATAGATCACCGACTATGAGGTAGTTTGCACCAGGACCATGGTTACATTTTCAGTGTGCATCGCGAAAATGTCTCCACGAAGAGAACATGACGGAAGAGCTAGTGTTGTAACACCTAAGGTGAGAGCACTCCAGAGACAAGTGCGAGCATTGCAAGAAGAGATTCGTAGAGGAATAAATCTTAATGTCAGAGATGAAAGCGAGGATGAAGTCGAAGAAGAAGATCAAGAAGGAGAAGTCAAAGTTGTGAACCAGTAGGAAGAAAGACTTTTTCAAGCTATCTTAAAGATCAGGAAAATTCCTATGATTGAGGTTTCGACATTTTCTAAAAATCTTAATTTGGAGGAATTGATCGACTAGATAAATGAATGTGAAGAATATTTTGAGTATGAAGATATCAAGGATCCTGATCAGGTAAAGTTTTCAAAGGCCAGACTGAAGGGTCATGCGAAGATCTCGTGGCAAGAGATTCAATTGGAGTGAAATCAAAGAGGAAAGGATAAAATCACAAGATGGGATTGGATGGTCGATAAATTGTAGTGACAGTTCATCCCTATTGATTATGAGCTTGACCTACTAAGAAAAATGCAAAGTTTGAAGCAAGCAGGAAGATCTGTTCAAGAGTATACAGAGGAGTTCTATCCAATCCTCATCAGAGCAGGACATGCAGAAGCTGATAAAAAGAAAGTTTCCCTTTATCTTAATGGGTTGAGGCTGAGTATTCAGGAGGAGTTGAATTTGGTTTGAATGAATAGTATTGAGGAGGCATACCAATTTTCCCTAAAGGTAGATGAAAAGTTGAACAAGAGGTTTGAGAGCAGACAAAGTGGAAGAGATCATGATGGAAGATCTGGTGGATGGTCATATGAAGATCTAAATGAAGATCTGAAAAAGTAGGATGAGGCCAGTAATAGTCATAATCAGAAAGGAGATAATTTCAATCATTTCCAAGATCTGAACAATAGAGATCAGAGAGGAAGAGGAAGATGACAAGGTTCAAGAAGAGGAGGCTTCCGTGGAACATGTTTTCACTGTGGAGAAGAAGGTCATAGGGCATTTGAATGTCCTCAATGCCAAGGAAGGATAGATAGGAAGAATGAAGGCCAGGTCAGAGTGGAAAATATAGATGAAGATGCCAGATCCTAAAATTTTGAAGATGCTGAAAGAGGACAAATGTCAATTAACAGAAGAGTCCCGTTGAGTGGTGTGAATGAACCTGAGCAGAGAAGGAGCCTATTTCGCACCAGCTGCAAGTGTGAGGGTAAGAGTTGTGATGTGATTATTGATAGTGGCAGTACTAATAATTTAGTGTCAGAAGAGATGGTGACAAAGTTGAAGCTCAAGAAGTAGAAAAATCCACATCCATATCGGGTTGCTTGGGTGCAAGATGACCACAAGGTCATGGTCAGTGAAGAGTGCCTAGTAAAATTCAAAATTGGTAGGTACCATGATGAGGTACTATATGATATTATATCTATGGATGCATGTCACATGTTGTTGGGTAGGCTGTGGCAGTTTGACAGATGTGCTGTACACGATGGTCGTGCGAATACCTATTCCTTGACAAAGGATGGAGTGTGACATAAGCTAAAGCCATTGAAGGAGACTGAAGAAAAGGTATGTGGTAATGCAATAATAACTTTTGTTGATAGAGGAAATTTATTAGATGGTATGTAGCATGAGCATATGTGTTTTACCTTAATTCCAAAGGCTGGGAAAGAGGAAGTAGATGTACCTGTAGAAGTTGCAGATTTGTTGAGTAAGTTTCAGGATATTATATTTGATAATGTACATGATAGATTACCACTGGTACAGAAGATTAGTCATCAAATGGATTTGATTCTAAGAGCCAGTTTACCAAATAAGGCAACACATAGAATGACACTAGTAGAAAGTGAAGAGTTGAAGATAGATTTGAAGTTTGGGTCATCACATCATCCAAAGATTGTATATGGAAGTAGTCCCATAAATGCATGAGTTGAGAATGATAGATAAAGGAGGGATAACTAGTGTTGAAGATGAGAATTTTGTAAAACATTTGAATAACATCCATGAGGAGGTGAAGAAGCATATTACCAAGATGAATGCACAGTATAAGGCTAAGGCAGATGAGAAAATGAGGCATAAAAAATTTCAGGTTGGAGATGAAGTCATGGTTCATTTGTGAAAGGATAGATTTCTAGTTGGTACATACAACAAGCTAAAAATGAAGAAGTTTGGGCCATGTCAGGTACTAAAGAAGCATCATTCAAGAAATGCATATAAGGTAGAATTTCCTACTCAGCTGAATATTTCACCAGTGTTTAACATTTCAAATTTGACAAAGTATCATGAAGGAGGTATTGAAGATGAGATCATGGCAGCACAGTGGAGTATTTCAGCAACCAACTCAGTTACCAAAGAGATTGATGACATATTGGATAGTCCTATTGGCAGAAGTACCAGGAATAGGACATATGAAGAATATCTGGTCAAATGGAAAGGATGACCTATTGAAGATTCATCATGGCTAACAAAGGAGGAGGTTAACTATCTTGGTTTCCCTCTTCACACCTAAGATGTGATAGGGTCACTTCTCAAATTACCCCAGGTGTCTAATGTAGGAGCATTCTAGGTGTAAGAGCAATCTTGCTTCACCCAAAAATATTTTTATTTTCTTTTCAATAAGATCTATCTTGTGCAGAGCTGCTATTTATGGAAACTTTCTATTTTTAGTAAGTTGGTCATACTATCTCAAAATGTTCTAATTTCACATGTGGAGGTTCATCTCAATCATATAAGCCTACCAGTAAAGTTTCATTGCTAGATCAAGTCTGGTTTTGAAGATATTAAAAAATTTTAGTTTTGGAAAAAGGGTACAAAAACTTTGAACTTAGTTTTTAAGGCTTTAGAGGCCCCGGATGAAGTCAATTTTTTGGCTGAGTGAAGCTTTCATGATTTGATCATTGTAGAGCTCCTTGTTCCCTTTTCAGAATGGGGTCATAATAGTCAATAGGGTCAACTGGTGATGACTTATGGTTTTTAGAAGTTGGGTCACCTGAAATGGTGAAAAATAATTTTTGTTTGGGTTTCAAAAAATATTTTGAGCTGACTTTGATGTAATAAAATGAAAAATAAAATAATTCTAAGTCTTGTCGGCCCTTAGGGCTAAATTTATGGAACCTTCTCAAGCGGTGGGAATTTCCTATATAGAGAAGGCTCGTAGTGTTGTCAAGGGAAGTTTTGGGTATTGATTCGAAGCTTTGTCCTACAGAATATTGTAAGGGAATGCCCATGTGGCTTTGCATATTGTAATTCTGAAAGTTTGTAATTTCACATTTGTGGACATAATAAGAAGCCCATTTTCTATTTTTGCATATTGTTGTTGTTTCTCTGTTTCTGTTATGTGTTTGTGGTATTAAGGGGAGCACCCTTCATCAAGTGGTATTAGAGCAGTAGTTCCTGAGTGTGTAAACAGATCACTGACTGTGAGGTAGTTTGCACCATGACCATGGTTAGGGTTTCAATGCGCATTGTGAAAATGCCTCCACGAAGAGAACGTGGTGGAAGAGTTGGTGTTGTAACACCTGAGGTTAGAGCGCTCTAGAGACAAGTGCGAGCATTGCAAGAAGAGATTCACAAAGGAATGAATCTTAATGTCAGAGATGAAAGTGAGGATGAAGCCAAAGAAGAAGATCAAGAAGGAGAAGTCAAAGTTGTGAACTAGGAGGAAGAAATATTTTTCTGAGCCATCTCAGAGATCGGGAAAAGACATAAGATTGAGGTTTCGACATTTTCTAGAAATTTTAACCCAGAGGAATTGATCAACTGGATCAATGAATGTGAAGAGTATTTTGAGTATGAAAATATTGAGGATCCTGATCGGGTCAAGTTTGTGAAGGCTAGAATGAAGGGTTATGTGAAGATCTAGTGGCAAGAGATTCAATTGGAGTGAAATCGAAGAGGAAAGGATAAAATTAAAAGATGGGATCGAATGGTGGATAAATTGAAGCGATAGTTTATCCTTGTTGATTATGAGCTTGACCTACTGAGAAAAATGCAAAGTTTGAAGCAAGCAGGAAGATTTGTTCAAAAGTATACAGAGGAGTTCTATCAAATCCTCATCAGATCAGAACATGTGGAAGCTAAGAAGGAGAAAGTCACCCATTACCTTAATGGGTTGAGGCCGAGCATTTAGGAGGAGATGAATCTGGTTTGAATGACCAGCATTGAAGAGGCATACTAGTTTTCCCTAAAAGTAGAGGAAAAGCTGAATAAGAAGTTTGAGAGCAGACAAAGCAGAAGAGGTCATAATAGAAGATCTGGTGGATGGTCATATGAAGATTGAAATGAAGATCCAAAAAAGTAGGATGAGGCCAATAATAGTCAGAATCAGAAAGGAGATAATTTCAATCATTTCCAAGATCAAGACAATAGAGATTAGAGAGGAAGAGGAAGAGGAGAAGGTTCAGGAAGAGGAGGCTTCCATGGAACATGTTTTCACTATAGAGAAGAAGGTCATAAGGAATTTGAATATCCTCAATGCAAAGGAAGGAAAGATAGGAGGAATGAAGGTCAGGCCAGAGTGGCACATGTAGATGAAGATGTCAGATCCTCAAATTTTGAAGATGCTAAAAGAGGAGAAACGTCGATTAACAAAAGAGTCCTGTTGAGTGGTGAGAATGAAGCTGAGCAAAGAAGGAGCCTGTTCCGCACCATGTGCAAGTGTGAGGGTAAGTGTTGTGATGTGATTATTGATAGTGGTAGTACTGATAATTTGGTGTCAGAAGAGATGGTGACAAAGTTAAAGCTCAAGAGGTAGAAACATCCACATCCATATGGGTTTGCCTAGGTACAGGATGACCACAAGGTCATGGTCAATGAACAGTGCCTAGTAAAGTTAAAGATTGGCGGGTACCATGATGAGGTACTATGTGATATCATATATATGGATGCATGTCACATGTTGTTATGTAGGCCATGGTAGTTTGATAGATGTGTTGTACATGATGGTCGTGTGAATACCTATTCACTGACAAAGGATGGAGTGCGACATAAGCTAAAGCCATTGAAGGAGACCGAAGAAAAGGTATGTGGTAATATAAGAATAAATTTTGTTGATAGAGGAAATTTTTTAGATGGTATGTGGCATGAGCATATGTGTTTTACCTTAATTTCAAAGGCTAGGAAAGAGGAAATAGAAGATGTACTTGTAGAAGTTGCAAATTTTTTAAATGAGTTTTAGGATATTATATCTGATAATGTACCTGATAGATTACCATCAGTAAGGAAGATCGGTCATTAGATGGATTTGATTCCATGAGCCAGTTTTCCAAATAAGGCAGCACATAGAATGACACTAGCAGAAAGTGAAGAGTTGAAGATAGATTTAAAGTTTGGTTCATCACATCATCCACAAATTGTATATGGAAGTAGTCCCATAAATGCATATGAGTTGAAAAAGATAGATAAAGGAGGGATAACTAGTGCTGAAGCTGAGGATTTTGCAGAACATTTGAAGAACATCCATGAGGAGGTGAGGAAACATATTACCAAGGTGAATGCACAGTATAAGGCTAAGGAAGATGAGAAAATGAGGCATAAAAAATTTCAAGTTGGAGATGAAGTCATGGTTCATTTGTAGAAGGAGAGATTTCCAATTGGTAAATACAACAAGATGAAAATAAAGAAGTTTGGGCCATGTCAGATACTAAAGACACATGATTCAGGAAATACATATGAGGTAGAATTGCCTACTCAGTTGAATATTTCACCAGTGTTTAACATT
Source organism: Chamaecyparis obtusa (assembly GCA_027943335.1). Lineage (NCBI taxonomy): Eukaryota > Viridiplantae > Streptophyta > Pinopsida > Cupressales > Cupressaceae > Chamaecyparis > Chamaecyparis obtusa. Next base: position 357,688 of record BSBK01000412.1, read on the forward strand.
TGAGATTTGATAGATTATCATGAAGGAGGTGTTGAAGATGAGATCACAGCAGCACAGTGCAGTATTCTAACAACTAGCTCAGCTACCAAAGAGATTGAGGATATACTGGATAATGGTATTGACAAAAGTACTAGGAATAGGATATATGAAGAATATCTAGTCAAATAGAAAGGATGACCTGTTGAAGATTCATCATGGCTAACAAAGGAGGAGGTTAACTATCATGGTTTCCCACTTCACACCTAAGACGTCACAGGGTCACTTCTCAAATTACCCCAGGTGTCTGATGCAAGAGCATCCTGGATGTAAGAGCAATCTTGCATCACCCAAAAATATTTTTGTTTTGTTTTCAATAAGGGCTATCTTGTACAGAGCTGCTATTTATGGAAACTTGCTATTTTTAGTAAGTTGGTCATACGATCTTGGAATATTCTGATTTCACATGTGGAAGTTCATCTCTGTCATATCAGCCTGCATGTAAAGTTTTATTGCTAGATCAAGTCTGGTTTTGAAGATATTAAAATTTTTTAGTTTTGGAAATAGGGTACAGAAAATTTGAACTCAGTTTTGAAGGCTTTAGAGGTCCTGGATGAGGTCAAATTTTTAGATGAATGAAGCTTGCTTGATTTAGACACTGTAGAGCTCCTTGTGCCCTTTCTGAAATGGAGTCATAATAGTCAATCAGGTCAACTACTAATGACTTATGGTCTTCGAAAGATGGGTCACTTGAAATGGTAGAAAATAATTTTTCTTCAAAATTTTTGTTCAAGTTTCAAAAGTTATTTTGAGCTGAATTTGATGTAATAAAATGAAAAATAAAATAATTCTAAGTTTGGTCGGCCCTTACGGCTAAATTTATGGAACCTTCTCGAGTGGTGTGAATTGCCTATATAAAGAAGGCTCGTAGTGTTGTCTAAGGCAGTTCTAGGTAGTAGTTCTGTGTATTGATTCGATGCTTTGTCCTACAGAATATTGTAAGGGAATGCCCATGTGGCTTTGCATATTGTAATTCTAAAAGTATATAATTTCATATTGGTGGAGATAATAAGAAGCCCATTTTTTAGTCTTGCATATTGTTGTTGTTTCTTTGTTTTTGTTATGTTTTTGTGGTATTAAGGGGAGCACCCTTCATCAAGTGGTATTAGAGTAGGAGTTCTTGAGTGTGTAAACATATCCCTGACTATGAGGTAGTTGTCACCAGGACCCTGGTTAGGGTTTGAGTGCGGATCGTAAAAATGCCTCCACAAAGAGAATGTGGCAGAAGAGTTGGTGTTGTAACACCTAAGGTTAGAGTGCTCCAGAGACAAGTGCGAGCATTGCAAGAAGAGATTCATAGAGGAATAAATCTTAATGTCAAAGATGAAAGAGAGGATGAAGCCGAAGAAGATCAAGAAGGATAAGTCAAAGTTGTGAACCAGGATGAAGAAAGACTTTTCTGACCCATCTCAAAGATTGAAAAATGACCTAAGATTGAGGTTCTGACATTTTTTGGAAATCTTAACCCAGAGTAATTGATCGACTAGATCAATGAATATGAAGAATATTTTGAGTATGAGGATATCGAGGATCCTGATCAGGTTAAGTTTGCAAAGGTCAGAGTGAAGGGCCATGCGAAGATCTAGTGGCAAGAGACTCAATTGGAGTGAAATCAAAGAGGAAAAGATAAAATCACAAGATGGGATTGGATGGTGGATAAATTGAAGCAACAGTTCATCCCTGTTGATTATGAGCTTGACTTAATAAGAAAAATGCAAAGTTTAAAGCAAGCAGGAAGATCTGTTCAAAAGTATATAGAGGAGTTCTATCGAATCCTCATCAGAACAAGACATGCAAAAGCTGATAAGGAGAAAGTTTCCTATTACCTTAATGGGTTGAGGCCAAGCATTTAGGAGGAGTTGAATCTGGTTCGAGTGAATAGTATTGAAGAGTCATACTAGTTTTTCCTAAAGATAGAGGAAAAGCTAAACAAGAAGTTTGAGAGCAGACAAAGCGGAAGAGGTCATGATGGAAGATCTAGTGGATGGTCATATGAAGATTGAAATGAAGATCTGAAAATCAGGATGAGGCCAGTAATAGTCAGAATCAGAAAGGTGATAATTTCAATCATTTCCAAGATCAGAACAATAAAGATTAGAGAGGAAGAGGAAGAGGACAAGGTTGAGGAAGAGGAGGGTTCCATGGAACATGGTTTCACTATGGAGAAGAAGGTTATAGGGCATTTGAATTTCCTCAATGCCAAGGAAGGATAGATAGGAGGAATGAAGGCTAGGCCAGAGTGGCACATGTAGATGAAGATGCCAGATCCTCAAATTCTAAAGATGCTGAAAGAGGACAAAAACTGATTAACATAAGAGTCCTATTGAGTGGTGAGAATGAACCTGAGCAAAGAAGGAGCTTATTTTGCACCAGGTGCAAGTGTGAGGGTAAGTTTTGTGATGTGATTATTGATAGTGGTAGTACTGATAATTTGGTTTCAGAAGAGATGGTGACAAAGGTGAAGCTCAAGAGGTAGAAACATCCACATCCATATCGGGTTGCCTGGGTGCAGGATGACCACAAGGTCATGGTCAGTGAACAGTGCCTATTAAAGTTCAAGATTGGTGGGTACCATGATGAGGTACTATGTGATATCATATCTATGGATGCATGTCACATGTTGTTGGGTAGGCTGTGGTAGTTTGACAGATGTTTTGTACATGATGGTCGTACGAATACCTATTTCCTGACAAAGGATGGAGTGCGACATAAGCTAAAGCCATTGAAGGAGACCGAAGAAAAAGTATGTGGTAATGCAAGAATAACTTTTTTTGATAGAGGAAATTGATTACATGGTATGTGGCATGAGCATATGTGTTTTACCTTAATTCCAAAGGCTGGGAAAGAGGAAGTAGAACATGTACCTATAGAAGTTACAGATTTGTTGAATGAGTTTCAGGATATTGTATCTGATAATGTACCTGATAGATTACCACCAGTAAGGAAGACCTGTCATCAGATAGATTAGATTTTGGGAGCTAGTTTGCCAAATAAGGCAGCACACAGAATGACATTAGTAGAAAGTGAAGAGTTGAAGACAGATTTGAAGTTTGGTTCATCACATCATCCATAGATTGTATATGGAAGTAGTTCCAAAAATGCATCTGAGTTGAGAAAGATAGATAAAAGATAGATAAGTTGCGCTGAAGTTGAAGATTTTGTAGAACATTTGAAGAACATCCATGAGGAGGTGAGAAAATATATTACCAAGATTAATGCATAGTATAAAGCTAAGGCAGATGAGAAACTGAGACATAAGGAATTTCAGGCTGGAGATGAAGTCATGGTTCATTTTTGGAAGGAGAGATTTCCAGTTGGTACATACAACAAGCTAAAAATGAAGAAGTTTTGGCCATGTCAGATACTAAAGAAGCATGATTCAGGAAATGCATATGAGGTAGAATTGCCTACTTAGCTGAATATTTCACTAGTGTTTAACATTTTAGATTTGAGAGAGTATCATGAAGGAGGTGTTGAAGATGAGATCATAGCAGCATAGTGGAGTATTCTAGCAACCAGCTCAGCTACCAAAGAGATTGAGGACATACTGGTTAGTGGTATTGGTAGAAGTACTAAGAATAAGACATATGAAGAATATTTGGTCAAATGGAAAGGATGACTTGTTGAAGATTCATCATGGCTAACAAAGGAGGAGGTTAACTATCTTGGTTTCCCTCTTCACACCTGAGACGTGATAGGGTCACTTCTCAAATTACCCTAGGTGTCTGATGCAGGAGCATCCTGGGTGTAAGAGCAATCTTGCATCACCCAAAAATATTTTTCTTTTCTTTTCAATAAGGGCTATCTTGTGCAGAGTTGCCATTTATGAAAATTTTCTATTTTTAGTAAGTTGGTCATACGATCTCAGAATATTCTGATTTCGCATGTGGAGGTTCATCTCAGTCATATCAGCCTGCCATTAGAGTTTCATTGCTAGATCAAGTCTGGTTTTGAAGATATTGAAAATTTTTAGTTTTAGAAACAGGGTAGAGAAACTTTGAACTCAGTTTTGAAGGCTTTAGAGGCCTTGGATGAGGTTGAATTTTTGACTGAATGAAGCTTGCTTGATTCAGGCACTGTAGAGCTCCTCGTGCCCTTTCTGGAATGGGGTCATAATAGTCAATCGGGTCAACTGGTGATGACTTATGGTCTTCAAAAGTTGGGTCACCTGAAATGGTAGAAAATAATTTTTCTTCAAAATTTCTTTTCGTGTTTCAAAATTTATTTTGAGCCGAATTTGATGTAATAAAATGAAAAATAAAATAATTCTAAGTCTTGTCAGCCCTTAGGGCTTAATTTCTAGAACCTTCTCGGGCCATGGAAATTGCCTATATAAAGAAGGCTCATAGTGTTGTCTAGGGTAGTTCTGGGTAGTAGTTCTAGGTATTGATTTGAGGCTTTGTCCTACAAAATATTGTAAGTGAATGCCCATGTGGCTTTGCATATTGTAATTTTGAAAGTTTGTAATTTCACATTTGTGGAGATAATAAAAAGCCCATTTTCTATTCTTGCATATTGTTGTTGTTTCTCTGTTTCTGTTATGTGTTTGTTGTATTAAGGGGAGCACCCTTCATCAAGTGGTATCAGAGTAGGAGTTCCTAAGTGTGTAAATAGATTGTCGATTGTGAGGTAGTTTGCACCAGGACCGTGGTTAGGGTTTTAGTGCTCATTACAAAAATGCCTGCACAAAAAGAACGTGGTGGAAGAGCTAGTGTTGTAACACCTGAGGTTAGAGCACTCCAGAGACAAGTGCGAGCATTGCAAGAAGAGATTTGAAAAGGAATGAATCTTAATGTCAGAGATGAAAGCGAGGATGAAGGCGAAGAAGAAGATCAAGAAGGAGATGTCAAAGTTCTGAACTTGGAGGAAGAAATAATTTTTTGAGCCATCTCAAAGATCAGGAAAAGATATAAGATTGAGGTTTCAACATTTTCTAGAAATCTTAACCTAGAGGAATTGATTGATTGACAATGAATGTAAAGAATATTTTGAGTATGAAGATATCGAGGATCCTGATTGGGTCAAGTTTACGAAGGCCAGACTGAAGGGTCATGCAAAGATATGGTGGCAAGAGATTCAATTGGAGTGAAATAAAAAAGGAAAGGATAAAATAGGAAGGTGGGGTCAGATGGTGGATAAATTGAAGGGACAGTTCATCCCTGTTGATTGAGCTTGACCTACTAAGAAAAATGCAAAGTTTGAAGCAAGTGGGAAGATCTGTTCAAGAGTATATAGAGGAGTTCTATTGAATCCTCATCAGAACAAGACATATGAAAGTTGATAAGGAGAAATTTTCTTGTTACCTTAATGGGTTGAGGTTGAGCATTCAGGAGGAGTTGAATCTAGTTTGAATGAATATTATTGAAGAGGCATACCAGTTTGCCCTAAAGGTAGAGGAAAAGATGAACAAGAAGTTTGAGAACAGATAAAGTGGAAGAGGTCATGATGGAAGATCTGGTGGATGGTCATATGAAGATCAAAATAAATATCCAAAAAAGAATGATGAGGCCAGTAACAATCAGAATCAGAAAGGAGATAATTTCAATCATTTAAAAAATTAGAACAATAGAGATCAAAGAGGAAGAGGAAGAGGACAAGGTTCAGGAAGAGGAGGCTTCTGTGGAACATGTTTTCATTGTGGAGAAGAAGTTTATAGGGCATTTGAATGTCCTCAACACCAAGGAAGTATAGATAGGATGAATGAAGGCCAGACCCAAGTGGCACATGTAGATGAAGATGCTAGATCCTTAAATTCTGAAGATGCTAAAAGAGTAGAAATGCCGATTAATAGAAGAGTTATGTTGAGTGCTGAGAATGAACCTAAGCAAAGAAGGAGCCTGTTTCATACCAGGTGCAAGTGTGAGGGTAAGTGTTGTGATGTGATTATTGATAGTGGCAGTACTAATAATTTGGTGTCAGAAGAAATGGTGACAAAGTTGAAGCTCAAGAGGCAGAAACATCCACATCCATACTGGGTTGCCTAGGTGCAAGATGACCACAAGGTCATGGTCAGTGAACAGTGCCTAGTAAAGTTCAAGATTAGTGGGTACCATGATGAGGTACTATGTCATATCATATCTTTGGATGCCTATCACATGTTGTTGGATAGGCTGTGGCAGTTTGACAGATGTGTTGTACATGATGGTCGTGCAAATACCTATTCACTGACAAAGGATGGAGTGTGACATAAGCTAAAGCCATTGAAGGAGACCGAAGAAAAGGTATGTGGTAATGCAAGAATAACCTTTGTTGATAGAGGAAATTTCTTAGATGGTATGAGGCATGAGCATATGTGTTTTACCTTAATTCCACAGGCTGGGAAAGAGGAAGTAGAAGATGTACATGTAGAAGTTGTAGATTTGTTGAATGAGTTTCAAGATATTGTATCTGATAATGTACCTGATAGATTACCACTGGTAAGGAAGATCAGTCATCAGATGGATTTGATTCTAGGAGCAAGTTTTCCAAATAAGGCAGCACACGGAATGACACTAGTAGAAAGTGAAGAGTTGAAGACACATTTGAAGCTTGGTTCATCACATCATCCACATATTGTATATGGAAGTAGTGCCATAAATGCATCTGAGTTGAGAAAGATAAAGGAGGGATAAGTAGTGCTGAAGCTGAGGATTTTGTAGAATATTTGAAGAACATCTATGAGGATGTGAGGAAGCATATTACCAAGATGAATGCACAGTATAAGGCTAAGACAGATGAGAAAATGAGGCATAAAGAATTTCACACTGGAGATGAAATCATGGTTCATTTGTGGAAGTAGAGATTTTCAGTTGGTACATACAACAAGCTGAAAATGAAGAAGTTTGGGCCATGTTAGATACTAAAGAAGCATGATTCATGAAATGCATATGAGGCAGAATTGCCTACTCAGCTGAATATTTCACCAGTGTTTAACATTTTAGATTTGACAGAGTATCATGAAGGAGGTACTAAAGATGAGATCATAGTAGCACAGTGGAGTATTTTAGCAACTAGCTCAGCTACCAAAGAGATTGAGGACATACTGGATAAAGAGCAATCTCGCATCACTCAAAAATATTTTTGTTTTCTTTTCAATAAGGGCTATCTTGTGTAGAGCTGCCATTTATGAAAACTTGCTATTTTTAGTAAGTTGGTCATACGACCTCAGAATGTTCTGATTTCACATGTGGAGCTTCATCTTAGTCATATCAGCCTGCTAGTAAATTTTCATTACTAGATCAAGTCTGGTTTTGAAGATATTAAAAAATTTTAGTTTTGTAAATAAGGTATAGAAAATTTGAACTCAGTTTTGAAGGCTTTAGAGGCCATGGATGAGGTCAAATTTTTGGCTGAATGAAGCTTGCTTGCTTCAAGCATTGTAGAGCTCCTTGAGCCCTTTTTGGAAAGGGGTTATAATAGTCAATCGGGTCAACTAATGATGACTTATGGTCTTTAGAAGTTGGGTCACCTGAAATGGAAAAAAATAAATTTCCTTCAAAATTTATGTTCGCATTTCAAAATTTATTTTGAGCTGACTTTGATGTAATAAAATGAAAAATAAAATAATTCTAAGTCTGGTCGGCCCTTAGGGCTAAATTTCTAGAACCTTCTCGGGCGGTGGGAATTGCCTATATAAAAAGGCTTGTAGTGTTGTCTAGGGAAGTTCTGGGTAGTAGATCTGGGTATTGATTCAAGGCTTTTTCCTACATAATATTATAAGGGAATGCCCATGTGGCTTTGCATATTGTAATTCTGAAAGTTTGTAATTTCACATTTGTGGAGATAATAAGAAGCTCATTTTTTGCTCTTGCATATTGTAATTCTGAAAGTTTGTAATTTCACATTTGTGGAGATAATAAGAAGCTCATTTTTTGCTCTTGCATATTGTTGTTATTTCTATGTTTCTGTTATGTGTTTGTGGTATTAAAGGGAGCACCCTTCATCAAGTGATATTAGAGAAAGAGTTCTTGAGTGTGTAAATAGATCGTCGACTGTGAAGCAGTTTGCAGCAGGACCGTGGTCAAGGTTTTAGCATGCATCGCGAAAATGCCTCCATGAAGAAATGTGGCAGAAGAGTTGGTATTGTAACACTTGAGGTTAGAGTGCTCCAAAGATAAGTGCGAGCATTGCAAGAAGAGATTCATAGGGGAATGAATCTTAATGTCAAAGATGAAAGCGAGGATGAAGCCGAAGAAGAAGATCAAGAAGGAGAAGTTGAAGTTGTGAAACAGGAGGAAGAAAGATTGTTTCGAGCCATCTCAAAGATTGAAAAAAGACCTAAGATTGAGGTTCTAACATTTTCTAGAAATCTTAACCCAAAGGAATTGATCGACTAGATCAATGAATGTGAAGAATATTTTGAGTATGAAGATATCAAGGATCCTGATCAAGTCAAGTTTGCGAAGGCCAGACTGAAGGGTTATGCAAAGATCTGGTGGCAAGAGATTCAATTGGAGTGAAATCAAAGAGGAAAGGATAAAATCATAAGATGAGATTGGATGGTGGATAAATTGAAGTGACAGTTCATCCCCGTTGATTATGAGCTTGACCTATTGAGAAAATTGCAAAGTTTGAAGCAAGCAGGAAGATCTGTTCAAGAGTATACAGAGGAGTTCTATCGAATCCTCATCAAAATAGGACATGTGGAAGTTGATAAGGAGAAATTTTTCCATTACCTTAATGGGTTGAGGCCGAGCATTCAGGAGGAGTTGAATCTAGTTCGAATGAACAGTATTGAAGAGGCATACCAATTTTCTCTAAAGGTAGAGGAAAAGCTAAAAAAGAAGTTTGAGAGTAGACAAAGCGGAAGAGGTCATAATGGAAGATCTGGTGGACTGTCATATGAAGATTGAAATGAAGATTTGAAAAATTTGGATGAGGCCAGTAACAGTCAAAATCAGAAAGAAGATAATTTCAATCGTTTCCAAGATCAGAACAATAGGGATCAGAGAGGAAGAGAAAGAGGACAAGGTTCAGGAAGAGGAGGGTTCCGTGGAACATGTTTTCACTTTGGAGAAGAAAGTCATAGGGCACTTGAATGTCCTCAATGCCAAGGAAGGATAGATAGGAGGAATGAAGGCCAGGCCAGAGTGGCACATGTAGATGAAGATGCTAGATCCTCAAATTCTAAAGATTCTGAAAGAGGAGAAACACTGATTAATAGAAGAGTCCTGTTGAGTGGTGAGAATAAACTTTAAAAAAGAATGAGGCTATTTCCCAGTAGGTGCAAGTGTGAGGGTAAGTGTTGTGATGTGATTATTGATAGTGGCAGTACTGATAATTTGGTGTCAAAAGAGATGGTGACAAAGTTGAAGCTCAAGAGGCAGAAACATCCATATCCATATCGAGTTGCCTGGGTGCAGGATGACCACAAGGTCATGGTCAGTGAATAGAGCCTAGTAAAGTTCAAGGTTGGTGGGTACCATGATGAGGTAGTATGTGATATCATATCTTTGCATGCATGTCACATGTTGTTGGGTAGGCCATGGCAGTTTGACAAATGCACTGTACACGATGGTCATGCGAATACCTATTCTCTCACAAAGGATTGAGTGTGACATAAGCTAAAGCCATTGAAGGAGACCTAAGAAAAGGTATGTGGTAATGCAAGAATAAATTTTTTTGATAGAAGAAATTTCTTAGATGGTATGCGGCATGAGCATGTGTGTTTTACCTTAATTCCAAAGGTTGGGAAAGAGGAAGTAGAAGATGTACCTATAGAAGTTGAAGATTTGTTGAATGAGTTTCAAGATATTCTATCTAATAATGTACCTGATAGATTACCACTGGTAAGGAAGATTAGTCATCAAATAGATTTGATTCCAGGAGCCAGTTTGCCAAATATGATAGCACACAGAATGACACTAGTAGAAAGTGAATACTTGAAGATAGATTTGAAGTTTGGTTCATCACATCATCCATAGATTGTATATGGAAGTAGTCCCAAAAATGCATCTGAGTTGAGAAAGATAGATAAAGGAGGGATAAGTACTACCGAAGTTGAGGATTTTTCAAAATATTTGAAGAACATCCATGAGGAGGTGAGGAAGCATATTACCAAGATGAATGCATAGTATAAGGCTAAGGCAGATGAGAAAATGAGGCATAAGGAATTTCAGGCTAGAGATGAAGTCATGGTTCATTTGCGGAAGGAGATATTTCTAGTTGGTACATACAACAAGCTGAAAACGAAGAAGTTTGGGCCATGTCAGATTCTAAAGAAGCATGATTCAAGAAATGCACATGAGGTAGAATTCCCTACTCAGCTGAATATTTTACCAGTGTTTAACATTTCAAATTTGACAGAGTATTATGAAGTAGGTGTTGAATATGAGATCACAGCAGCACATTGGAGTATTCTAGCAACCAGCTCAGCTACCAAAGAGATTGAGGACATACTAGATAGTCGTATTGGCAGAAGTACCAGGAACATGACATATGAAGAATATCTGGTCAAATGGAAAGGATGACCTGTTGAAGATTCATCATGGCTAACAAAGGAGGAGGTTAACTATTTTGGTTTCCCTCTTCACACTTGAGACGGGACAGGGTCACTTTTCAAATTACCCCAGGTGTCTGATGCAGGAGCATCCTAGGTGTAAGAGCAATCTTGCATCACCCAAAAATATTTTTGTTTTCTTTTCAATAAGGGCTAACTTTAGGAGAGGTTCTATTTATGGAAACTTAGTTTTTTTAGTAAGTTGGTCATACGATCTCAGAATATTCTAATTTCACATGTGGATGTTCATCTCAGTCATATTAGCTTGCCAGTAAAATTTTATTGCTAGATCAAGTCTAGTTTTGAAGATATTGAAAATTTTCAGGTTTGGAAATAGGGTATAGATACTTTCAACTTAGTTTTGAAGGCTTTAGAGGCCCTAGATGAGGTCAAATTTTTGACTAAATGAAGCTTTCTTGATTCAAGCACTATAGAGCTCCTCATGCCCTTTTCAGAATAGGGTCATAATAGTCAATCGGGTCAACTGGTGATGACTTATGGTCTTCAAAAGTTGGGTTACCTCAAATGGCAGAAAATAATTTTCTTTCAAAATTTCTATTTGGGTTTCAAAAGTTATTTTGAGCCGACTTTAATGTAATAAAATGAAAATTAAGTTGGCCCTTAGGGCTAAATTTTTGGAACCTTCTCGAGTGGTGGAAATTGCCTATATAAAGAAGGCTCATAGTGTTTTCTAGGAAAATTCTAGGTAGTAGTTCTGGGTATTGATTCGAGGCTTTGTCCTACAGAATATTGTAAGGGAATGCCCATGTGGCTTTGCATATTGTAATTCTAAAAGTTTGTAATTCCACATTTGTGGAGATAATAAGAACTCCATTTTTTGTTCTTGCATATTGTTGTTGATTCTTTGTTTCTGTTATGTGTTTGTGGTATTAAGGGCAGCACCCTTCACCAAGTGGTATCAGAGCATTAGTTCTTGAGTGTGTAAATAAATCACCCACTATGAAGTAGTTTGCACCAGGACCCTAGTTAGGGTTTCAGTGTGCATTGAGAAAATGCCTCCACGAAGAGAACATGGCGGAAGAGGTGGTATTGTAACACCTAAGGTTAGAGCACTCTAGAGACAAGTGCAAGCATTGCAAGAAGAGATTTGTAGGGGAATGAATCTTAATGTTAGAGACAAAAGCGAGGATGAAGCCGAAGAAGAAGGTCAAGAAGGAGAAGTTGAAATTGTGAACCAGGAGGAAGAAAGACTTTTTTGAGCCATCTCAAAGATTGAGAAAAGACCTCAGATTGAGGTTCTGACATTTTTTGGAAATCTTAACCTAGAGGAATTGATCGACTAGATCAATAAATGTGAAGAATATTTTGAGTATGAAGATATCAAGGATCCTGATCAGGTGAAGTTTGTGAAGGCTAGACTGAAGGGTCATGCGAAGATCTGGTGGCAAGAGATTCAATTAAAGTGAAATCAAAGAGGAAAGGATAAAATCACAAGATGGGATCAGATGGTGGATAAATTGAAGTGACAATTCATCCTTGTTGATTATGAGGTTGACCTACTGAGAAAAATGAAAAGTTTGAAGCAAGTAGGAAGATCTGTTCAAGAGTATATAGAGGAGTTCTATCGAATTCTCATCAGAACAGGACATGCGAAAGCTGATAAGGAGAAAGTTTCTAGTTACCTTGATGGGTTGAGGCCAAGCATTCAGGAGGAGTTGAATCTAGTTCGAATGAACAGTATTTAAGAGGCATACCAGTTTTCTGTAAAGGTAGAGGAAAAGCTAAACAAGAAGTTTGAGAGAAGACAAAGCGGAAGAGGTCATGATGGAAGATCTGGTGGATGGTTATATGAAGATCAAAATGAAGATCTGAAAAAGCAGGATGAGGCCAGTAAGAGTCAAAATTAGAAAGGAGATAATTTCAATCGTTTCCAAGATCAGATCAATAAAGATCAGAGAGGAAGGGGAAGAGTGTTAGGAATAAGGTTGCTCAACCTTGGATAATTCCTATTCTTATTATTTGTTTTGTAAAATGTATTTCTTGCAAATAATGTTATTAAGTGTTAGTGTACATGTCTAGTTGGCATGTTGATGTGTCACTCCACTTGATGTGTTGTCATCTTGAATTATGTAAGGAGATCATGGCTGAAACAGTTATGATGGATGCCTATGACATGTAAGAGATATGTCTAGAATTTTCAATGATGGGTGAACACATGTGGCAATTGATAAAGTTTTGTACTGTACACTCTTCTCCAATCGTGGGGTACAGGTTCCTATTTTCTCAGAGAATATTTTTTTCGGGTTCCTATTTTCTCAAAGAATGGTAAAACCCTAATACAACTATCTTTGGAAGTTGCCCTAAAAAGGGAAGAGCATGATATAAGCATTTTTTAGGGTTGTGAAGAAAGTAGAAGGAAGTGTATTGTTGGAACATTTTTTATGTTGCTGCGATTTGTCTTCAAGAGTTGGAAATCTTGTGAAAGAACTTGCATTGCAAGTATATTGTAAACTGCAATAGTTTTGATAAATACATTGTGTAGGTTTTGGAGTGCCGGGGTTTTTACCAAAAGGTTTCCCCAGGGTAAATCTTTATGTCATTCTCTATTTTCTGTAAGCATGGTATATGGCTGCAATATCATTGTTAAAGTAGTTAACGAATTTGAAATTGTAAGGGTTTAAAAGAATTTGCACAATACTTTCCTTAAGAGATTAGTGTAGGGAGTTGTTTTCGCACCTGAGTTTCCATACAAGTGGTGTCAGAGCTTGATCAAATTTTTATCCTAGTTGTTGGGTAGGGTTTTTTGAGCTAATCTCAATTTGAGTGGGAGTTTTGTGTAGAGCATTCTAAATCTTATTTACAGATTGAGATGGAAAGTTCCTCATTCAGTAGAATGGAGGTGGAGAAATTTAATGGCACTAATTTTGAATTGTGGAAACTCAAGATGGAAGACATGCTTGAAGACTATGATCTATGGGAGGCTGCTTCACTTGATGTGAAACCTATAGCTATATCTCAAGCAGATTGGGAGATCAAGGATCAGAAGGCTAAGGGTTTCATCAGACTCTGTCTAGTAGATGCTGTTCTTCTGAATGTTCTTGATGAGACTACTACAAATTCTTTGCGAAAATGACTTGGGTCTGTGTATCAGGCCAAATCTTTGGTGAATAAGTTGTTCCTGAGAAAGAAGTTGTATTCTTTAAGAATGGAGGAAGGTGGATCTGTAACTGATGATCTCAATGCATTCAATTTATTGATTGCACAGTTGGCATCATCTGGTGCCAAGATCAAGGAGGAGGATCATTGTATGACCCTACTTTGTTCCTTGCCAGATTCATGAGACCATCTTGTGATGGCTCTCGAAAGTACTATAGTCACATTCTATATGGATGATGTGGTGTCTTCGCTGCTATTTGAGGAGATGCGAAGAAAGACTTCAGATTTATCTAAGGAAGCCCTTGCTGTTCATGGAAGATCCAATGACAAAGGAAAGAAAAATGACAACAAGTCAAAGAAGGGCAGATCCAAATCCTGTGGGAGTTCTAAGACTCCTGGAAAGTCCAAGGTGAAATGTTGGAGTTGTGATAAAACTAGGCACTTCCGGAGGGACTGCAAAGAACCGAAGAAGAAGAAGAAAGGCTTAGATTCAGGTTTCAAAAAATCTCAAGAAGATGGAGATGCTTTTATTGTAGCTTTGGCAGCCCATGCATCTAATGATGTGTGGTTGGTAGACTTGGGTACTTCTTTTCACATGACCTCTCATCGAAAATAGTTCTCAAAATATGAAGAGTTTGATGGTGGAAAGGTGTACTTGGGTGATGATTCTCACCTAAAGATAGTTGGACGCAGAAGGGTCACTATCAAATTTCTTGATGGATGAGTAAAGGGAATCAATGGAGTTATGCACATTCCGAGTTTGGCACGAAACATATTATCTGTAAGTATGCTGAATGATGTAGGTGTGCAAGTTTTCTTTTCAAAAGATGGATGCAAGATGATGAGAGGTTCTATGGTACTTGCTAGAGGTACTAGGAGAGGTACTTTATTTTAGCTTGATGAATGCATTGCTTAGTGCAATAGTTCTTCTATTTCAAAGAAGAGAGTGGCTATCACTTCATTCCCACCATCTAAATGAGTAGTAAAGAAGAGTGTGGTAATGGGTTCCGATGGTAGTGTAGTAAGTGTACCTAAGGGTGCAAACACTTTGGAAGGCAAGCTTCCTGTAGAAAAGACAATGTTGTGGCATTCAAGATTTGGCCACATTGGTGAGAAGGGTCTCAGGACCTTGAAAACTAAAAATCTCATCGAGGGGCTAAATGATTGTAATCTCAAGTTTGATTTCTGTGAACATTGTGTTTATGGTAAGAAAAATCATGTTCAGCTCTACTCTAGTTCTCACAAGTCTTCTGGACTTTTGGATCTTATTCATTCTGATGTTTTTGGTCTTGTAAAAGTTCCTTCTATCTCTAGTTCTGTATATTTTGTATCTTTTATAGATGATTACAAAAGAAGGACTTAGATATATTTCTTGAAAAGTAAGACATAGGTTTTTAGTTGGTTCAAGGAATTTAAGGCTCTCGTGGAGAATCAGAATGGTAAAAGAATCAAGTGTGTGAGAATTGATAATGGTGGTGAGTTTTGTTCCATAGAGTTTGAACAGTTCTATAAAGAACAAGGTATCGAGAGGCATAAGACAACTCCTTATACCCCACAAAAAAATGGAGTTGCAGAGAGAATGAACAGGACATTGATGGAGAAGGCTAGGAGTATGCTTAGTGGAGCTAGTTTAGAATAAAGGTTTTGGGCTGAAGCTGTGGCCACTGCTTGCTATCTGGTTAATAGATCTCCTACATCAGCTCTTGTTGGTAAGACAACCTGGGAGGTGTGGTCTGGTAAGAAGACTTCAATTAGACATTTTCATGTTTTTGGTTGTGAAGCTTATGCACATGTTCCAAAGGAGAAAAGATCTAAGTTGGAAAACAAAGTTGTCAAATATATTTTCATCAGATACAGTGTTGGTGTGAAAGGATACAAGCTTTAGAATCTTGTGACTAGTAAGGTGTTGTATAGTAGAAATGTTATTTTTAGAGAGCTAACACATTCTCCTATTTTGCTACAACTAGCTGAAAAAGAAAAGGAAAAAGATGTTGTTCAGTTTCCTCCTACCCCTGAGAAGACTAAACAAAGAGACCATGTTGGGACTAATGACGAGGAGATCTCTGATAATTTAGAAGAAGAGGAAGAAGAGGAAGAATAACATCAACCTCAGCCCTTGAGGAGATCCATGAGAGAAAGAAAGCAACCAGAAAGGTTTGGTTATTCTATGTTAGATTCCAGTTGCGCTTTTTCTTTGATTACTAACACTGATGAGCCTAGATCTATGAAAGAGGCTTTGGGCATGGAAGATGTAGGTTCCTAGATTCAGGCTATGGATGATGAGATGGCTTCATTGGAGAAAAAAAAACTTGGGACCTTGTACCTTTGCCTAAAGGGAGAAAATATTTTGGCTGTAAATGGGTGTTCAAGAAGAAATTATGTGTAGATGGCAGTGTTGAAAGGTACTGTTGGTTCCTAAAAAGGAGTTTACACTCAAAGAGACACCAATATGCCTATGATGGATATTAAGGATTGGTTAGTTCCAAATGTGGGCAATCTATAGGCAACTGGACCAACTATAGGGATGGATAGTCCCTCTTCTGCTTTTGGCTCTATGAAACCAAGGTGGGTACACCTAATCCAATAGTATTTAACTCTTAACTGATAGTCTTAACTCTGCCCCCTATTTCTTTATTGGATCTTTCAACAAATGAAAATAGTGAGAGAATACTAAACAACAACCTATTGTTCATTGATCCTCCATCACTGGGTAGGACAACACATAAATGTAAATAAAACTGAAATTACTGGTAATGATTTTAAGATTTTGGGATTTTGAAATTTGACTCACCTTCTCAGAACAAAGATAGGAGAATACAGGCCAGTGTCTTATCCATTGGACAACAGAGTCAGAAAATAGAAAGGATCCCAAAACAACTTTGAGAACAACTAGTTTTTGAAACATAAATACAAATACCCCAACTCTTCCCTACTTACAGATAATCCTTATGCGAATTCAATGAACATATATTTTACTTTGAGTAATATTTAATCCAACCCTAGGTCAGAACTCAAAGTGAGATACATACACATAAACCCTAAAATAGGCTTAAAGATTCATAGAACAAACACAATGGAGAGGTAAAGATTTGATATTTGTATTAAGTATAACCATGATCATTTACATACAACATATTTTGAATAACAAACTTACTGGATAATGGTGCCAACTTGTATCTCTTCTCTATTATCCTGATGAAATCATACAGATTTACAATCCTCGACTGAGGATTAGGGCTTCAAAATTTCCTTTTTCTTCTTACACCTAACTCACTCAATGCCCAGAATGACCATGGGAAATCCTTTTATATACAAGGAGATGCAATAAGCTTCCGGTCATTCTAGGGTTTACAAAATATCAACCCTAAAACTTTACAACAACTACAAAATTTACAATAAATACACTCAGTCACAATGGTGAGGAAATTGCAGTTGAGCTGACCTTCTTCACATCTTTTAATGCAGTCCTTGGCTAGCTGTTAACAAATCCGATCTGTAATATTTGCTATCCATTCTGTAATGAATATTTCCTCATATCTCAACCACCCTTATGACTCAAAATTAACTGCTCTGATCTACTTTATGAAGCTAGCGGTGTATCTTCACTCTCCACAGCTGGCATGTACTGATATTTCCATTTATTATACACCTCTTCACTTGGGAACTCAAACTTAACAAATTCATCCTTCCCGGTAGACAACTGTTCCCATTCACTTATGATCTGTGTGATTTTCTGTTGAATGGTGTCAAACATCAATTTGGCATTTATCAACATTTTAATTGTGCCACTGAAAGAAGACTTATCACTTAAAACATTAGTGATTTATTCTGTGAGGAGCCCATCTAACTCCTCCCTCCACTAATAAACTTCCTTAAATTCTCCTTTTTCTGTGAAAATAGGAGGCACCAGTTCATAGCTTGAAAGCATTAATTTAGTTTTCAACATACTTGTTCTCCTGATAAAATTATCCACAAAAATGTTGAAATGCACCAACTTCTTCACAATTTGATGCAATGGCTTTATTAAAGGATCCGGGTCTTCCTGTCCCTTGGATAACATACGAAATAGTTTAACATTGGGAGACCTTTCAATCCATCTTTTCAAAATTGGAGTCATTTCATCCTTCTCTTTATTAAGAACCTTAAGCAAAGAAATTAACCTATCCATATGGCCATGTATAATAGAAGGCTTTAAATCTACTGCAAATTCCATAATCGCCCCTACTATTTTTTTTTCATATTTTTGATTTGCCAAAGCTATAGCCTTTGTGTTCTCATTCCTTTCCTTTTCCAATTGTACCTTGATTTCCCTCAATTTATTTGTTTCCTCTGTCAGCTTCAGCTTCTCCCAAGCAACCCTTGCATCCATATCTATTTCTGGGAGTGGTGAGGGTGGAAATTCAATTATTGGGCTTGAAGATGAAGCCACCGCAGGCCTATCAGAAATTGCTAATTGAGGAGATCTTTGATCCTGTGGCCTTGATAACTGGACAATCAATTTGTCCTTTTGAATTAGCTCAACTTTGAGCTCATTATAAGATTTAAGGACCATTTCAAATTTGAGCCTAAGCTCTTCCTTTTCTCTGGCATCCTTCTCCGCCACACTAACATTGAACTTGGCAGTTTCAAGAATTAAATTAGATGCCTCCACACCAGATGTTTCTCCCACTCTTTGAACCATTAGGCTCCCTGTATATCCTGTGGAGAAATCACTCTTCTTCTCTTTATTTTTATCTTTATCTAAAGACCACATGACCAGAGCAGCATGATCTTCAAAAAAAGTAATTCCCCTAGCTGCCTGCTTAGCCTGTTCTAGTGTAGCTAGGGTCTTTACCTTGCTCTTCCTTACTTGGTCAAAAATAATGGCATCAGCAATGTCCCATTCTGGTAGGATCAGAATCCCTGCTATATGAATCATGGCTCTCCCTTCTTCTGGAGTGATCTTCTCAAATTGTCTAGCCATTTGTGCCTTGGTCTCCTCTTCTATCTCTTTCACATCTTTATCAGGGGATTGTTCCTTCTTCTTCTCACAAATCTCCTGAAACTGATTGATTTTCATTCTCCACAAGAACTGTGAGAAGGCCCTGGTTTTAACAAAATCATCATCGGCAAGGAAAGAGTCACTTGCCTGCTTTAGAATAGGGTCTATTTGTTTACCCTCAAATTCTTCTATTGTGAGATCCATGGCCACCTCTTTAGGTGCCTCCAGCATTCCTTCCTGCAAATCTTCATTAAAACAAAAAAAATTTCCTTCATCCCTTAACTGCACCAGCTGTTCTGCCACTCCATGCTCATCCAACTGAATAGGGGATTGAGAAGGAGAGTAAATCTCCTCTGCCGGTCTTTCTTCTTCTTGTCTTTGCCTTTTTGGGGAAGGTGCTTGCACTGCTGGATCACCAAGTGGTCTTTTCCCTCTTGAAGTGGAAGGAACATCTTCAGTTCCTTGTTGTGAGGTCAGAAGGACAGTATGTCCACTCTTCTTCTATACTGTGTACACCCCCTTAGGGATTAACTTCATATATTTAGGCTGGTTTAAGATCTGCCTAGCCTTTTCTGGATCTGTCTTAGTCACAGATACCCTTTTCTCATTTATAGCACTCATGAGTCCCTCAAAATTCTCTATAAGGACATTAAATTTTCTAGCCCATGGTTCAAAACTAATTAATGGGTCATAATTTTTATCAAAATTCTAAATAAAACCTATAGACTTGCTATAAATCACCCATTTTTCTTTCTTAATCTCATGAGCCTGAAGGTCAAACTCATTTCTTATTATGTTTTCTAGAAAATTAAATTGATGCTCAATAAGAGCACACCTCACCTTATCTTTGAACATGCCCAAAAGGAAACCCTCTGTATCCACACACCTCACCACCACCTTTGACATTCTGTAGGGTTGCAAAACCCTATGCAAGTGCACCCATCCTCCTTTTGTAATTACATACTGATGTGCCAGAGTTACATCAAGAAAGAAAGTTCCTCTACCTTTGCCAGTGAGTGTGGTTTCTTGTAAATTTCCAATTTGTCTTAAAATCTCAGCATATCCTAGCTTCAAAGGGATCTGATATGGCAAAATATAAGGTGCCACTTTATTGCCATACACTCTAAATACTGTGGAGACTAGATATAAAATAATGTCTCCAAAATTATGGACAATGGTAATGTCCTTGCAGTAATCCATCGGCCTAATCAATCTTAATAACTCTCCTGGGATTCTTGGATTATCAAGAAATAAAAGAGACCTAAGCCTCGATGCAAAATCCCTATCAAAGGCAATATAACTAGCATCAGTTCTATCCCAGGACAAGGCTGTGGTCAACAATTGTACTGAGAGAGTCTCTCCATATCTTTCCTTCTCAATATTCACCGTCGTACTAAAAAACTTCTCACCCTTATACAAAAACATGTGCATAAGCATCGAGTACCATCCAAATGGTCTAGAGACCTTCATATTCTTAATCCCTATTAATCCTTCATGAATTATTTTAGCCAAATGAGAAGCAAAGTAAAAAATGAGGGCTAGCTGGGGGTGGAGTGACTGCACCATCATGAACATAAAAGGTACTGGCATATGAGTCTTCTCATCATGCCCTAGGATCAAAGACAAAGACTTATAAACTGCTTGTGCCTTTTTACTGAATAAATATAACCTGATGGGCTCCGGTGTACTTGAACTGACAGTACACATTGATCCTATCTGATCAAAATATTGCCTTAGAGGCCCTGCCCTTAGATAATCCTTCTGTGCCTCAGAAATCTCAGTGAACTCCGTGAAATCTATTTTCTCTAACCCCACAGATGGTTCATTTAATGAGAAAACCTATCTAATCTCATCCTCGGTAATGCTTATCAGGTCTCTTCTGCTTATATCCCTGACACATCTTGTCACAGGATCATAACATTTAGTAATCTGTATTAACAATTCATCATCCATGAAAACCCCAGGGCATACCAACCTCCCAATATCAAACTCCCATACATTAATGAGGGGCACACAAGCGTTCCTTTGTGAATATGCCAATTTAAAAAGAATAAGACTGTTGTGCTTATCACCCACTTTAGCATCTCTCATCCAATTCCCTCTGTCATAGAGACCTTCTGCAACTGAATCTCTAGGATGTCTTGGAGTGAGCTCTTTTACTCTTTGTGCCCCATTATCAAAAAATGGGAGCAACTGCATCAAATCTTCAAAAATTCCTCTCTTACTATATTCTGTTTGACCAGACAAATTCCTCTTGGGCAGCATTTTGAAAATAGGGCTTCTTACTAAGATATGAATTCCCAAGAAAATTTTAAACAATATCAACTGACAATAGGAAAGAAGACCCCACAAAGCTTTACAAATTTCAAATGACTTAAACACAGGAGAAAACCTACGAGGCACCTGAAAAATCTTCTGCTTGAAAGCACTACATGAAAAAAAGATATCACCGAAGAACATACGAGAGGAGTGAAGAAAAACAATAATCAAATTCTGGTATATAACATCTGCTAACGGCTCACAATTCTCCTGCACGTAACAAATTTATTCCACCATTACTGAGGTTGGTGGCCCTATCACTCACTGGACATGAAAACGTCATTCAAGAGAAAAATTCAAATTCAAGCCATTGATATATTTCATTTTTGGCGCATCAGGCGGTAGAAAATCTTATGAGCAAAATCCTATAGTACCTTTAGTAAGCTAGTTCTCGACCAATGAGAACATTTCAAAATTAGCATGTGCAGAATTAAATTCCTTAAGTTCATCTTGGTCTGAGCAGCGATCTTTACACGTCAACATCACCCGTGGCCAATCAAAAATGACCGCCTCATCAATATATTTAACACAGAGGACCCACCAAATAGCTTCTATCTCTTTATCCAAATCAACGGTTGTCGCTAAACCGCAAACTTAAAACCCGAGCATCTCATCCCAACGGTTTAACGACAACCGTGAGATCTTGCAACATTTTAATCATCTGAGAAACTAAGGTCCCACTGCGACACATCAGCGGGCACATATCAAATGAAAACACGCCATGCTGTAAAAGACTGACAAGTGGACCCAGTCCCTTTTCCTTTCTAACTCAAAGCACTTTGAAAATAGTCAGATCACAGTTGTTATCCAACCAATAAGAAGTAAACACGTCAAAGTGAACTGGCGCAATAAGGGGTCCACTGAACACTTAAGTCTTTAAGAAGATCAGACGGTCGTCGCTATACCATGAACTTAAAATCCTCACATCTTTGATCAATGGTATAAAGAGAATCGTCTGATCAAACTGAAGATTAACCCTTTGGAAAACATGGCCCCACAATCAAACACATCACCTTCTATCAATCAAATCACATTGTGCCACATTTTCATACGGGCGGGTCCCTTCTGACTATCCTTTACCGTCTTTAAATATGCGTCAGCCACCACCTAGTTTTTCTGAGAACCAATAAGAACCAAAAGATTGTAATGACCTGGCACTATTAGGACCCACCGAACCTTTTTCAAATAAAGAAAATCTGATGGCTTTCGCTATACCGCAAGCTTAACATGCAAGCATCTTGGATCAACAGTATAACGACCACCGTAGATCTTTTCCACCCTTTAAAGTTTGCAAACTCTTCCTCCAGTCGGGCCTGCCTTTGAGACAGGTGGCAACTCGTCGCTACATCGCATGTCAGAGAAAAATGACAATCAGGGTCTTTCGGTGTAACAACAGCCACTTGTTTTGGAAAGTGAAAACTTTAGGAAAATATACCCAAAACTTAGGCTTAGAGAAATAAAAAGGAGAAGAGGGGAATGGGGGCCAACAACCTTCTAACCGCAAACGCATGACTTAAAAATGTTAAAGGCACAGGCGGATTAGCACTCTAAGTGAATCAAAAAGGTAACATGGGAAAATAAAAAGGGAACAAAGCAACCTAGGGTTTTGGAAGTGAGGGAGGAAAACCAAGCCAAAAACCTAGATATTTCAAAGCTACAAACACGGAGTCAAGAAATATTTAAAAAGTGATAATAGTGGCTCTTGCTTGGGGACATGTATCTCCTACAGATACATTGAGAAACCAGAATCTCCTGGTACAGCAGACTAGAACAAAACTTTAGCCAAAAGCAAGGAACTATATACAAAAATTTACAACTAGACCTGTACAGGGATCACCGAACTTTAGGTGAAATAAAACTTTAAGAACTGCCCATGAACAGGCAATTCCAGGAGTTCACCCTCCATTTTTATCAGAAAATAAGAATTCGCTCCCCATTTTTCTTCAATAATAAAAGGCCCTAACCAAACAGGGTCAAACTTTCCATGCTTGCCTTTGTCTTCAAGCCTTGCATTCCACATTAAAACCATATCTCCCTTTGTGAAAGATTTTTGGGTAGTCCTTTTATCATACAAGACTTTGCATTGGGCCTGCACCCTTTCCTTCTTGTCATGTGCACCAACCCTTAATTCATTGAGTTGAATCAAATCGTTCATCCTAACTACCATGTCTTCTTCTACATCATCATCATAAGCTTGAATGAACTAGTACATCTGTAGCAAATTGTTTTGAGGCAGTCTAGCATTAATCCCATATACTAAATCAAAAGGGGCACATCCTATTGCTTTTTTCACTATAACCCTATCAGCCCATAAAGCTTGTAATAATTTTGAATCCCAGGCTTTCTTGTTTTTATCCAGAACTTTCTTCAAAATCTTGATCAAGCTTTTATTACTGGATTCTGCCTGGCCATTGCCTTGTTGGTGGTAAGCAGATGAGTACAAAATTCTAATACCATTATGTCCACAAAAATCAACAAACTCCTTTGATCTAAAACACAATGCATTATCAACCACCACAGTTTCTGGGCAACCCAATCTTGTCAAAATATTTTGCATCATAAAGTCTATCACTACTTTGCTAGTTGCCCTTCTTGTAGGGATTGCCTCAACCCATTTAGTAAAATAATCAGTTGCCACCAAGATATAAGAATGCCCACCACTAGACCTATTAGGGATCTCCCCAATGAAATCCATACCCCACTTCTGAAAAGGGGCTTGAATAGAAATAGGCCTGAGTGGAACATTCCCACTGAATTTCAACTTTCCTGAAAACCTTTGGCAGGGATCACATTTCTTAACAAACTGATGGGCATCTTTAAAAAGTGTAGGCCACCAAAAACCTGCTCTAATGATCTTATGAGCTGTAGTTTTAGCCATATAATGCCCCCCACAGACTCCACTGTGCATATCTTTTATCAGAAGTTCGGCCTTTTCCTGATCTACACATCTGAGTAAAACACCTTCATTGCTCCTCCACCAGAGCTCACCTTTTATAATTACATATTTTATTGATTGGACTTTGATAGTTCTTTTCTTATTATTATCCATCTCAGGGGGTAGGATCATCTTTTGCAAATATTGGATAACATCTTTGTACCATTCACAATAGTCCATATTATATATATAAGGCCTCTGATCCTCTCCAACATATTTATTTGGTTTGCATTCAGATTACTCTGGGCCATCAACTTTGCCAAGCCTAATCCTCTTACCATCTTTGTTATGTGGATATCAATGTTGAACTCTTGAATCCTATTTATCCACCTACATCTCCTTCCTGAGACCTCCTGTTGGACCAGGATATCCTTGACAGTAGCACTTAGTACATAAGCAACCACAATAGCCCCTACCAAATAACACCTAAATGCCTTGATAGCCTTGACTAAAGCATAAGCTTATTTTTCAATAATATCATAATTCAATTCTGCTGCCTGCAAGGTTTTGCTAAAAAGGCAATGGGTTGCTCAAAACCCTCAGCATTTTTTTGTAATAACACTGCAGCAATAGTGTGGGCTGATGCAAAAGAAAAAACTTGCATTGGCTTGCTATAATCTGGCACCTTTAAGACTGGGGCATGCTTTATGGCCTTTTTAATGTCATTGAAAGCCTAAATTGCTTCAGTGTTCCATTCAACCTTGGCTCCTTTCTTCAACATTTTGGATATGGGAATACTAATTTATGCAAAATTTGTTATAAACCTTCTTAAGAAGTTAACCTGTCCTAAAAAAGACTGAATTCCTTTAACATTTTTTGGTAACGTTAACTTGTCAATAGCTTCAACTCTTTCTGGATCTATCCTCACACCATCTTTTGAAACAATGTGCCCAAGTAACTTTCCTTCTGTTACACCAAAAGCACACTTCTTTGGATTCAAAGATACCCCATACTCTAATGCTCTGGTAAAAATCTTTTCAAGATGTTGACAATGTTGTTCTTCCTCTGCTGAAAAGGCTATCAAATCATCCTGATAAACCACCATGAATCTATCAATAAAATTTGCAAAGGCTACATCCATGGCTCTTTGAAAAGTGGCACCAACATTTGTCAATCCAAAAGGCATTCTTACATAGACATACATTCCCCATGGAGTTGTAAATGTAGTCTTGAATTGCTCTGTGTCTTTGACCATGACTTGATTGTAACCAGAAAAGCCATCAATCATGGACATCAACTCTGACCTGGTGACCTTTTGCAACATATTCTCCATGTTTGGTAATCCATAATTATCTTTCAGATAATTTATATTGAGATTCCTAAAATCCACACATAGCCTGATATCACCATTTTTCTTTCTAACTGGTACCAGATTTGAAACCCAAGTGGAATGCCTAATAGGTTCAATTATTCCAGCATCTATCATCTTCTTGAGTTCACTCTGCATTTTAGGTGCCAAAGTAGGGTTAATAGGTCTCAACTTCTGTCTAAAAGGCTTTGTGCCTTCCTTGAGGGGAATCTCATGCTGAAAAAGGTCCTCCCTGTAAGCCTTAAGATCATCATAAGACCAGGCAAAAACATGCCTAAATCTCCTGAGGAGATCAATCAAATTTTTTCTAATTCTTGGGGATAAAGACCTTCCTATATAGACCTTCCTAGGGGCTATCTTTGTGCCCAAATTTATTTCCTCCAGCTCATCAATTTTAGCAAAATTAGCATGGAAAATTTTATCCTTGTTATCAAATGCTCTTTCAAGAGCAACCAATCCTTTAGGAACTTTGTTTGATTTCAATTGCAACACTTCTTCCCCAAAAACAACATCCTTGCCATTTACTGTATTAACATAAGAGCTAAAATCCATTTCTTTGTTACCAAAGTGAGACTCACAATGGAGAAATCTTAATATGTCCTGATCATCAGAAAAAAATTGCCAGTTATCTAGATTGTCAAGGATGGATGGCCTGGTCTGTACCTCCACATTTGAGACATCTACAAAAGTAGCATCCTCTGGTCTAAGGGCTATATTTGCTAATAGGTCAGCCATTCTATTAGAACTTCTGTCCATCCAACAGATATTAAAAGCACTAAAGCTTTCAATCTCATCCCACACAGCATTCCTATATTGTTTCAACTTTTGATTCTTGGAAGCATACTTTGACCTTATTTGGGATACAACCAATTCAGAGTCACCAACTAATTTTAAACATCTTATTCCATGTCTTGATGCCAGTCTCAGACCAATTAACAGAGCCTCATACTCTGCAACATTATTTGTGCAAGTAAACAACAAGGAAAATGAGTACTTGAAAGTTTTACCGTTAGAAGATATGAGCAATATTCCAGCTCCAGATCCTTCCCTACTACTTGCACCATCAAAATACATAGTCCAAAGATCATCTAGGTCAATCCATCCTTCTTGATTTTCTGATCTATAGGTAGGGTCAACACCTTCATCTTCCTCCTTGTCTTGGACCTTGAAGGCATTGATGTCAGTATCAAGGAAACAATTCATGTTGTCCGGCTCCTCTTCTTCTATCATGTGTGGAGTTCTAGATTCTCTAGTAACCCTGATACTCTCCCCCTCAAAATTGAAAGTGGCAAATGATAGGTCACACTGTATGCTTCCTCCCATAGATGCACTCCATTTTCTTGATAGCAGCGTCCCATACTGGGGAGGAATATCCACTACTAAAACACTCATAGTCAATAATTTATTAGGATAAGCATCCAACCTATAAGGCAAGGCTTTAATGGTACTAACAACTGGCACTTCTCTTGAATCCATTGCTTGGCATCTACCATGGGGTGAATCTACTTTCAATCCTAAAGACTTCATGATCTCAGTTGGCATAACGGTATTCGATTCTCCAGAATCAATCATGCAATTTTTTAGCAATTTTCTATTTATTTGTAAAGTCAAGAAGAAAGGGTCAACTGTTCCTGCTATGGTATTGACAACATTTGTATCCAAGTAAATCTGAGGAATTTCAGAAACAATCTCCTCACTATAGTTTTCCTCTTTATCATTTACCACTACTATTTGCTTTTTAGTTCCTCCTAATTTTTGAGGATCGGTATGTACTATGCTCTGTACCCATTTTAAAGCATTCTTCTTATGTTCATCTATTCTCATCATTTCCAATAATGGAACTTTGACAGTGATTTGAGACAGTAATTTATTCATATCAACTGGAATATATTTTGAATCAACTACCTCTGATTTTAGATCCTCAGCCATTTTATCAACTTCCTGGATGGGTACCTCTGTAGGTATATTAACTTGAGCCTTGTCCTTATTTTGTATAGCAGGTGATACCTCAGTTGATGGCCTTGGTTTTACTTTATACACAACATTGGATTTAACATTCCTCTTTACCTTAACCTTATCAGTATGAGGAGAATCCTTGATCTTTTCTTGTGATGTTTTCTTTATAAAAATGCCAGCAGGCTTGGGATCTGAATCACCCACAACTCTATTCCTCAAATTATAATTCACCTTTGCCTGAGTAACCAAATTTGCTGTTATCAAAGTGATCTCTTCATCAGAAGGCCTTCTCAAGGTAGTGGTTGAGTCATTTTTTTGAACATTGTATTGAATGTTGTCTGGCTCACTATCTTCATTATCTGAAAAGACTTGCTGATGGTACAATTCATTTCTGGCTTGGGAAAATGAGGCATCCTAATTTTCATCTTCCTCAGCAGAATCTATTTCACTCAAAATATGAGAAGAAATCATCCCACACCCCTGATCATCATAAGGTTGTTCCTCCATGCACTCTTGTTCTTCCTGAGGAGACATGTTTTGGGATATGGCACAATAATCAAGGTCATGGGGTGATTGACAGACAATGCACCATGGGATATCTTCCACTACATTCATTGAATTTATTTGTAATGGGCCAGAGGTTCTATTATTTGGTCTATCCCCCTTGTCTGGGCTAAAAGGTTTCCCATCCTTCCATTGAGTATTGTAAGGAAAGTTCTGCATCCTTGGCAATTTATTAAAATTGTTGAAGGGAGGCTTGTCTCCTCCTGTAGCTTTATTATTTCTATTTTCACCAGGTTTCAGATCCTTGATTGCCTTAAGAATTTGTTTCAAGCTTTCCTCATCCTTTGGTTTAACACTTTGGGGCTTTCCTTGATCCTTTCTATTTAACAAAGGTGATCTGTTATCTTCTCTCCTTCCCAACTTCCTTGAGATTCTCCGATTACTTTCTATATTCATAGCTAACTTGTAAGCTTCAACAAGGCTCCTTGGGTTTTTTTCTCTCAATAAGTAACCCATTTTTGAGTCAAAGGCATTTAAATATGTAACAAGGCATACCCTGTCATCCAATCTAATGACTTGCAATAGTTTGTGCATGGCCTTTTGAAACCTGACATTAAATTCAACAACATCTTCATTGAAATCCTTTTTTATGTTATTGAATTCATTTAGCATAAAGCCCTCATGTGTCTTATCACCATATTGCTCCTTAAAACAATGCCTAAGCTAATTCCATGAACCTATGCTACCATGAGGTAAAGCTCTAAACCAGTCTCTTGAATCTTCTGTTAAAGATTGCACAAATAATTTCATAATAACATCATCTGGTACAATATTGTAATCATCAATTACATCAATGAATTTTTTTAAATGTTCTTCACAAGTTACAACATTGCTTCCTATAAATTTAGGGAGCTTTTTTCTAATTTCTTCAGGGATGGGGTTGGGATAACCAAGAATGCCATTGAAAAACAACTGCTTGCACCTTTCATGTATAACACCTAAATTTGGAAAACCAGCACCCTGGGATGTGGATGCATTTGTATTTGTAGTAGCAGAACCATTAAATCCTCTTGGTAGGGGAATGCCATCTGTCTGATTAGTTGGGTGTGCAACACCAGCTCCTTGTGTCATATTCAAAAAACCAAAATCTGTAGTTCCTGCAGACCTCTTAAGAAAATCAATTTTCTTTTTCATTTCTAATGTTGCTGCTTCTAATTCTGCCTTTTCCAGGTGTTTAGCTAGCAACTCTTGCTCTTTCTTGGCTTTTTCCAAATCTGCCTCCAGTCTTAAAGACTAGTCAAGATTTTGCTTAGGGTTGACAGGTTCATTGATTGAAATACCTATGTCTTTTTGTTTCTCCTTATCCATTGGAACCCATGTTTCAAAATTCTTGTGAACAACAGGTAGCTCATTTGTCTGTTCAGGGATGGGAACATAGTTTATAGCTTCTAAATCTAACAGTTGTCTTTTTAACTATTCAGCCCTTATCATAGCTTGTCTAATTCTTTCTTCCTTATCCCTATCCCTTTTTTCTCTGATAGCAGCCTGTTCCTAAATCCTTCTTTCTAGTTGATGAACTTCCTCAAATATATCTTTAGAGTCAGGCAAAGTCATTTCAGATTCATTCTGTTGTGCTTGAGGATTTTCTTGCTGACCCTGAGAGTCCTGAAGGCCCTGTGGTATTGAGGAACCAAGGGTGAAAGGAGGAAGAAAATCCTGACCCCCTCTACTCTTACTTCTCAACCTTCCTTGCCTTTGTGGATTCACCCTCCTATTCTGGGATATTCCTTCACCCTCCTTCTCTGTAAGGGAGTAATAATCTTCATATTAATTAAGTCCTAAATCAACCGCCTCCTCATATTCTGAGGCATTTCCTTCTTGACTAGGAGGAGGAATATTATGCTATCTAGGGTTTCCCCTCTATCTCCAAGTCATGGACATATCATTGGTATCTTTGTCCTTCTTACCTTGGTTTCTTCTAGATGTAATAGGAAGCCCACCCTGCAGACTTTCCTCAGGGTGTTCCCTACTATATGACCTTGTATTTTTGAAACTCATATTGCTATATTTTATAAAGCACTAATCATAAAAATGTTTAGAGTCACCACTCATGGAGTGTGAGATGATATCAAAACTTTTAAAACTAACTTTTTGCACTTTCAATGGAAACCACTGGATATGATAAACAAGCCAGCTAGGAGTCAAAGCTCTACTCGTACCCACATTGTTTTATAACTGATTTATAACACCAGAGACATCAAATGATTTAAATAGCCAGGTCAGGAGTCCAGCTCAACTTGGAACCTGCACTATTTACTCTTGACAATATTTCTCTATTCTCTAGTAGAATCATTGATCTAATGGTGACCTGGGAAAGCTGAATCAATCTGGGTAATGAAATTTTGAAAGTTTATAACATAAACAGTGATTCAGAACTAATTTTGCTTCTTTATTATGCTCTACTCCCCAGCAGAGTCACCCTTTTGTTGGTTCCTGAAAAGGAGTTTACACTCAAAGAGACACCAATATGCCTATGATGGATATTAAGGATTGGTTAGTTCCAAATGTGGGCAATCTATAGGCAACTAGACCAACTATAAGGATGGATAGTCCCTCTTCTACTTTTGGCTCTGTGAAACCAAGGCGGGTACACCTGATCCAATAGTATTTAACTCTTAACTGATAGTCTTAACTCTACCCCCTGTTTCTTTATAGGATCTTTCAACAAATGAAAATAGTGAGAGAATACTAAACAACAACCTATTGTTCATTGATCCTCCATCACTGGGTAGGACAACACATAAATGTAAATAAAATTGAAATTACTGGTAATGATTTTAAGATTTTGGGATTTTAAAATCTGAATCACCTTCTCAGAACAAAGATAGGAGAATACAGGCCATTGTCTTATCCATTGGGAAACAGAGTCAGAAAATAGAAAGGATCCCAAAACAACTTTGAGAACAACTAGTTTTTGAAACATAAATACAAATACCCCAACTCTTCCCTACTTATAGATAATCCTTATGCGAATTCAATGAACATATATTTTACTTTGAGTAATATTTAATCCAACTCTAGTTCAGAACTCAAAGTGAGATACATACACATAAACCCTAAAATAGGCTTAAAGATTCATAGAACAAACACAATGGAGAGGTAAAGATTTGATATTTGTATTAAGTATAACCATGATCATTTACATACAACATATTTTGAATAACAAACTTACTGGATAATGGTGCCAACTTGTATCTCTTCTCTATTATCCTGACGAAATCATACAGATTTACAATCCTCGACTGAGGATTAGGGCTTCAAAATTTCCTTTTTCTTCTTACACCTAACTCACTGAATGACCATGGGAAATCCTTTTATATACAAGGAGATGCAATAAGCTTCCTGTCATTCTAGGGTTTACAAAATATCAACCCTAAAACTTTACAACAACTACAAAATTTACAATAAATACAATCAGTCACAATGGCGAGGAAATTACAGTTGAGCCAACCTTCTTCACGTCTTTTAATGCAGTCCTTGACTAGCTGTTAACAAATCTGATCTGTAATATTTGCTGTCCATTCTGTAATGAATATTTCCTCATATCTCAACCACCCTTATGACTCAAAATTAACTGCTCTGATCTACTTTATGAAGCTGGCGGTGTATCTTCATTCTCCACAGTTGGCATGTACTGATATTTCCATTTATTATACACCTCTTCACTTGGGAACTCAAACTTAACAAATTCATCCTTCCCGATAGACAACTATTCCCATTCACTTATGATCTGTGAGATTTTCTGTTGAATGGTGTCAAACATCAATCTGGCATTTATCAACATTTTAATTGTGCCACTGAAAGAAGACTTATCACTTAAAACATTAGTGATTCATTCTGTGAGGAGCCCATTTAACTCCTCCCTCCACTGATAAGCTTCCTTAAATTCTCCTTTGTTTGTGAAAATAGGAGGCACCAGTTCATAGCTTGAAAGCATTAATTCAGTTTTCAACATACTTGTTCTCCTGATAAAATTATCCACAAAAATGTTAAAATGCACCAACTTCTTCACAATTTGATGCAATGGCTTGATTAAAGGATCCGGGTCTTCCTGTCCCTTGGATAACATACGAAATAGTTTTACATTGGGAGACCTTTCAATCCATCTTTTCAAAACTGGAGCCATTTCATCCTTCTCTTTATTAAGAACCTTAAGCAAAGAAATTAACCTATCCATATGGCCATGTATAATAGAAGACTTTAAATCTACTGCAAATTCCATAATCGCCCCTACTATTTTTTCTTCATATTTCTGATTTGCCAAAGTTGTAGCCTTTGCGTTCTCATTCCTTTCCTTTTCCAATTGTACCCTAATTTCCCTCAATTTATTTGTTTCCTCTATCAGCTTCAGCTTCTCCCAAGCAACCCTTGCATCCATATCTATTTCTGGGATTGGTGAGGGTGGAATTTCAATTATTGGGCTTGAAGATGAAGCCACCGCAGGCCTATCAGAAATTGCTAATTGAGGAGATCTTTGATCCTGTGGCCCTGATAACTGGACAATCAGTTTGTCCTTTTGAATTAGCTCAACTTTGAGCTCATTATAAGATTTAAGGACCATTTCAAATTTGAGCCTAAGCTCTTCCTTTTCTCTGGCATCCTTCTCCGCCACACTAACATTGAACTTGGCAGTTTCAAGAATTAAATTAGATGCCTCCACACCAGATGTTTCTCCCACTCTCTGAACCATTAGGCTCCCTGTATATCCTGTGGAGAAATCACTCTTCTCTTTATTTTTATCTTTATCTAAAGACCACATGACCAGAGCAGCATGATCTTCAGAAAAAGTAATTCCCCTAGCTGTCTGCATAGCCTGTTCTAGTGTAGCTAGGGTCTTTACCTTGCTCTTCCTTACTTGGTCAAAAACAATGGCATCAACAATGTCCCATTCTGGTAGGATCAGAATCCCTACTGTATGAATCATGGCTCTCCCTTCTTCTGGAGTGATCTTCTCAAATTGTCTAGCCATTTGTGCCTTGGTCTCCTCTTCTATCTCTTTCACATCTTTATCAGGGGATTGTTCCTTCTTCTTCTCACAAATCTCCTGAAACTAATTGATTTTCATTCTCCACAAAAATTATGAGAAGGCCCTGGTTTTAACAAAATCATCATCGGCAAGGAAAGAGTCACTTGCCTACTTTAGAATAGGTTCTATTTTTTTACCCTCAAATTTTTCTACTGTGAGATCCATGGCCACCTCTTTAGGTGCCTCCGGCATTCCTTCCTGCAAATCTTCATTCAAAACAAAAAGATTTCCTTCATCCCTTAACTGCACCAGCTGTTCTGCCACTCCATGCTCATCCAACTGAACAGGGGATTGAGAAGGAGAGTAAATATCCTCTGCCGGTCTTTCTTCTTCTTGTCTTTGCCTTTTTGGGGAAGGTGCCTGCACTGCTGGATCACCAAGTGGTCTTTTCCCTCTTGAAGTGGAAGGAACATCTTCAGTTCCTTGTTGTGAGGTCAGAAGGATAGTATGTCCACTCTTCTTCTGTATTGTGTACACCCCCTTAGGGATTAACTACATATATTTAGGCTAGTTTAAGATCTGCCTAGCCTTTTCTGTATTTGTCTTAGTCACAGATACCCTTTTCTCATTTACAGCACTCATGAGTCCCTGAAAATTCTCTATAAGGACATTAACTTTTCTAGCCCATGGTTCAAAACTAATTAATGGGTCATAAGTTTTATCAAAATTCTGAATAAAACCTATAGACTTGCTATAAATCACCCATTTTTCTTTCTTAATCTCCTGAGCCTGAAGGTCAAACTCATTTCTTATTATGTCTTGTGGAAAATTAAATTGATGCTCAATAAGAGCACACCTCACCTTATCTTTGAACATGCCCGAAAGGAAACCCTCTATATCCACACACCTCACCACCACCTTTGACATTCTGTAGGGTTACAAAACCCTATGCAAGTGCACCCATCCTCCTTTTGTAATTACATACTGATGTGCTAGAGTTACATCAAGAAAGAAAGTTCCTCTACCTTTGCCAGTGAGTGTGGTTTCTTGTAAATTTCCAATCTATCTTAAAATCTCAGCATATCCTAGCTTCAAAGGGACCTGATATGGAAAAATCTAAGGTGCCACTTTACTGCCATACACTCTAAATACTATGGAGACTGGATATAAAATAATGTCTCCAAAATTATGGACAATGGTAATGTCCTTGCAGTAATCCATCAGCCTAATCAATCTTAATAACTCTCCTGGGATTCTTGGATTATCAAGAAATAAAAGAGACCCAAGCCTCGATGCAAAATCCCTATCAAAGGCAATATAACTAACATCAGTTCTGTCCCAGGACAAGGCTGTGGTCCACAATTGCACTGGGAGAGTCTCTCCATATCTTTCCTTCTCAATATTCACCGTCATACTAAAAAAATTCTCACCCTTATACAAAAACATGTGCATAAGCATCGAGTACCATCCGAATGGTCTAGAGACCTTCATATTCTTAATCCCTATGAATCCTTCATGAATTATTTCAGCCAAATGAGAAGCAAAGTAAAAAATGAGGGCTAGCTGGGGGTGGAGTTGCTGCACCATCATGAACATAAAAGGTACTGGCATATGAGTCTTCTCATCATGCCCTAGGATCAAAGACAAAGACTTATAAACTGCTTGTGCCTTTTTACTGAATAAATCTAACTTGATGGGCTCTGGTGTACTTGAACTGACAGCACACATTGATCCTATCTGATCAAAATATTGCCTTAGAGGCCCTCCCCTTAGATAATCCTTCTGTGCCTCATAAATCTCAGTGAACTCCGTGAAATCTATTTTCTCTAACCCCACAGATGGTTCATTTAATGAGAAAACCTGTCTAATCTCATCCTCGTAATGCTTATCAGGTCTCTTCCGCTTATATCCTTGACACATCTTGTCACAGGATCATAGCATTTAGCAATCTGTATTAACAATTCATCATCCATGAAAACCCCAGGGCATACCAACCTCCCAATATCAAACTGCCATACATTACTGAGGGGCGCACAAGCGTTCCTTTGTGAATATGTTGATTTAAAAAGAATAAGACCGTTGTGCTTATCGCCCACTTTAGCATCTCTCATCCAATTCCCTCTGTCATAAAGACCTTCTGCAACTGAATCTCTAGGATGTCTCAGAGTGAGCTCTTTTACTCTTTGTGCCCCATTATCAGAAAATGGGAGCAACTGCATCAAATCCTCAAAAATTCCTCTCTTACTATATTCTATTTGACCAGACAAATTCCTCTTGGGCGGCATTTTGAAAATAGGGCTTCTTACTAAGATATGAATTCCCAAGAAAAATTTAAACAATATCAACTAACAATAGGAAAGAAGACCCCACAAAACTTTACAAATTTCAAATGACTTAAACACAGGAGAAAACCTACGAGGCACCTAAAAAATTTTCTGCTTGAAAGCAGTACATGAAAAAAAGATATCACCGGAGAACATACGAGAGGAGTGAAGAAAAACAATAATCAAATTCTGGTATATAACATCTACTAACAGCTCATAATTCTCCTGCACGTAACAAATTTATTCCACCATTACTGCGGTTGGCGGCCCTATCACTCACTAGACATGAAAACGTCATTCAAGAGAAAAATTCAAATTCAAGCCATTGATATATTTCATTTTCAGTGCATCGGGCGGTAGACAATCTTATCAGCAAAATCCTATAGTACCTTTAGCAAGCTAGTTCTTGACCAACGAGAACATTTCAAAATTAGCATGTGCAGAATTAAATTCCTTAAGTTCATCTTGGTCTGAGCAGTGATCTTTACACATCAACATCACCCGTGGCCAATCAAAAATGACCGCCTCATCAATATATTTAACACAGAGGACCCACCAAATAGCTTCCATCTCTTTATCCAAATCAACGGTTGTCGCTAAACTGCAAACTTAAAACCTGAGCATCTCATCCCAACGGTTTAACGACAACCATGAGATCTTGCAGCATTTTAATCATCTGAGAAACTAAGGTCCCACTGCAACACATCAGCGGGCACATATCAAATCAAAACATGCCATGTTGTAAAAGACTGACAAGTGGACCCAATCCTTTTTCCTTTCTAACTCAGAGCACTTTGAAAACAGTCAGATCACAACTGTTATCCAACCAATAAGAAGTAAACACGTCAAAGTGAACTGGCGCAATAAGGGGCCCACTGAACACTTAAGTCTTTAAGAAGATCGGACGGTTGTCGCTATATCGCGAACTTAAAATCCTCACATCTTTGATCAACGGTATAACGAGAATCATCTGATCAAACTGAAGATTAACCCTTTGGAAAACATGACCCCACAATCAAACACATCACCTTCTGTCAATCAAATCACATTGTGCCACATTTTCATATGAGCGGGTCCCTTCTGACTATCCTTTATCATCTTTAAATATGCGTCAGCCGCCACCTAGTTTTTCTGAGAACCAATAAGAACCAAAAGATTGTAATGACCTGGCACTGTTAGGACCCACCGAACCTTTTTCAAATAAAGCAAATCTGACAGCTGTCGCTATACCGCAAGCTTAACATGCAAGCATCTTGGATCAATGGTATAATGACCACCGTAGATCTTTTCCACCCTTTAAAGTCCGCAAACTCTTCCTCCAGTCGGGCCCGCCTTTGAGACAGTGGCAACTCATCGCTACATCGCATGTCAGAGAAAAATGACAATTGGGGTCTTGTGGTGTAACGATAGCCACTCATTTTGGAAAGTGAAAACCTTAGGAAAATATACCCAAAACTTAGGCTTAGAGAAATAAAAAGGAGAAGAGGGGAACGGGGGCCAACAACCTTCTAACCGCAAACGCATGACTTAAAAATGTTAAAGGCACATGCGGATTAGCACTCTTAGTGAATCAAAAAGGTAACATGGGAAAATAAAAAGGGAACAAACCAACCTAGGGTTTTGGAAGTGAGGGAGGAAAACCAAGCCAAAAATTTGGATATTTCGAAGCTACAAATGCGGAGTCAAGAAATATTTAAAAAGTGATAATAGGTACAAAGCTAGATTGGTTGCGAAGGGGTATTCAGAGGTAGAGGGAATAGATTATGGTGAAATATTCTCTCCTGTTGCAAAGTTGACATCCATTAGATTTCTGTTATCTCTCATTGCATCATATGATTTAGAGTTAGAACAGATGGATGTGAAGACAACTTTCCTTCATGGTGATTTGGAGGAAGAGATTTATATGTCACAACCTGAGGACTACATTGTTAAAGGTAAAGAATCCTTAGTTTGCAGATTAAAGAAATCTATATATGGTTTGAAGCAATCTCCTAGGATGTGGTACCTTAAGTTTGATGCCTTTGTGTTGTCAATTGGATTTGTAAGATTAAAATTAGATCATTGTGTTTATTTCAGAGTTGAAAATGATCACCTTCTTATTGTTGCATTATATGTTGATGATATGTTGCTATTTGGGAAGGGTAAGCGTATGATTTCTGATTTTAAATCTCAGTTGTCAGCACAGTTTGATATGAAAGATCCTGGGGCAGAAAGGTATATCTTTGGTATGGAAATTAGTAAAGATAGGTCTAACATAAAACTTTGGTTGAGTTAGAGTAAGTATGTGAAGTCTATGTTGGACAGGTTCAACATGGCAGATTGTAGACCACTATGTGTTCCTGTTTCTGTGGGAACAAAGTTATTTGTAGATGATTGTCCAAAATATCCTAGTGAGGTGGAGGACATGAGTAGAGTACCCTATGCTAGTGCAGTTGGCAATCTTATGTATGCTATGGTCTGTACTAGACCAAACATTGCCCAAGTAGTGGGAGTCCTGAGTTGGTTTATGGCTAACCCTGGATGGGTACATTGGGATGTAGTTAAGCGAGTATTCAGATATTTGAGGGGTACATCAAATTACTCCATATGTTACCATGGTAACTCTTCTGGATCTCCACATTTAGTTTGTATTTGTGGGTTTGTGGATTCAAATTGGGCAGGTGATATTGATAGTAGGAGATCCAGAGTGCTTATGTGTTCACTATGTTTGGTGGTGCTATCAGTTGGATGAGTAAGTGACAACCTATGGTTGCTTTGTCCACTACATAAGTTGAGTACATGGCTACTACTCATTCTTGTAAGGAAGCCATTTGGCTTAGGAGATTGTGTTCTGATGTTGGCGTTGATGCAGAACATATTACTATTTGGTGTGACAGTCAGAGTGCTATTTTCCTTGTGAAGAATCTAACTTTTCATGCCAAAATGAAGCACATTGATGTGCAGTTTCACTTTGTGAGAGATATGGTGGAAGATGGAAAGGTAAATTTGGAGAAGGTAGATATTGTGAAGAATGTTGCAAATGCATTAACGAAACCATTGGGAACTGAGAAGTTCAGATGGTGTTCGGAGTCTATAGGACTTTTGGCCTATAGCGGTTAGTTCCTGTTATGTTCCTATTGCTCTTACAAGGTGTTCGACAAGTGGGAGAATGTTAGGAATAAGGTGTCTCAACCTTGGATAATTCTTATTCTTATTATTTGTTTTGTAAAATGTATTTCTTGCAAATTATGTAATTAAGTGTGAGTGTACATGTCTAGTTGGAATGTTGATATGTCACTCCACTTGATGTGTCAGAATCTTGAATTGTGTAAGGAGATCATGGCTGAAACGGTTATGACGGATTCCTATCACATGTAAGAGATATGTCTAGAAGTTTCAATGACAGGTGAAGACATGTGGCAACTGATAAAGTTGAGTACTATACACTCTTCCCCAATCATGGGGTTCGGGTTCCTATTTTCTCAGAGAATATTTTTTTTGGGTTCCTATTTTCTCAGAGAATGGTAAAACCCTAATACGACTATCTTTGGAAGTTTCCCTAAAAAGGGAAGCACATGATATAAGAATTTTTTAGGGTTGTGAAGAAAGTAGAAGGAAGTGTATTGTTGGAACATTTTATATGTTGTCGTGATTTTTCTTCAAGAGTTGGAAATCTTCTGAAAGAACTTGCATTGCAAGTGTATTGTAAACTGCAATAGTTTTGATAAATACATTGTGTAGGTTTTGGAATGATGGGGTTTTTACCAAAAGGTTTCCCCAGGGTAAATCTTTGTGTCATTCTATATTTTCTGTATGCATGGTATGTGGCTACAATATCATTGTTAAAGTAATTAATGAATATAAAATATTAAGGGTTTAAAAGAATTTGCACAATACTTTCCTTAACAGATTAGTGTAGGAAGCTATTTCTGCACCTGAGTTTCCTTACAAAGAGGACAAGGTTCAGGAAGAGGAGGCTTTCATGGAATATGTTTTCATTGTGGAGATGAAGATCATAGGGCATTTGAATGTCCTCAATGCCAAGGACGGATAGATAGGAGGAATGAAGGCCAGGTCAAAGTGGCACATGTAGATGAAGATGTCAGATCCTCAAATTCTTAAGATGCTGAAAGAGGAGAAACACCGATTAACAGAAGAGTCCTATTGAGTGGTGAGAATGAACCTAAGAAAAGAAGGAGCCTATTTCGTACAAGGTGCAATTGTGAGGGTAAGTGTTTTGATGTGATTATTGATAGTGGTAGTACTGATAATTTTGTGTCAGAAGAGATGGTGACAAAGCTGAAGCTCAAGAGGTAGAAACATCCACATCCATATCAGGTTGCCTGGGTGTAGGATGACCACAAGGTCATTGTCAGTGAATGGTGCCTAGTAAAATTCAAGATTGGTAGGTACCATGATGAGGTACTATGTGATATCATATGTTTGGATGCATGTCACATGTTGTTGGGTAGGCCATGGCAGTTTGACATATGTGTTGTACATGATGGTCATGCGAATACCTATTCCCTAACAAAGGATGGAGTGCAACATAAGCTAAAGCCATTGAAGGAGACCGAATAAAAGGTATGTGATAATGCAAGAATAACTTTTGTTGATAGAGGAAATTTATTAGATGGTAAGCGACATGAGCATATGTGTTTTACCTTAATTCCAAAGGCTAGGAAAGAGGAAGTAGATGTCCATGTAGAAGTTATAGATTTTTTGAATGAGTTTTTGGATATTGTATCTGATAATGTACCTGATAGATTAACATCGTAAGGAAGATCAGTCATCAGATGGATTTGATTCTAAGAGCCAGTTTGCCAAATAAGGTAGCACATAGAATGACACTAGCAGAAAGTGAAGAGTTGAAGATAGATTTGAAGTTTGGTTCATCACATCATCCATAGATTGTATATGGAAGTAGTCCCAGAAATGCATCTGAGTTGATAAAGATAGATAAAGGAGAGATAAGTAGTGCTCAAGTTGAGGATTTTGTAGAACATTTGAAGAAACATCCATGAGAAGGTGAGGAAGCATATTACCAAGATGAATGCACAATATAAGGCTAAGGTAGATAAGAAAATGAGGCATAAGGAATTTCAGGCTGGAGATGAAGTCATGGTTCATTTGCAAAAGGAGAGATTTCTAGTTGGTACATACAAAAAGTTGAAAATGAAGAAGTTTGGGCCATGTCAGATACTGAAGAAGCATGATTCAAGAAATGCACATGAGGTAGAATTGCCTACTCAGCTGAATATTGCACTAGTGTTTAACATTTTAGATTTGATAGAGTATCATGAAGGAGGTGTTGAAGATGAGATCACAACAGCACAGTGGAGTATTCCAGTAACCAACTTAGCTACCAAATAGATTAAGGACATACTGGATAGTCATATTGGTGGAAGTACCAAGAATAGGGCACATGAAGAATATCTGGTCAAATGGAAAGGATGACCTGTTGAAGATTCATCATGGCTAACAAAGGAGGAGGTTAACTATCTTGGTTTCCCTCTTCACACCTGAGACGTGAGAGGTGTTGGTTCCCACTTTTTCCCACATGGTGCTAGGTTTACACTATGATGACAAACTAGTTAGTCTTTGCTCCAAAGTTTGATAAGGAAAAAGTGCCAATTGATGAGGACTGAGGGTATCCTCCTCCTTCTTCGAGCTCCACATCACTCAGGCGGGTATTGCCTCATCTGCACACTCATGACTCTTCTTGATGCACAAAAGGCTTGAAAATGTATTATTGTGGAATATTTCACAAACCCCTATAGGTATCCTATACCCCAATGAAACCATGACCTCATGCAATAACCTGTTTTACATGGAATGAGTCTGAAAACTAGAAAGGACCTCCTACTGCTACTACCAATATGAAAGGGAAAGGATTTCATTTCAATGATTGATGTTGGGTTGAATGGACTCTTAAAGTACCCTAAGCCTCTCATAGACCAGTGCCTTATCCAATGGGCAGCAAAGTCAAATACCTCATTGTAACAGAGCTATGAAACAAGAAGACAACACATTCACCTTGAATCAAATCATACATTGCCAAACCACCTGTGTACCCAAATGTGTTATCACCTATTCAAAGGATTTTAACCCTCCCCTTAGAAGAGACCTATAAATAGGTAATACATTATCCAACATCCACTAGAAGACAAGCATAAGACATCTTTGATATCCCAGCTCATACACATCTAGAAACTAGTCCTAGACCTAGTTGCTTCTGTGAAAACAACTCTACTGTAGACACTCACTGGAAATGCAAGTAGGAAAACTACAACACCCTTGATGCTATATTCAATAAGTCTAAAACCCAAATGGGGATAACTTGATAGTAGAATGAATATGCTGAAATCTCATACATAAGACATCTGTTACAACTTCATTGTATTCTCATAGCCAGAGAGGAAAGAGAGAACACCCTATATGCAGAGAAGAAGGAAAATACTATAGGAAGAACATTCATAGGACCAGGGGAATGAACCCCCAGAATGGGACCAAAAGGAAACTTGGAACCCCTTTAAATGATCTTGAAAATCCTTTTATAGGAACAAGGATTGCAACAAGAAAATGATCATTTAGAATAAAATTTAAGTCTACAACCACCTACTACAATAAGAAGAGAAAGAGTGCAGAGAAGCCTAGAAACCCAGGGAGAAATCTGATGTACAATTGTATTGTTTTCATCACCACCAGCTAACTACGAAGCAAAGTTACTATCTTCTTGTTGCAGGAAAAATAAATTTTGATGTCAGGACCCACTAGAAGAACTTCGCATGTACATAGCATAAAGATCACTGACATACAATCCCTAGCTGCCTGCAGAGAGAAAAAAGCTACTGCATTAAAGACTGACATAGTATCCCAGGAAACAAAATCAAATCAGGACAACAACCCAGATCTTCTTCATCATTATCGCAACAACAACTATCTTGCAAAAATCAAATCCGATCTACCACATTCATCGCAAATGGCCTACTACCTGAAAACCCTACAAAATAATAGTTGTCACATGATCACATAGCTAGAAACTAGGCTATGTGAACATGCAACACACCACCAAGACTTATTACTGGGTATGGAAACATTAAGAAATCGGCCACAGAGATCTCTCGAATCACACTACAACAACTAGCACTACCAAATAGATCAAAATCAATCACTAAAACCATAAATTCTGGTACTTCTTTTCACTGGGTAACCTTCTACAAATTTGAATTTGAATGGTCACTTCATTCGTGAGCTATGCCTCTTAACTGTTTATCTTTAGTTGGACAATTGTGCGATCAAGAACTTAACTGCCACATGAATCTTGGTTTACATAGTCGCATGATCGCATGGTAGTTTACTAACCCTTGCGATCATGTGACCGCAATCTCTTAGCCGTAGTCTATAGTCGATCACAAACCCCTTGAAAAGTCCTTGGCCACATCACTAGTCAGGCAACCAATCAAAAACAAGCATGTCAACAGCACTAGCACTGTGGACCACATCATAACTCCAAAACGGCAACACAAAGTGTTTGTCACATGATCGCATAGCATGAAAAAGGCTCATGTGAACATGTGACAACAAACACTCACCATTAAATGGGCACTGCAAACATGGGCCCCAACACAATGTAGCACCCCTATTGCATGATCGCATGGCCGAAAGATGGCCCTTGCGATCATGCGATAAGGCCATGAGACTGCCACCTCATCCTCCCAGTTTGACAGCAGGACCACAATACTTCCATCACCAATGGGCCCAGGGACAAGTGTCAACCGGTCGCATGATTGCATGTCAAAAAACTCTGACATGCGATCATGCAACAACCAACCACAGGATGCCACATAACCGCTAGCAGGACCACTGCCCTCCTCGCTAATGGGCCCTAGCACAAGAAGTAACCGGTTGCATGGTCGCATGTCAAAAATTTTTGACATGTGATCATGCGATAACCAATCATTTTAAAACCCTTGAAAACCCGAGCCCACCATCCGATCGCACTTGCGCAATAAGATCGACGGACAAGGAGTGTTGACAAAAGGGAAGAAGCGCAAGGTCAAAAACATCCAAGGTTTTCGGTGCCAGAAGATAAGTGCGCAAGCACAGAAAGGAAAAGGTTGAAAACAACCAGGGTTTTCATGTAGACCATAAAGGTAGCAGGGGAAACTGAAAACATCATGGGTTTTCGACACTTTGGCAAATTTTGAAACTACTTCCTGCAAACCTTAAAACTTGAATATCTCCCTGGGTTTTGCGATTCAGGAGATGCAATTAGAGCTAGAGCTAGGTGACACATAATAGAACACAGGGCCAAGAGCACACATCATGAAACACTGTGGATCTTCTTCGCACATTAAAATTGTGTTGCAGCAGGGTGGGATAACTTCAAAATTTGCATGGAAGAGGCCATTTTCAAAAGATTTTTGCTATGACTAGAAAATGACCCAACAGTGGCTCTATCTAGGGATGAAT
Organism: Chamaecyparis obtusa; assembly: GCA_027943335.1. Taxonomy (NCBI): domain Eukaryota; kingdom Viridiplantae; phylum Streptophyta; class Pinopsida; order Cupressales; family Cupressaceae; genus Chamaecyparis; species Chamaecyparis obtusa. The sequence goes on from BSBK01000412.1 coordinate 401,126, forward strand.
GCCTCTTGTAGGCATGGCAAAAATTTAGATCTCTGGGAGGAAGCAGACCACCCACAGGACAAAAACTAGGGAACCCTCACAAAAAACTAGTAGCCGAAGAGGAAAATAGGAAAGGAAAACACAACTGAAGGGGAAAGATATTTACAAAATTTACAAGCCTGAAACTGATGCAGTGAAGGTCGATAAATCCAAATCCTCAAGAACACCCATCAGTAAGCCAATTCACCGAGCGCTAGGAAATATATCGACTACGCATCAACCAAGCTCCACAAGCATTACCGAGCACCAAAATTAACCGAGCAATATGTAGACATCACCGAGCACCCATAATGTCGAGACTCCTTCGATGACCGAACATCACCGCAAATACCAAGCGTCAGAGAACACTGACACCCTTAGTTACCGAGTAACCAATAGAGATCGAGTGGGTTGGTAAACACTTAACTGAGCAACCAATCTCCCAAACCGAAATGCTCCTACATCAAAAACCTTACCTAGTGGCCCGGGGCCATCAAAAGAAAAATAGAGACCCTCTAAAAGCGAAGGTTTGATTTCCATCCACATATGCAACTGACCACCTGAAAGTGTCATAATTTTTTTTTTTACAAACATATGTGAATACCCATGGGCTGAAGAGTGAAACTGTATTGATCACTACCCATGCTCGTGCTTCACTAAAATTTTTGCAAAACTGCAACTTTGATTCATTGAAGCATGCCAACCTCTCTATCACATCTTTTTCCTTGTCTTAGTGCTCAGATCACCTTATAAGGAAACATTTCTCATCATTGAAAATATAATACCTGAAAGTTTTACAGCAAAACTTAACTTGTTGATTGGAAGGTAGGGCCGATCTAGAGCTCACCTTATAGCTCAATTAGATCCTTCGCTATGTAGAGTCGCCACCTCCTTGAAGAGAAAAATTTTGCACTTGTTTGTATCTCTTCCAACCAACAAAAACTTCATCAGGCCGCACTCTTCATCAGAAAATACACTAATCAAATAGAGATCTCAGAGTCGCCACTCAGCACGTAGTGAGAAGATTTTACTAATGTGTTTTTTTCTATCAAACTTTATGATCTTTTAACCAGACTTTGGGATGATCCAGCTAAGAAGGAAAACTTACTGTCTTTTACCTCTTCCCCAGTAGAGTCGCCATTTTGTTGGTTCCCACTTTTTCCCACACGGTGTCAGGTTTACACTATGATGACAAACTAGTTAGTCTTCACTCCAAAGTCTAACAAGGAAAAAGTGTCAGTTGATGAGGACCGAGGGCATCCTCCTTCTTCAAGATCCACATCACTCAGGTAGGTATTGCCTCATCTACACACTCATGACTCTTCTTGATGCACAAAAGGCCTGCAAATGTATTATTGTGGAATGGTTCTCAAACCCCTATAGGTATCTTGTACTCCAATGAAACCATGACCTCATGAAATAACCTACTTTACATGGAATGAGTCTGAAAACTAGAAAGGACCTCCTACTACTACTACCAACATGAAAGGGAAAGGAGTTCATTTCAATGATTGATGTTGGGTTGAATGGAATCCTGAAGTACCCTAAGCCTCTCATAGACCAGTGCCTTATCCAATGGGCAACAGAGTCAAATACCTCATTGTAATAGAGCTATGAAACAAGAAGACAACACATTCACCCTGAATCAGATCATACATTACCAAACCACCCGTGTACCCAAATGTGTTATCACCTATTCAAAGGATTTTAACCCTCCCCTTAGAAGAGACCTATAAATAGGTAATACATTAACCAACATCCACTGGAAGACAAGCATAAGACATCTTTGATACACAAGATCATACACATCTAAAAACCAGTCCTAGACCTAGTTGCTTCTATGAAAACAACTCTACTGCAGACACTCACTGGAAATGCAAGTAGAAAAACTACAACACCGTTGATGCTATAGTCAGTAAGTCTAAAACCCAAATGGGGACAACCTGATAGTAGAATGAATATGCTAAAATCTCATACATAAGACATCTATTACAACTTCATTGTATTCCCATAGCCAGAGAGGAAAGAGGGAACACCCTATATGCAGAGAAGAAGGAAAATACTGCAAGAAGAACATTCATAGGACCAGGGGAATGAACCCCCAGAACGGGACCAAAAAGAACCTTGGAACCCCTCTAAATGATCATGAAAATCCTTTTATAGGAACAAGGATTGCAACAAGAAAAAGATCATTTAAAACAAAATTTAAGTCTGCAACCACCCAGTACAACAAGAAGAGAAAGAGTGCAGAGAAGCCTAGAAACCCGAGGAGAAATCTGATGTACAATTGTATCAGTTTCATCACCACCAGCTAACTGTGAAGAAAATTTTCTATCTTCTTGTTGTAGGAAATTTTTTTTTTGATGTCAGGACCACTAGAAGAACTTCGTATGTACATAGCATAAAGATCACTGACATACAATCCCTAGCCGCTTGCAGAGAGAAACAAGCTACTGCATTAAAGACTGGCATAGCATGCCAAGAAACAAAATCAGATCAAGACAACAACCCAGATCTTCTTCATCATTATCACAACATCAACTGTCTTGCAAAAATTAAATCCAATCTACCACATTCATTGCAAACGGCCTACTGCCTGAAAACCCTGCAAAACAACGGTTGTCACATGACCGCATAGCCAGAAACTGGGCTATGCAAAGATGTGACACACCACCAAGACTTATTACTGGGTACAAAAATATTAAGCAATCGGCCACAGAGATCTCCCGAATCACACTACAACAACTGGTGCCACCAAATAGATCAAAATAAATCACTAAAACCATAAATTTTGGTACTTCCTATTGCTAGGTAACCTTCTACAAATTTGAATTTGAATGGTCACTTCATTCACAGGCTACACCACTTAACTGTTTATCTTTAGTCACGTAATTGCGCGGTCAAGAACTTAATCGCCACAGGAATCCTGGTTTACATAGTTGCATGATCGCATGGCACTTTACTAACCCTTATGATCATGCAACTGCAATCTCTTAGACATGGTCTACATTCAATCACAAACCCCTTGAAAAGTCCTTGGTGACATCACCAGTTAGGCAACCAATCAAAAACAAGCACGTCAGTAGCACTGGCACTGTGGACCACCTCATAACTCCGCAACGGTGACACAAAGTGTTTGTCGCATGATCGCATAGCATGAAAAAGGCTCATGCGAACATGTGATAACAAACACTCACCACCGAATGGGCACTGCAAACATGGGCCCCAGGACAATGTAGCACCCCTGTCGCATGATTGCATGGCCGAAAGAAGGTCCTTATGATCATGCGACAAGGCCACGAGACTACCACCTCATCCTCCTAGTCTGATAGTGGGACCACAATACTTCCATCACCAACGGGCCCAGGAACAGGTGTCAATTAGTCACATGATCGCATATCAAAAAACTCTGACATGTGATCATGTGACAGCCAACCACAAGATGCCACATAACCGCCAGCAGGACCACTACCCTCCCCGCCAATGGGCCCCAGCACAAGAAGTAACCAGTTGCATGGTTGCATGTCAAAAATTTTTGACATGCGATCATGTGACAACCAATCATTTTAAAACCCTTGAAAACCTGAGCCCACCATCTAATCGCACTTGCGCAATAAGACCGATGGACAAGGAGTGTCGACAAAAGGGAAGAAGCGTGAGGTCGAAAACATCCAAGGTTTTTGGTGCTAGAAGATAAGCGCACAAGTGCAGAAAAGAAAAGGTTGAAAACAACCAAGGTTTTCATGTAGACCATAAAGGTAGCAGGGGAAACTGAAAATATCATGGGTTTTTGATATTTTGGCAAATTCTAAAACTACTTCCTGCAAACCTTAAAACTTGAATATCTCCTTAAGTTTTGCAATTTATGGGATGCGATCAGAGCTGGAGCTAAATGACACATAATAGAACATGGGGCCAAGAGCGCACACCATGAAACACTGTGGATCTTCTTCACACATTAAAACTATGTTGCAGCAGGGTGGGATAACTTCAAAATTTGCATGGAAGAGGCCATTTTCAAAAGATTTTTGCTATGACTGGAAAATGACCCAACAACAGGGTCACTTATCAAATGACCCCAGGTGTCTGATGCAGGAGCATCCTAGGTGTAAGAGCAATCTTGCATCACCCAAAAATATTTTTTTTTCTTTTCAATAAGGGCTATCTTGTGCAAAGCTACTATTTATGGAAACTTTCTATTTTTAGTAAGTTGGTCATACGATCTCAGAATGTTCTGATTTCACATGTGGAGGTTCATCTCAGTCATATTAGCCTATAGTAAAGTTTCATTACTAGATCAAGTCTAGTTTTGAAGATATTAAAAATTTTCAATTTTGGAAACAGGATACAAAAACTTTGAACTCAGTTTTGAAGGCTTTAGATACCTCGGATGAGGTCAAATTTTTGGCTGAGTGAAGCTTGCTTGATTCAGGCACTGTAGAGCTCCTTGTGCCCTTTCTGGAATGGGGTCATAATAGTCAATCGGGTCAACTGGTGATGACTTATGGTCTTCGAAAGTTGGGTCACTTGAAATGGTAGAAACTAATTTTCTTTCAAAATTTCTATTTGAATTTTAAAATTTATTTTGAGCTGACTTTGATGTAATAAAATAAAAAATAAAATAATGCTAAGTCTGGTCGGCCTTTAGGGCTAAATTTTTGGAACCTTCTTGGGTGGTGAAAATTGCCTATATAAAAAAGGCTTGTAGTGTTGTCTAGGACAGTTCTGGGTAGTAGTTCTGGGTATTGATTCGAGGCTTTGTCCTATAGAATATTGTAAGGGCATGCCCATGTGGCTTTGCATATTGTAATTCTAAAAGTTTTTAATTTCACATTTGTGGAGATAATAAGAAGCCCATTTTCTATTTTTGCATATTGTTGTTATTTCTCTATTTCTGTTATATGTTTGTGGTATTAAGGGGAGCACCCTTCATCAAGTGGTATCAGAACAGATGTTACTAAGTGTGTAAATAGATCACCGACTATGAGACAGTTTGCACCGTGACTGTGGTTATGGTTTCAATGTGCATCACGAAAATGCCTCCATGAGGAGAACGTGGTAGAAGAGTTGGTGTTGTAACACCTGAGGTTAGAGCGCTCCAGAGACAAGTGAGAGCATTGCAAGAAGAGATTCATAGAGAAATGAATCTTAATGTCAGAAATGAAAGTGAGGATGAAGCTGAAGAAGATCAAGAAGGAGAAGTCGAAGTTGTGAACCAAGAGGAAGAAAGACTTTTCCAAGCCATCTCAAAGATCGGGAAAAGACCTAAGATTGAGGTTCTGACATTTTCTAAAAATTTTAACCTAGAGGAATTGATCGACTAGATCAATGAACGTGAGGAATATTTTGAGTATGAAGATATCGATGATCCTGATTAGGTCAAGTTTGCGAAGGCCAGACTGAAGGGTCATGCGAAGATCTGGTGGTAAGAGATTCAATTGGAGTGAAATCAAAGAAAGGATAAAATCAGAAGATGGGTTTGGATGGTGGATAAATTGAAGTGATAGTTCATCCCTGTTGATTATGAGCTTGATCTATTGAGAAAAATGCAAAGTTTGAAGCAAGCGGGAAGATCTTTTAAAGAGTATATAGAGGAGTTCTATCGAATCCTCATCAGAATAGGACATGTGGAAGTTGACAAGGAGAAAGTGGCCCATTACCTTAATGGGTTGAGGCCAAGCATTTAGGAGGAGTTGAATTTGGTTTGAATGAACAGTATTGAAGAGGCATACCAGTTTGCCCTAAAGGTAGAGGAAAAGATGAACAAGAAGTTTGAGAGAAGACAAAGAAGAAGAGGTCATGATGGAAGATTTGGTGGATGGTCATATGAAGATCGAAATGAAGATCCAAAAAAGTAGGATGAGGTTAGTAATAGTCAGAATCAGAAAGGAGATAATTTTAATCGTTTCCAAGATCAGAACAATAGAGATCAAAGAGGAAGACGAAGAGGACAAGGTTCAGGAAGAGGAGGCTTTCGTGGAACATGTTTTCACTGTGAAGAAGAATTTTATCGAGTATTTGAATATCCTCAGCACCAAGAAAGGACATATGGGAGGAATGAAGGCTAGGTTAGAGTGGCACATGTAGATGAAGATGCCAGATCCTTAAATTTTGAAGATGCTGAAAGAGGAGAAATGCCAATTGATAGAAGAGTCCTATTGAGTGGTGAGAATGAACATGAGCAAAGAAGGAGCCTGTTTCGCACCAGTTGCAAGTGTGAGGGTAAGTGTTGTGATGTGATTATTGATAGTGGCAGTACTGATAATTTGGTGTTAGAAGAGATGGTGACAATGTTGAAGCTAAAGAGGTAAAAACATCCACATCCATATTGGGTTGCCTGGGTGCAGGATGACCACAAGGTCATGGTCAGTGAACAGTGCCTAGTAAAGTTTAAGATTGGCGGGTACCATAATGAGGTACTATGTGATATCATATCTTTGGATGCATGTCACATATTGTTGGGTAGGTCATGGCAGTTTGACAGATGCGCTATACATGATGGTCATCCGAATACCTATTCCCTGACAAAGGATGGAGTGCGACATAAGCTAAAGCCATTGAAGGAGACCGAAGAAAAGGTATGTGGTAATGCAAGAATAACTTTTGCTGATAGAAGAAATTTTTTAGATGGTATGCGGCATGAGCATATGTGTTTTACCTTAATTCTAAAGGCTGGGAAAGAGGAAGTAGAAGATGTACCTATAGAAGTTGCAGATTTGTTGAATGAGTTTTAGGATATTGTATCTTATAATATACCTGATAGATTACCACCGGTAAGGAAGATCAGTCATCAGATGGATTTGATTCTAGGAGCCAGTTTGCCAAATAAGGTAGCACATAGAATGACACTAGTAGAAAGTGAAGAGTTGAAGACACATTTGAAGTTTGGTTCATCACATCATCCATAGATTGTATATGGAAGTAGTCTCAAAAATGTATCTGAGTTGAGAAAGATAGATAAAGGAGGGATAAGTAGTGCTGAAGCTGAGGATTTTGCAGAACATCTGAAGAACATCTATGAGGAGGTGAGGAAGCATATTACCAAGATGAATGCGTAGTATAAGGCTAAGGCAGATGAGAAAATGAGGCATAAGGAATTTCAAGCTGGAGATGAAGTCATGGTTCATTTATGGAAGAAGAGATTTCTAGTTGGTACATACAAGAAGATGAAAATGAAGAAGTTTGGGCCATGTCAGATACTAAAGAAGCATGATTTAGGAAATGCATATGATGTAGAATTGCCTACTCAGCTAAATATTTCACCAGTGTTGAACATTTCAGATTTGACATAGTATCATGAAGGAGGTGTTGAAGATGAGATCACAATAGCACAGTGGAGTATTCTAGCAACCATCTCAGCTACCAAAGAGATTGAGGACATACTGGATAGTCGTATTGGCAGAAGTACCAGGAACAGGACATATGAAGAATATCTGGTCAAATGGAAAGGATGACCTATTGAAGATTCATCATGGCTAACAAAGGAGAAGGTTAATTATCTTGGTTTCCCTCTTCACACCTGAGACGTGACAGGGTCACTTCTCAAATTACCCCAGGTATTTGTTGTAGGAGCATCCTGGGTGTAAGAGCAATCTTGCATCACCCAAAAATATTTTTGTTTTCTTTTCAATAAGGGCTATCTTGTGCAGAGATGCTATTTATGGAAACTTTCTATTTTTAGTAAGTTGGTCATACAATCTTAGAATGTTTTGATTTCACATGTTGAGGTTCATCTCAGTCATATCAGCCTGCTAGTAAAGTTTCATTGCTAGATCAAGTCTAGTTTTGGAGATATTGAAAATTTTCAATTTGGAAACAGGTTACAGAAACTTTGAACTCAGTTTTTAAGGCTTTAGAGGCCCCGGATGAGGTCAAATTTTCGGCCAAATGAAGCTTGCTTGATTCAAGCACTATAGAGCTCCTCGTGCCCTTTTCGAAATAGGGTCATAACAATCAATCGGGTCAACTGGTGATGACTTATGGTCTTCGAAAGTTGGGTCACCTAAAATGGCGAAAAATAATTTTCCTTCAAAATTAATGTTTTGATGCAGGAGCATCCTGGGTGTAAGAGCAATCTTGCATCACCCAAAAATATTTCTATTTTTGTATTCAATAAGAGTTATTTTGTGCAGAGCTACTATTTATGGAAAGTTACTATTTTTGGTAATTTTAGTATGTGCTCAGAATGATCTGATTTCTTTCTTGGAGGTCCACTTTGGTTGTATAAGTCTGCCAGTAAAGTTTCATTGCCAGATCAAGTGTATATTGGAAGATATTGAAGATTTTCGGTATTGGCAGCAGGATACAGAAACTTTGAACTCAGTTTTGAAGGCTTTAGAGGCCCCGGATGAGGTCAAAAATTTGGGTGACAGGCGCTTGCGCTAGTCAAGCCTGTAGAGTGCTTCGTGGCATTTCCGAAATGGGGTTATAATAGCCGAGTGGGTCAACTAGTGATGACTTATGGTCTTCGGAAGTTGGGCCACCTGAAATGGTAGAAAATAATTTTCTTCAAAATTTTTATTCGGGTTTCAAAGATTATCTTAAGCCGACTATGATGTAATAAAATGTAAAATAAAATAATTCTAAGTTTGGTCGGCCTTATTGGTTAAAATTCTGGAACCTTCCCAGGCGATGAAAAATTGCCTATATAAGGAAGGCTGTATTATTGTCTTAGGAGTTCAGAATAGTTCTGGGTAGTAGATCTGGGTAATAGTTCGAGGCTTTGTCCTACAGAATATTGTAAGGGAATGCCCATGTGGCTTTGCATATTGTAATTCTGAAAGTTTGTAATTCCACATTTGTGGAGATAATAAGAAGCCAATTTCTTTTATTCTTGCATATTGTTATTGTTTCTCTATTTCTGTTATGTGTTTGTGGTCTTAAGGGGAGCACCCTTCATCAAGTGGTATCAGAGCAGGAGTTCTTGAGTGTGTAAACAGATCACCGACTGTGAGGTAGTTTGCACCAGGACCGTGGCTAGGGTTTCAGCGTGCATCGCGAAAATGCCTCCACGAAGGGAACGTGGCGGAAGAGCTGGTGTTGTGACACCTGAGGTTAGAGAGCTGCAGAGACAAGTGCGAGCATTGCAAGAAGAGATTCGCAGAGGAATGAATCTTAATGTCAGAGATGAAAGCGATGATGAAGCCGAAGAAGAATATCAAGAAGGAGAAGTTGAAATTGTGAACCAGGAGGAAGAAAGACTTTTTCGGGCGATTTCCAAGATTGGGAAAAGACCTAAGATTGAGGTTCCTACATTTTCTGAAAATCTTAACCCAGAAGAATTGATCGACTGGATCAATGAATGTGAGGAGTATTTTGAGTATGAAGATGTTGAGGATCCTGATAGGGTCAAATTTGCGAAGGCCAGACTGAAAGGTCATGCGAAAATCTGGTGGCAAGAAATTCAATTAGAGCGAAATAGAAGAGGAAAAGATAAAATCACAAGATGGGATCGGATGGTGGAAAAATTGAAGCGACAGTTCATTCCTGTTGATTATGAGCTTGACCTACTGAAGAAAATGCAAAGTTTGAAGCAAGCGGGAAAATCTGTTCAGGAGTATACAGAGGAGTTCTATCGACTCCTCATCAGAACAGGCCATGCCGAAGCTGATAAGGAGAAAGTTGCCCGATACCTTAATAGGTTAAGGCCAAGCATTCAGGAGGAGTTGAATCTGGTTCGAATGAACAGTATTGAAGAGGCATACCAGTTTGCCCTAAAAGTAGAGGAAAAGCTGAACAAGAAGTTTGAGAGCAGACAAAATGGAAGAGGTCGCGGTGGATGATCTGGTGGATGGTCATATGGTGGCCGAAATGAAGATTCGAAAAAGAAGGATGAGGCCAGTAGCAGTCAGAATCAGCGAGGAAACAATTCCAATCGCTTCCAGGATCAGAATAATAGAGATCAAAGAGGAAGGGGAAGAGGACAAGGATTTGGAAGAGGTGGCTTCCGTGGAACATATTTTCACTGTGGAGAAGAAGGTCATAGGGCATTTGAATGTCCTCAGCGCCAAGGCAGAACGGACGGAAGAAATGAAGGCCAGGCTAGAGTTGCACATGTAGATGAAGATGCCAGATCATCAAATTCTGAAGATGCTGAAAAAGGAGAAACGTTGATTAACAGAAGAGTCTTGTTGAGTGGTGAGAATGAACCTGAGCAAAGGAGGAGCTTGTTTCGCACCAGGTGCAAGTGTGAAGGTAAATGTTGTGATGTGATTATTGATAGTGGAAGCACTGACAATTTGGTGTCAGAAGAGATGGTGACAAAGTTGAAGCTCAAGAGACAGAAACACCCACATCCATATCGGATTGCTTGGGTACAGGATGACCACAAGGTCATGGTCAATGAACAATGCCTAGTGAAGTTCAAGATCAGCGAGTACCAAGATGAGGTACTATGTGATATCATCTCTATGGATGCATGTCATATGTTATTGGGTAGACCGTGGCAGTTTGACAGATGTGCTGTACACGATGGTCGTGCGAATACCTATTCCCTGACAAAGGATGGAGTGCGACATAAGCTAAAGCCATTGAAGGAGACCGAAGAAAAGGTATGTGGTAATGCAAGAATAACATTTGTTGATGGAAGGAAATTCCTAGATGGTATGAGGCATGAGCATGTATGTTTTGCTTTAATTCCAAAAGCTGGTAAAGAGGAAGTAGAAGATGTTCCTGTAGAAGTTGCAGATTTGTTGAATGAGTTTCAAGATATTGTATCTGATAATGTGCCTGATGGATTACCACCAGTCAGAAAGATCAGTCATCAGATGGACTTGATCCCAGGAGTGAGTTTTCCGAATAAGGCAGCACATAGAATGACACTTGCAAAAAGTGAGGAGTTGAACAGACAAGTACATGAACTGCTACAGAAAGGATTGATCCGTGAGAGTCTGAGTCCCTGTGCTGTACCAGCGGTATTAGCACCAAAGAAGAATGGAGAGTGGAGGATGTGTACAGATTCTAGGGCAATAAACAAGATCACAATCAAGTACAGGTTTCCATTGCCACGAATGGATGATATTATGGACTGTTTGAGTGGAGCTGTGTATTTCTCAAAGATAGATCTGAAGAGTGGATATCATCAGATTCGGATCAGAGAAGGAGATGAATGGAAGATTGCCTTTAAGACAAAGGAAGGACTATATGAGTGGTTAGTCATGCCTTTTGGGCTAACCAATGCACCGAGCACTTTCATGCGGCTCATGAATGAGGTTCTGAAAGAATTTCTAGGTAAGTTTGTCATTGTTTACCTAGATGATATTTTGATTTTTAGCAAGACATTGGAGGAACATATGATGCATATTCGTATGGTGTTTGAGAAGTTGAAAGATGAGAAATTGTTGATTAACTTGAAGAAGTGCAGTTTTGTGAAGAAAGAGTTAGTGTATTTGGGATTTGTAGTTTTAGCAGAAGGTCTAAAAATGGACCCAGAGAAGGTACAGGCTATCCTTGAATGGCCTACTCCAAGGAGTGCTACTGAGGTAAGATCTTTTCATGGTCTAGCTAGCTTTTACAGAAAGTTTATCAAAAATTTTAGCAGTATTTGTGGACCCTTGACTGAAACAATGAGAGGGGATAGAAAAGAGTTTAAGTGGACTAATGGGGCAGAAAAGAGTTTTCAATTGTTGAAACAAAAAGTTACAGAACAACCTATTTTAGCACTTCTAGATTTTAATAAGGTGTTTCAAGTAGATTGTGATGCTAGTGGTACTGCAATAGGAGCTGTTATGAGCCAAGAAGGTAAACCTGTTGCTTATTTCAGTGAGAAGTTAAATGATGCCAAGAGGAAATATTCTATTTATGATCAAGAATTTTATGCTATAGTTTAGGCATTAAAGAAGTGGAGACATTATCTACTTCCTAAGGAGTTTGTTTTGTATACTGATCATGAAGCTTTGCAATATTTGAATAGTCAAGGAAAATTGAATCAAAGGCATTTGAAATGGGTTGAGTTTTTGCAGAGTTATACATTTGTTTTGAAACACAGGAGTGGAAAGTCTAATAAGGTTGCAGATGCTCTTAGCAGAAGGCAACTATTGCTGACAAAAATGCAGATTGAAGTGGTTGGGTTCAAAGAACTCAAGAATTTGTATCCAGAGGATCTTGATTTTGGTGAAGCTTGGAAAGCTTGTACAGAACCTGTTACTCTAGACAGGACAAAATGGTTGGATTTCATCATCCAGGATAATATGCTATTCAGAGGGAGTCAGTTGTGCATTCCACGAAGTTCTATGAGGGAGAATCTCATCAAGGAGAAGCATAGCGGAGGATTGGCTGGACATTTTGGTCATGACAAAACCTTTGGTTTGGTTAGTGAGAATTATTATTGGCCACAGTTGCAGCAAGATGTGAAGAAGTTTGTACAGAGTTGCAGAGTATGTCAGATGGAAAAAGGAGTGAAGTAGAATACAGGGTTGTATCAGCCATTATCTATACTAGAGAAGCCTTGGGAGGATATTAGCATGGACTTTGTTCTTGGTTTACCGAGGACACAGCGGGGACACGATTCAATTTTTGTGGTAGTTGATAGATTTTCAAAGATGGCACATTTTATTCCCTGCAAGAAGACTAATGATGCTGTTCATGTAGCAGAATTTTTTTTCAGAGAAGTAGTGAGACTTCATGGTTTGCCAAAGACCATAGTTTCAGATCGGGACACTAAGTTTGTTGGATATTTCTGACATACATTGTGGAAGAAGTTGAAGACAGATTTGAAGTTTAGTTCATCACATCATCCACAGACTGATGGACAGACAGAGGTGGTGAATAGAAGTTTGAGAAATTTGCTGAGATGTTTGGTTGGAGATAAGCCAACAGGATGGGATTTGATTTTACCACAGGCAGAATTCACATACAATAATTCTGTCAACAGGAGCACTGGTAAATCACCATTCCAGATTGTATATGGAAGTAGTCCAAGAAATGCATCTGAATTGAGGAAGATAGGTAAAGGAGAAATAAGTAGTGCTGAAGCTGAGGATTTTGCAGAACACTTGAAGAACATCCATGAGGAGGTGAGGAAGCATATTACCAAGATGAATGCACAGTATAAGGTTAAGGCAGATGAGAAAAGGAGGTATAAGGAATTTCAGGTTGGTGATGAAGTCATGGTTCATTTGCGGAAGGAGCGGTTTCCATTTGGTACATATAACAAGCTGAAAATGAAGAAGTTTGGACCATGTAGGATACTGAAGAAACATGATTCAAGAAACGCATATGAGGTAGAATTGCCTACTGAGCTAAATATTTTACCAGTGTTTAACATTTCAGATCTGACAGAGTATCATGAAGGAGGTGTTGAAAATGAGATCACAGCAGCACAGTGGAGTATTCCAGCAACTAGTTCAGACACTAAGGAGATCGAAGATATACTGGACAGTCATGTTGGCAGAAGCACAAGGAATAGGACATATGAAGAATATCTGGTCAAGTGGAAAGGATGACCTGTTGAAAATTCATCATGGCTGACAAAGGAGGAGGTTAGCTGTCTTGGTTTTCCTCTGCACACCTGAGTCGTGACAGGGTCACTTCTCAAATTACCCCGGGTGTCTGATGCAGGAGCATCCTGGGTGTAAGAGCAATCTTGCATCACCCAAAAATATTTCTGTTTTTGTATTCAATAAGGGTTATTTTGTGCAGAGCTACTATTTATGGAAAGTTACTATTTTTGATAATTTTTGTATGTGCTCCGAATGATCTGATTTCTTTCTTGGAGGTCCATTTTGGTCGTATAAGTCTGCCAGTAAAGTTTCATTGCCAGATCAAGTGTATATTGGAAGATATTGAAGATTTTCGGTATTGGCAGCAGGATATAGAAACTTTGAACTCAGTTTTGAAGGCTTTAGAGGCCTCGGATGAGGTTAAAAATTTGGGTGACAAGCGCTTGCGCCGGTCAAGCCTGTAGAGCGCTTCGTGGCATTTTTGAAATAGGGTTATAATAGCCGAGCTGGTCAACTGGTGATGACTTATGGTCTTCGGAAGTTGGGCCACCTGAAATGGCGGAAAATAATTTTCTTCAAAATTTCTGTTTGGGTTTCAAAGGTTATCTTGAGCTGACTATGATGTAATAAAATGTAAAATAAAATAATTCTAAGTTTGGTCGGCCTTATTGGCTAAAATTCTGGAACCTTCCCAGGCGGTGGAAAATTGCCTATATAAGGAAGGCTGTATTATTGTCTTAGGAGTTCAGAATAGTTCTGGGTAGTAGATATGGGTAATAGTTCGAGGCTTTGTCCTACAGAATATTGTAAGGGAATGCCCATGTGGCTTTGCATATTGTAATTCTGAAAGTTTGTAATTCCACATTTGTGGAGATAATAAGAAGCCAATTTCTTTTATTCTTGCATATTGTTATTGTTTCTCTATTTCTGTTATGTGTTTGTGGTCTTAAGGGGAGCACCCTTCATCATGTTTGGGTTTCAAAAGTTATTTTGAGCTAACTTTGATGTAATAAAATGAAAAATAAAATAATTCTAAGTCTGGTCAGCCCTTAGGGCTAAATTTTTGGAACCTTCTCGGGCAGTGGAAATTGCCTATATAAAGAAGGCTCGTAGTGTTGTCTAGGGCAGTTCTGGGTATTTATTCGAGGCTTTGTCTTACAGAATATTGTAATGGAATGCCCATGTGGCTTTGCATATTGTAATTCTAAAAGTTTATAATTCCACATTTGTGGAGATAATAAGAAGCCCATTTTCTATTCTTGCATATTGTTGTTGTTTCTCTGTTTCTGTTATGTGTTTGTGGTATTAAGGGGAGCACCCTTCATCAATTTTTTTATAAAGATTTGATCATTTTATATATGTATTCTGAAAGCAATTGTACATTTAGGAAGTATTAAATAAACCTTATCTGAGCTGAACATTTTTATTTGAAGCAAAGTAATTAGTTGATAAAATAAATTAATTTTTTTGGAAATTATCATATTTCAAATCTAATATAAAGAATTTGTGCAAGAGAAAATAAATTAAAAATTAAAAATCATATATGAAGAATATATTGGGAAGCAAAACATTTAACCATCAAAAGTCATTCATATGACATCAATAATAGACAATATAGAAATAATCATATTTAATTATTGATGAATACGATCATATGATATAAATGTGAAAACCTCGACTAATTAACAAGTTTATATATCCATGGCAAAATGAGACTATCCATTCTGTACAATGTAAAAGATATAGAAGGATATCATTATGGAGACATTTGTTTTGTTTGTCTATTATTTAACTCAAAAAATTATTCTATTAGGTCACATTGTAATGAATATTAAATCACAATAATGATAAAGAAATAAATAGGATTGTGATGTTGAATTAAATAAAAATATAAGGTTATTCCTTTTATAATATATTAGTCTGTATTGTAATTTAAGACTAAATTATAATGAAAATATCTTTTCATATAGAAAGCTAATATTTTTATAATTATCAATTTTGATGTTACTTTTAATTTTCTCTAGCAAAATTGTTAAAGAATTTTAATGTGAAGTGGTGCAGAAAACAATGGTGTAAACATAAGTTATTAGTACTTTCCCGTAGGCTAAGTACTATTGTATCACTTTTTAGTTTTTTAGTGTTAACTAGTGATTAAATGAAACTCTTTCTGCTAATAAGAATTTATTATATTTTCTATTTTGCCATAAATTTAGATTTTGTAAAGTTTAAATGTAATAGTTTTAAGTTTATAATTTATAAAAATCATTTCTCTATCATTTGATTAGCTACATCAAATGAGGTCTTATACACGAGAAGGAATGTGAAATGTGAAAGTTATTTCCACTTTTTAACCATATTGCATTATTCTTAACACAACTATTTGAGAAATATAATAATAATATTTATGGATATTTTTATTATGTTTATTATCATAAATTAAATTATATTATATTTTTATATAATATAAATATTAAATATATTAATAATGTAAATAAAAAACTATGAAATATATGCATACATTGGTTGAATCATTTATAATAAAATTAAACTTATTTTATACTTTTCAAAATAATTTAAATTAACCTAAAAATTAAATAAAATTAATTATAATTTATAATTTATATTATTAAAATAATTATAATTAAAAATAAAAATATCTATTGCTACATCTATAATTATATAAACTAATATAATTATTATCATACAGTTTTATAATTAATTAAAATAAATTTAAAAATTATAATAATTTATTAATATTAGAATTATATTTAAAATTAAAAACTAATATAATTATTATCTAATATTTTATAATTAAATATAATATATTTAATAATTATAATATATTTAATAATTATAATATATTTAATAATTATAATATATTTATTAATATTAGAATTATATTTAGATATAAATTAAAATTAATTATAAAGGGAAAGGCTACTAAAATATTATTTTAAAGATTTTAATTATTATCATTCATATATAAAGATTCTTATAATAAATATAATAAAATTAGATTTAAATCTAGAAGAAGTACGTGGCACTTGTTAATAATGCACTAAGATTGCTTATGATATTTGAAGATGCTTTAAAATTATTTGAACAATAATTTGAAGATCTCGTGATGTTTTTTTAAAAAATATTTCATATAGACTGATAGAGACTATTAACTAATGCAATTTGATTTGTTTTAAAATATTATACTTCATATTTATTGTCCATCAAACAAAGATTAAAGCTTAGCGAAAAAAATATATTTTGCTTGTTCTTGGAAATTCGCGATTCTTGAAAAAATCACCATTACAAACACTACATTTTAAAAACACCGTCCTAACATAACTTGAAGGGCAACTACAGATATTAGATCCAAATGGCGGCTGAGATAATAATGTGAAGTGGTGGAGAAAATGGTAGAGGATTGTGAGAGAATTACGTAAGCTCTTTAGTTTTATAATATTATATTTTGTACTGATGTTTCATACAATAGAGAACAATAATATACCATACTCGGCAGTAATAACATACCGAATGAGAAAAAGAGTGCAAATCTTTTGTTTACTTTAGAAGGATCCTATGTCGAAGCATCAGACTGATCACATGTGATTCATTATCCATACAAATTTCTTGTTTGCTCTTCGTTAAGATAAACAATGATTAAATTAAAGAAGATATATTCACCTTAGCAAACTTGTATTATATTAACTTTTGAGCATTTGTACAATTTTGAATTGTGTATTTAGAATGTTGGTGTTTAAATGTACAATTGAAATTTTCTATGGAAGGAAAGTCAAAAAGTTTTCCATCGTTGCATATTAGCATAGATAAATTTTATATTTATATTTTTATATATGGTTTAATCTATTAATCAATATACCATTTTTTGCAGTAATGGATAAATTACACAAATGTCGAAGAAATCATGCAAAGTGAATTTTTAGTCAGATTGTATTGAATATTGTGAAAGATGGACATAAGGAAGATTTATTAGACAACCTTTATATTGATATATAAACATCAATTCTCCCCAAAGATGCTGACATAATTTGCAAAAATAAGTAGTAAAGATTCAAAGTATTTCTCCAAAAATAAAAATTTAAGAGACAACTATATCACATGGTCATTTCTATCCCAATCTTCAAATTTCAAGGCAACGAGAGAAAGCCCACCAAGAATCACAACAATTGATGCTTTGATTAATATTTATCTAACCATTCCACAACAGTTTGTGGAAAAACAATCGAAGTAGTCATGACGATTTAAAGGTTGTTATGAATTGAGAGTGGAAGCCACAGATCGAGCCCATAGTTTGAGGTGCTTTTTCATTTCTTCTCCTTTCTCCCCATTTGGTGAAGGCAATCTTTCATGGGTAGTAATAAATAAATACTTCAGCCCAGGTACAACATTTACTAATCTTGGGCTCAGCTGATCCTTGTTGAACGGGAAGCCAAATTGGATGAATCCTCTTATTTCTTGGAACTCCACATCCATTGTACTCATATTGGGACCTCTGTATTCAAATTCCTTTCTTTTGCTCATCTGGATGGAAATATTTCTTTTTTTTCCTATCACCTAGTTTTTGAGTATAAAAATCCAGTTGGGCTCAAATCTATCTCAATCTTCGTATTTCAAGGCAATGAGAGAAAGGCCAAGAATCACAATAGTCAGCGCTTCGATTAATATTTCTCTATCAAATCCAGAGAAGTTTGTGGCGAAAGAGAAATAATCATATGATGATTTAAGGGTTGTTATGAATTGAGAGTGGAAGCCACAGATCGAGCCCACAATTTTAGGCATTGTTTCAGGGTATGTGCAAGAAGATGAGGGGCCAAAAAGTGGCGATGTGAAAAATATTCACTTTTCACTCGTCCAAAAGTGCATGAAAGCGCTTGTTGACTTTTTAGTAGGCCTGGGTGTTAGTACACCTGGGCAAGCCTGCCACCAAAGCACATTCCTAATAGGGTACCCAAAAATATCAGGTACCCGATAATATTGAGTACTCGATATTTTTGGGTACTTGATAACTGTGGCATATATCCCGCACCCGCGAGCCCTATTATTCATTTCCTAGCATGATTTTATCATTTTCTAGCCGTGGTTTTTTGATACCCGATATATTTTCGAATACTTGATATTCGAAACGTCAAATTCGACTTCAAGCATATTTGGTAAGTAGTTAATTGTATATTTTTATTAATTTATTTCATTTTCATTGTAAATGTAGTGTTTTTTTAAAAATAGGGTTTTGTATTTATATTTGTAATAATATTTGAAACTTAGATTTGTTTTTTATTTAATCGGGCATGGCTGACAACAAGGAAGAAAATAACCCTCCAAATAACAATCCTGAAAACAATCCCTCATATCTAAACCTTAAATCTTTACAAGATTTGATAGAAGAAAATTTGAACATAATACGAGGTTTCCAAAACACGTATCAAAATATACCTACATTAGCTCCCATGCTTACCACACTAAATACAATTGTTGGAAATATTGACACACTCATGCAGTAACATAATGTTGCTCTTCATTGGCATGATGATATGCACGACCAATTTGATGACGAGCTTGACCATGATGGGATTGCAGCCCTTAATATAACTAAGGAAGATATAGCTGCCCTTTTTGTCGATCCTAAAACTGGAATACCAGTTGACCCCAAAAAGCCCAAATTATCAATAAAATGGTGCACAAATGAAGCAATGTGCACAAACTTTTGGGATCACTGGTGGATGGTTTTTGATAAACCACCACATAGCAATTTGGAGGTCCCATTTTATTTCCTTAAAAAATTGTATGTTGAGTTTGTGCTTGGTCAACATGTTGATGATTGGAGTATGAGGCCCAACATGGGCATAGGTAGAGGAGCTCCTCAGACTAGGCCATCTTCCCAGCACCGAAAGGCCACTACCTTTGTCCCCCCACTGATGTTGCACCTGCTCCTTCAGTGCAGCATCCTGATATCATTAGAGAGGTTGTTGAACAGACTATTAGGGCAATTCATTTATTGAGTGATCAGTTGATCACACAGACTAGGTCATTGTTGCCTCCTGTGGATGCTACTGGTGCATCAACATCTCGCTGAAGTTCACATGTATGTGAGCCCCATACATGCATTATGTGCAGGCATATGTGCCTCAGACCGCTTACTCATTTTGATATATATCAGTTTCATGATATTGATGAGGGAGATACAAGAGAGGCTACTGCAAAAGCTGCAACACCTCATGGAGCATCTACATCTCATGAGAGTGCTCAGGAGGTGCACGTAGACCCATTGACTCTTGTTGATACGGTAAGAGTAAACATTATAAATAAATTTGTCACATGACTTATTTAATTTAAAAATAATTTATTTATTTAGATTAGTTTTAATGATTGCATGCACTTATGTATATATATTTTTTCCATTTATGTTTAGTCGATGACACAGGAGGAGGTGAGATAGGTGGATGAGTCCACACTTTCGGCCATTTCATTTGGCCTTGATGACTATACGCTATATTATAAATTATGAACCCATTAGTTTTTTCTTATATACATTTACTAATATATATTGTCATCTTATTGTGTTCTTGCAGGCTACAGCCAATGTCAGTGGGGGGCGTGAGGGGGTTCCTTCATCAGGTGTTGACAAAGGAAAGGTAGTTAATTGTTTAAGATTAATTATGCATGCATATGTATGCCACTTGTGTGTAGTAATAAATATTTTACTTGCACTTTATTGTATAGGGTGTGGCTATTGATGATGTCCCGACATTGGTTCGGTGGCGTAGGGTTACAGGCGTCTCGATTCAGAGTGATAGCCTGATTGTATGTAGACTTTTACATATTGTTATTTGTATTTTGTAACTAGGGTTGCTATGATGAAGTACATTGATATATAATTGACAATATTTTTACTCTCATAGGTTACTCCGACTGTGAGGGAGGTCCCACGAGAATCTTTCATTTCTTTGTTGACCCAGCCCACTATTCCAAAGGAGGGATCACCAGATGTAAGTTTTAATTTTAGTTCAATCAATTTGTAATTTTATTATGCTATCATCCTATTTTGTAGATTTATTACTCTATGTTGCACCAGTCTACTAATCTCATTATTGCAAATATATATTTATAGGTCAGAGTTGGTATTGTTGGCATGGTCCCTTCACTACCCAGGACTTATGTTAGGACACCTGATCATGGTAGGCAATTGAGAGACTAGGTAAAAATTTATTTGTATTCAGTTATAATTTTAATTAAATTAGTGTTTGAAAATTATGAATTATATATATATATATATATATATATATATATATATATATATATATATATATGTAAAAATCATATAAAGTAATCAATCTAACTTTGGTTTGAACTCATTTTTTATGCAGGATCAATCAAAGCCCAACACTTCTTCAAAGAGGCTACATTTTGATGATCCCCCTACAGCATAGGATGCAGTTTTAGTTTTGCAGTCATTTAGAGATGACACTTGGCACATTTTGAGATGGCATATATGCCACATTGTACACCTTAAAACATTGATTTTGTAGACATTTTGAAATGGCATGTGCCATATTTGTATATGGACATACTTTTGATACATTTGATACGTATATAGAACATATTCATTTATATGTTATATTTGCGTCATCTTTTGTATATACATATTTATTATTCATGTTTGTGGAATTGAATGGCGAAGTTATATCTTGACTATGATTATCATTATGATTTAAATTATATCTTGTTGAGGTTACATTTATTTTTCTTTACTCTGGAATACCCTGTTCATGGAGCTTATTATGTTTGAGGTTTAACTTCTTGTTGGTGAACAGATTTGTCTTCGAAAGAAACGCTTACAAAATGACCTTTAAAGCCCAAACAAAAAGACTCAACCAACACCAACAGTTGGGTCACTTTTCTATTGAGAAGCGTAAGCGCCCTTTGAATTATCTGAGTACAACTCCCCGTGCAGGATTTACAATGAATCAACTAAACTATAAATGATAATGCTTTCAACCTGAAAGCAATAAAGGCTTACAAACATCTATTCATAAACATGAGATAGATGCGAAGGGACTAATTTACTGAATAGTGCCATCTGGATCTTATTGCAACAAAGTGTTAATGCATCTGTGTTGTCATTGTCCCTAACTAGAGCATGTCATTTTTGGCTCTCCACAAACATACCGCTTCATGCAAGTGACACCAATAAATATTTTGTCAAAGCCATCATACATATGTATTTTGGGATTCAATTGCGAGCACGTCCTCCTCAATTTTCCCACCCTGTGAACCTGAAGCCAACATCTCTGAATCATGACTGATGTCAACACAAAGAACTACATTATCATGCATCATGAAGGCATCATCAACTTGGTATTGAAAATCGCTCTTGAGTTTCCCACTGATATAGTCCCAGTCCTCTATGTAAACAACAACCGAAAAGATCGCTGCCCAATCGTGCTTAGTGCACCTTGGGGTCACTTGGGTCGAGCGTGGTTGCGAGTGTTTCTGTGACTATGTGGGTAGAATGGGGTTGTCACTGGCATTTACCCGGCCAACCAGAGTTGATGGAGCAGATGGTTTGATGCCAGGTCAGACGGTTTGAAAGATACGCTGTTGAGCCACTTTCAACTGACCCTCACTGCAAGTTTTGGCATCGACTGAGATCGCCTTGCCAAATGCAAATGAAGTTGAATTGCCCAGAATTGAGAGAGGTTATTGTAGACCTCGAAAACATGATCCCATAGCACCTAATAGTTTGTCGATAGCTCTCACGAGGTCCAAGATACGAGCCCTAGAAGATCGCTGCCCAATCATGCTTAGTGCACCTTGGGGTCACTTGGGTCGAGCGTGGTCGCGAGCATTTTCATGACTCTGTGGGTAGAATGGGGTTGTCACTGGTGTTTACCTAGCCAACCAAAGTTGATGGAGTAGATGGTTCGATGCCAGGTTGGATGGTTTGAAAGATACGCTGCTGAGCCACTTTCAACTGACCCTCACTGCAAGTTTTGGCATCGACTGAGATCGCCTTGCCAAATGCAAATGAAGTTAAATCGCCCAAAATTGAGAGAGATTATTGTAGACCTCAAAAACACAATCCCATAGCACTTGATAGTTTATTGATAGCTCTCATGAGGTCTGAGATACAAGCCCCAGAAGATCAATGCCCAATCATGCTTAGTGCACCTTGGGGTCACTTGGGTCGAGCGTGGTCGTGAGCATTTTCGTGACTCTGTGGGTAGAATGGGGTTGTCACTAGTGTTTACCCAGCCAACCAGAGCTGATGGAGTAGATGGTTTGATGCCAGGTTGAAGGGTTTGAAAGATACGCTGCTGAGCCACTTTCAATTGACCCTCACTGCAAGTTTTGGCATTGATTGAGATTGCCTTGCCAAATGCAAATGAAGTCGAATCGCCCAAAATTGAGAGAGGTTATTGTAGACTTCAAAAAAATGATCCCATAGCACCTAATAGTTTGTCAATAGCTCTCATGAGGTCCGAGATATGAGCCCCAGAAGATCACTGCCCAATCGTGCTTAGTGCACCTTGGGGTCACTTGGGTCGAGCGTGGTCGCGAGCATTTCCGTGACTTTGTGGGTAGAATGGGGTTGTCACTAGCATTTACCTGGCCAACCAGAGCCAATGGAGTAGATGATTCAATGCCAAGTTAGATGGTTTGAAAGATACGCTGCTGAGCCACTTTCAACTGACCCTCACTGCAAGTTTTGGCATCGACTGAGATTGCCTTGCCACAAACGAAGTTGAATCGGCCAAAATTGAGAGAGGTTATTGTAGACCTCGAAAACATGATCCTGTAGCACCTAAAATTTTTTTGATAGCTCTCATGAGGTCTGAGATACGAGCCCCAGAAGATCACTACCCAATCATGCTTAGTGCACCTTGGGGTCACTTGGGTCGAGCATGGTCGCGAGCATTTTCATGAATCTATGGGTAGAATGGGGTTGTCACTAGCATTTACCCAACCAACCAAAGCTGATGGAGTAGATGGTTTGATGCCAGGTCAGACGGTTTGAAAGATATGCTGCTGAGCCACTTTCAACTGACCCTCACTGCAAGTTTTGGCATCGACTAAGATCGCCTTGCCAAATGCAAATGAAGTCAAATTGCCCAAAATTGAGAGAGGTTATTGTAGACCACAAAAACATGATTTTGTATCACCTAACAGTTTGTCGATAGCTCTCATGAGGTCTAAGATACAAGCCCTAGAAGATCGCTGCCCAATCATGCTTAGTGCACCTTAGGGTCACTTGGGTCGAGCGTGGTCGCGAGCATTTTTGTGACTCTATGGGTAGAATGGGGTTGTCACTAGCATTTACTTGGCCAACTGAAGCTGATGGAGTAGATGGTTCAATGCTAGGTTGGATAGTTTGAAAGATATGCTGTTGAGCCACTTTCAGCTAACCCTCACTACAAGTTTTGGCATCGATTGAGATCGCCTTGCCAAATGCAAATGAAGTCGAATCACCCAAAACTGAGAGAGGTTATTGTAGATCTCAAAAACATGATCCCGTAGCACCTAACAATTTGTTGATAGGTCTCATGAGGTCTGAGATACAAGCCCCAGAAGATCGCTGCCCAATCGTGCTTAGTGCACCTTGGGGTCACTTGGGTCGAGCATGGTTGCTAGCATTTTCGTGACTCTATGGGTAGAATGGGGTTGTCACTGGTGTTTACCCAGCCAACCGAAGCTGATGGAGTAGATGGTTTGATGCCAAGTTGGACGGTTTGAAAGATACGCTACTGAGCCACTTTTAACTGACCCTCACTGCAAGTTTTGGCATCGACTGAGATTGCCTTGCGAAATGAAAATGAAGTCGAATCGCCCAAAACTGAGAGAGGTTATTTTAGACCTCAAAAACATGATCCTATAGCACCTAACAATTTTTTGATATCTCTCACAAGGTCCAAGATATGAGCCCCAGAAGATCACTGCCCAATTGTGCTTAGTGCACCTTGGGGTCACTTGGGTCGAGCGTGGTCGCGAGCATTTTCGTGACTCTATGGGTAGAATGGGGTTGTCACTAGTGTTTACCTGGCCAACTGGAGCCAATGGAGCAGACGGTTCGATGCCAAGTCAGACGGTTTGAAAGATATGCCGCTGAGCCACTTTCAACTGACCCTCACTGCAAGTTTTGGCATCGACTGAGATTGCCTTGCCAAATGCAAACAAAGTCAAATTGCCCAAAACTGAGAGAGGTTATTGTAGACCTCAAAAACACAATCTTGTAGCACCTAATAGTTTGTTGGTAGCTCTCACGAGGTCTAAGATATGAGCCCCAGAAGATTGCTGCCCAATCATTCTTAGTGCACCTTGGGGTCACTTGGGTTGAGCGTGGTCGCGAGCATTTTCATGACTCTATGGGTAGAATGGGGTTTTCACTAGCGTTTACTTGGCCAATCAGAGTCGATGGAGTAGATGGTTCAATGCTAGGTCAAATGGTTTGAAAGATACGTTGCTGAGCCACTTTCAACTGACCCTGACTGCAAGTTTTGGCATCGATTAAGATCACCTTTCCAAATGCAAATGAAGTCAAATCACCCAAAACTGAGAGACGTTATTGTAAACCTCAAAAACATGATCCCGTAGCACCTAACTATTTGTCAATAGCTCTCATGAGGTCAGAGATATGAGCCCCAGAAGATCGCTGCCCAATCGTGCTTAGTGCACCTTAGGGTCACTTGGGTCGAGCGTGGTCACAAGCATTTTCATGACTCTATGGGTAGAATGGGGTTGTCATTGGTGTTTACCCAGCCAACTAGAGCTAATGGAGTAGACAGTTTGATGCCATGTCAGATGGTTTGAAAGATATGCTACTGAGCCACTTTCAACTGACCCTCACTCCAAGTTTTGGCATCAATTGAGATCACCTTGCCAAATGCAAACGAAGTCGAATCACCCAAAATTGAGAGAGGTTATTGTAGACCTTAAGAAAAGATCTCGTAGCACTTGATAGTTTGTCGATAGCTCTCACAAGGTCCGAGATACAAGCCCTAGAAGATCACTGCCCAATCATGCTTAGTGCACCTTGGGGTCACTTGGGTCAGGCGTGGTCACGAGCATTTTCATGACTCTGTGGGTAGAATGGGGTTGTCACTGGCATTTGCCCAGCCAACCAGAGCCAATGGAGTAGACGGTTTGATGCCAGGTCAGATGGTTTGAAAGATACGCTGCTGAGCCACTTTCAACTAACCCTCACTGCAAGTTTTGGCATCGACTGAGATCACCTTGCCAAATGAAAATGAAGTCGAATCACCCAAAATTGAGAGAGGTTATTATAGACCTTGAAAACATAATCTTGTAGCAGCTAATAGTTTTTTGATAGCTCTCACGAGGTCTAAGATACGAGCCCCAGAAGATCGCTGCCCAATCATGCTTAGTGCACCTTTGGGTCACTTGGGTCGAGCGTGGTCGCGAGTGTTTTCATGACTCTGTGGGTAGAATGGGGTTGTCACTAGCATTTACCTAGCCAACCAGAGCTGATGGAGTAGATGGTTCGATGCCAGGTTGGATGGTTTGAAAGATACGCTGCTGAGCCACTTTCAACTGACCCTCACTACAAGTTTTGGCATTGACTGAGATTGCCTTGCCAAATGCAAATGAAGTCGAATCACCCAAAACCAAGAGAGGTTATTGTAGACCTCAAAAACATGATCCCGTAGCACTTGATAGTTTTTTGATAGCTCTCACGAGGTCTGAGATATGAGCCCCAGAAGATCACTGCCCAATCATGCTTAGTGCACCTTGGGGTCACTTGGGTCGAGCATGGTCACGAGCATTTTCGTGACTCTGTGGGTAGAATGGGGTTGTCACTGGTGTTTACTCGGCCAACCGGAGCCAATGGAGCAGACGGTTCAATGCCAAGTCAGATGGTTTGAAAGATACGCTGTTGAGCCACTTTCAACTGACCCTCACTGCAAGTTTTGGCATCGACTGAGATCGCCTTGCCAAATACAAACCAAGTCAAATTGCCCAAAACTGAGAGAGGTTATTGTAGATCTCAAAAACATGATCCCGTATCACCTAATAGTTTGTCAATACCTCTCACAAGGTCTAAGATATGAGCTACTTTCAACTGACTATTAGTGGTATGTTTGAAATTTGAACTGTGAAATTAATCATGATTAAGCTTGTTAAATTTGATAAAAAATAATATCCTTAAAGCATTACAAACAAAAATCAAACATGTAAGAATTCAAACCATGCAAATGACATAAGTATATGACATGTAAGATCTCTTCTTGGAACTATTGGCCACCCATACATGATTTTGGTCATAAGTCCTTATGAAGAGTTTTAGGAAATTTAACTTTTAAATCAAATTGATTGTTACAAATTGCCATTATAGGCTTCAAAAGATCTCAATTAACCATTAAGGATCCTTTTGTCCTTCTATCTCTAATTGGATCCATGGTGACCGTAGGTGTCTTCATAGGTGCTCCTGCACAAGTTACATTCCACATACAAAACCAAGTTTATTGACTCAAAATACAATCTAAGAAAGGTCAAATTAATGTATTGAAATTAAGCTTAACAAACTTAGAAAATAATGCACTAAGTTAACTTATTACCTAGTCAAGTGTTCCTGAAGGGTCATCTCTTTGCTTCAGGGTCTCCAATAGTGCTTCATGATTAGCAGTAGTAATAGTCCAAAGTTCTTTTGTCTTTGGTCTTCCTTGATGCTTTGACAACTTGACATTTGTTGCTATAACAAGGTGTGAATACATAAGAATAGTTTTGTGCTTCTCATAGTCTTCAAATGTGGGAACTCCATTCTTTCTAATCATGTATGTTCGCAGCCATGTTCCCGCAACAACAACTAAACTAGTAGGATATGTGAACCCATCACCATCTGTCATCGGTTGTACAAGCTTTTGTTTACCTTGTACACAATGTGCTAACAAATAATTTGACCTCTCATCATTCCCCTGCGGTGCAACCAATGCAAAAACATCTCCTGGCTTCAAAAGATCTGAAAGATGGTCATAGTCAACTGAAGTGTCCATGTCATCATTTCTTATAGAGAGTGTCAAAGATAAAGGAGTCAGATACTATGAAACCCATGTATCCACCCACTCACTTGACTCGCAATGATCCCAATCATACTGAAAACACATGGGGCAAAAACAAGCCAACTCTCATGTCCAAATGGTCCATGTACTACTATTGGAGCTTCAGAATGAATGCATTTTTGAAGAGTCTTTCACTTTTTGACAATCCAATCTATCTCCTATAGTTCCATCCTCAACCAACCAAAAGAATCTATGCACTGTAGAATCAAGAGTCCCCCCCTGTGACAATGCTAAAGTACACCAATCAACAATAGAATGAGCATCAAGAAGTACATCACCTAAAATCCTCAATTACTCCTTAACTAGAGCTCTCTTGACACATGCACCTACTCCATCATGCTCCCCTTTCCCATGCCCTAACTCAAAAAAACTCCAAATACGAGGTACACCTCTCTCCACATGCATTCTACACAACCAATAAAACATTCTAGCATTCTGAAATTGACTAGTGCAATTATTTGACCAAATGAGATGCCTATCCATAGCAATACCATTTTCCTGCAAGAAGTCAAAATAGTTTTGGAAACAATGTTGAACAAACTCATGAGAGTGAGACCTGTCATCGCTCATATAAAAATGGTACTCTCTGATTATCTTTCGCTCATCTTTTGTGCTATCAGGGGAATGTCTATATGTGATGTGCACAAAAATAGCAACCTGAATCAAATTTTAATATTGAGCTTGAGTCTCATTTTGGGGCTGCAATGTATAGTTCTCCGCAAAGTTTACAATGGATATAATAATTCCAATGGGGAAAGTGTCCTTACATGTCCTAAATTGTTGATCCAACCATTGAGACCCATGACTATGCCTTGCATACTTGTAAAAAAGATTTTTCTTGAAATCTGAGATAAAATCAGCAACATTGTATTCTTTTGCAACTAAATCACATCTAGAGCCTTCACCTCCACTCTTCAATGTATATTTCACTGTTTCATATACCTTTTTTTGGACTAGTGTCTTTCCAAAATTGTGTTCCAAACCCTCATGAAAACATGTTCTAAAATTGGACAAGCCACCACATTCTGTGCACTTGGCATTTAAGCAATTTTTTTTATAAAATAAACAACCATCATCTCTATGACATAAAAATTGATCTAGCAAGTCTCTTGATGATTTGGGAAGACCACTTACACCACAATCCTCTAGCATTTCATTAGTATGCAATTTAGAATGAATGGATTGTAGTAATTCATGATGCATTGAAAACTCAACATGATATTTGCAACAACATGTATTTTGAATCTTAAGGGGTACACAATAAAATGGCTTCATGAATTCAAAAGACCTTTGTGATATTTTCAATGTTGGATGTGTCTCACAAAATTTTTTATACAACATTGTTTGACTTACCTCCACATAATGTTTAGGATGTGGAGTGTGGTCTCGATTGCCAACTCTCAACTTCAAGACATCCTTCACATTTGGTGACACTCTTGAGTTAGCATCCCAAAATTGTTGAATTTCATCCTTGACAACGTCTGTTAGCTTCTTATCGAAATGTGGAAGTCTCCCACCATAAGCCCATGTATCAATTTGAAGTGGATCATCAAGTCTTTCTCTTCTTTTAAGTGCTCTACCCAAAGTTTTATGGTCTATATTGAATTCAACACAAGTTTGTCTCATCAAACGAGCCTTTCTCAACTGATGACTTACTAAGGAGGTTGTAATAACCCTCTGATCAACTCTCTTGTCTTTTTCTCTGCTAGTCTTCTGAATGTTATTGAGAGCATTGAAAAGATTTTTCACAACAATGGCATTTCTCTCCATTTTTTTGTTCACACGAATCTTCAATTTCACAAGCACAGGTCTCATCTTTTGCATCTTTAACAACTACACAAAAATTTGACATTTCTCAACCAATGTCTTGTTTTGAAAAAATTGATCATAAAGTCTTCAAGCCCACAACCTAACAGTTCTATGTGACCTCTTTCCTTCCCAATTATTCATAATGTTCTCCTCAATTTCAATTAACCATTTAGGTGTTTTTGAAAGCCCCGAATTTGAAGATTGATTATCTTTATTACAAGGGACTTCATTTTGCATATAATTTGGAGATGTATACCATTCATGTCGTTCTTGTGCAACATTTTCATTCCCAAAGTCTACATTTTCAATCTCCATCTGTGCATTTTCAAATTGAAAATCCTCTTCACTTACAACTACATTTACGGGGTCACCTTGATTAATGGTTAACATACCTTCTCTCCTTCTTCAGTGATTTTCCTTATCTTTTTCCCTATATGCCTAAATTTCATCATCTATCAGCTTCCTCTTACGTTTAGCCTTTCGATGACTGGTGCTTCCCATGGTGAAACCACAAGTCGACAAAAATCAAACAATGGGCCCCAAATCATGTTTTTTGTTTTGCAACGCGTGAAAAAAGTATAAAATCCCATGATTGTTTGCTTTGTGGGGACATGGAATATTTTCGTCAAATATTGCTTGGCAAAAATTGGGTACCCAAAAATATCAGGTACTCGATATTCCCCACCTGATGAAAAAATGGTGGGAGCAAATGAAAACAATTGAACTTTTACATATATTTATGTATATAATATATATAAAAAAGAGGCATATGATATATATAATGTATATTATAAATGTACAAATGTGGTCAGCTAAATCTTTGTATTAAATGTGCCTTTTACAGGCTTTGTAAACCCTAGCTATGCAAAAATGGACGCTTTGAAGAATAGTTCACTCGAGGCAGAGAGAGACTCCCTAGGGGTCCTAACACGTGATAAGGGGTCATGGGGACTCCCTAGGGGTCACGATATGTCAAAAGGGGTCATGATGATTCCCTAGGGGTCCTAGTATGCTTTATCATGTGTTAGGACACCTAGGGAGTCCTCGTGACCCCTTTTGACACATTGGAATGCTCAGGTGTGTCATAAGGGGTCCTTTTGACTCCCTAGGGTTCCTAACGCATGATAAAGCATACTAGGAACCCTAGGGAGTCATTGTGACCCCTTAAGACACACTTGAGCATTCTAATGTGTCAAAAGGGGTCACGATGACTCCCTAGGGGTCCTAGTACACCTTATCATGTGTTAGGACCTCTAGGGAGTCCCTGTGACCCCTTTTGACACATTGAAATGCTCAAGTGTGTCTTAAAGGGTCCTACGACCCCTTATGACACACTAGAGCATTCCAATGTGTCAAAAGAGGTCATGATGATTCCCTAAGGGTCCTACCACATGATAAAGCATACTAGGAACCCTAGGGAATCATTGTGACCCCTTTTGACACATTGGAATGCTCTAGTGTGTCATAAGGGGTCGTAAGACCCCTTAAGACACACTTGAGCATTCCAATGTGTCAAAAGGGGTCACGATGACTCCCTAGGGGTCCTAGTACACCTTATCACATGTTAGGAACCCAAGGGAGTCAAAAAGACCCCTTAAGATGCACTTGAGTGTTTCAATGTGTTAAAAGGGGTCAGCGGGACCCCCTATGGGTCCTAGTACACGTTAGGACCCCTAGGGAGTCCCCCTGACCCCTTTTGACCCCTAGGGAGTCCTAATGCATTCCAAAGGGTCACGGTTCCATAGAAGTTGCATTTCAAACCCTAATGAACCCTTAACATGCCTACTGACCCCATTTCAACATGTGGTCTCCCGAGAGCTTCCCATAGACCCCTTTTGCATTCTACTAGAAAAAAGTCATCCAAATTTGGTACATAGATCTTCTGACATGTCTTCATGAATTTGAAAGGGTCCCTATGACCCCTTTTGACACATTGGAATGCTTAAGTGTGCCTTAAGGGGTTGCACGACCCCTTAAGACACACTTGAGCATTCCAATGTGTGAAAAGGGGTCACGGGGACTCCTTAAGGGTACTAGTATGCTTTATCACGTGTTTGGACACCTAGGGAGTCCCCGTGACCCCTTTTGACACATTAGAATGCTCAAGTGTACCTTAAGGGGTCCTACGATCCCTTAAGGCACACGTGAGCATTCCAATGTGTCAAAAGTGGTCATGGGGACTCCTTGGGTGTCCTAGTACGCGTTAGGACACCTAAGGAGTCCCCCTAACCCCTTTTGACACATTAGAATGCTCAAGGGTGCCTTAAGGGGTCGTATGACCCCTTAAGACACACTTGAGCATTCCAATGTGTGAAAAAGGGTCACGGGGACTCCTTAGGGGTCATAGTACACTTTATCATGCGTTAGGACACATAGGGAGTCCCCGTGACCCTTTTTGACACATTGGAATGCTCAAGTGTGCCTTAAGGGGTCGTAGGACCCCTTAAGACACACTTGAGCATTGCAATGTGTCAAAAGGGGTCACAGAGACTCCTTAGGGGTCCTAGTACACTTTATCATGTGTTTGGACACCTTGGGAATCCCCGTGACCCCTTTTGACACATTGGAACTCTCAAGTGTGCCTTAAGGACCCCTTAAGGCACACTTGAGCATTCCAATGTGTCAAAAGGGGTCATGGGGACTCCCTAGGTGTCCTAACATGTGATAAAGTGTAATAGGACCCCTAAGGAGTCCCCATGACCCCTTTTGACACATTGAAACACTCAAGTGTGCCTTAAGGGGTCGTAGGACCCCTTAAGGCACACTTGAGCATTCCAATGTGTCAAAAGGGGTCATGGGGACTCCCTAGGTTTCCTAACACATGATAAAGCATACTAGGACCCCTAAGGAGTCCCCATGACCCATTTTCACACATTGGAACACTGAAGTGTGTCTTAAGAGGTCCTAAGACCCCTTAAGGCACACTTGAGCATTCTAATGTGTCAAAAGGGGTCACGGGGACTCCCTAGGTGTCCTAACGCATGATAAAGCATACTAGGACCCCTAAGGAGTCCCCGTGACCCCTTTTCACACATTGGAACACTCAAGTGTGTCTTAAGGGGTCCTATGACCCCTTAAGGCACACTTGAGCATTCCAATGCATCAAAAGTGGTCACGGGGACTCCCTAGGTGTCCTAATGCATGATAAAGCATACTAGGACCCCTAAGGAGTCCCCGTGAACCCTTTTCACACATTGGAATGCTCAAGTGTGTCTTAAGGGGTCCTATGGCCCCTTAAGGCACCCTTGAGCATTCCAATGTGTCAAAAGGGGTCAGGGGGACTCCTTAGGTGTCCTAACGTGTACTAGGACACCTAGGGAGTCCCCGTGACACCTTATGATACATTGGAATGCTCAAGTGTGCCTTAAGGGGTCATAGGACATGTTAAGTGATCAAGATTAAAGTGGGAAAATACTGAAATCTAATTTTTCCAAAATTTCATATGTTTTAGTAAAGTGGAGCGTTCCAATGTGTCAAAAGGGGTCATGGGGACTCCCTAGGTGTCCTAACGCGTACGCCTTATCACGTGTTAGGACACTTAGGGAGTCCCCATGACCCCTTTTGACACATTGGAACGCTCAAGTGTACCCTAAGGGGTCCTACGACCCCTTAAGGCACACTTGAGCATTCCAATGTGTCAAAAGGGGTCAGGGGGACTCCCTAGGTGTCCAAACGCATGATAAAGCATACTAGGACCCCTAAGGAGTCCCCGTGACCCCTTTTCACACATTGGAATGTTCAAGTGTGTCTTAAGGGGTCCTACGACCCCTTAAGGCACCCTTGAGCATTCCAATGTGTCAAAATGTGTCAAGGGGACTCCTTAGGGGTCCTAATGCATACTAGGACACCCAGGGAGTCCCCGTGACCCCTTTTGACACATTGGAATGCTCTAGTGTGTCTTAAGGGGTCCTTCGACCCCTTAAGACATACTTGAGCATTACAATGTGTCAAAAGGGGTCACGGGGACTCCTTAGGGGTCCTAGTATGCTTTATAACACATTTGGACACCTAGGGAGTCCCCGTGACCCCTTTTGACACATTGGAATGCTCAAGTGTGCCTTAAGGACCCCTTAAGGCACACTTGAGCATTCCAATGTGTCAAAAGGGGTCATGCAGACTCCCTGGCTATCCAAACACATGATAAAGCATACTAGGACCCCTAAGGAGTCCCCGTGACCCCTTTTCACACATTAGAATGCTCAAGCATGTCTTAAGGGGTCCTACGACCCCTTAAGGCACACTTGAGTGTTCCCATGTGTCAAAAGGGGTCACGGGGACTCCCTAGGTGTCCTAACATGTGATAAAGAATACTAGGACCCCTAAGGAGTCCCTGTGACCCCTTTTCACACATTGGAACACTCAAGTGTGTCTTAAGGGGTCCTACGTCCCCTTAAGGCACACTTGAGCGTTCCAATGTGTCAAAATGGGTCACAGGGACTCCCTAGGTGTCCTAACATGTGATAAAGCATACTAGGACCCCTAGGGAATCATTCCGACCCCTTTTGACACATTGGAATGCTCTAGTGTGTCATAAGGAGTTGTAGGACCCCTTACAACACACTTCAGCATTCCAATCTGTCAAAAGGGGTCACAGGGACTCCCTAGGGGTCCTAACACGTGATAAACCATACTAGGAACCCTAGGGAGTCATCGTGACCCCTTTTGACACATTGCAATGCTCAAGTGTGTCTTAAGGGGTCCTTCGACCCCTTAAGACACACTTGAGTGTTGCAATGTGTCAAAAGGGGTCAGGGGGACTCCTTAGGTGTCCTAGTATGCTTTATCACATGTTAGGACCCCTAGGGAGTCCCTGTGACCCCTTTTGACACATTGGAATGGTCAAGTGTGCCTTAAGGGGTCGTAGGACCCCTTAAGACACACTTGAGTGTTCCAATGTGTGAAAAGGGGTCACGAGGACTCCTTAGGGGTCCTAGTACGCCTTATCATGCATTAGGACATCTAGGGAGTCCCTGTGACCCCTTTTGACACATTGGAACACTCAAGAGTGCCTTAAGGGGTCCTACGACCCCTTAAGGCACTCTTGAGCATTCCAATGTGTCAAAAGGGGTCACAGGGGACCCCTTAAGGCACTCTTGAGCGTTCCAATGTGTCAAAAGGGGTCACAGGGACTCCCTAGGTGTCCTAACACGTGATAAGGTGTACTAGGGCCCCTAAGGACTCCCCGTGACCCCTTTTCACACATTGGAACACTGAAGTGTGTCTTAAGGGGTCCTACGACCCCTTAAGGCACACTTGAGCATTCCAATGTGTCATAAGGGGTCACGGGGACTCCCTAGGTGTCCTAACACCTGATAAAGCATACTAGGACCCCTAAGGAGTCCTTGTGACCCCTTTTCACACATTGGAATGATCAAGTGTGTCTTAAGGGGTCCTACGACCCCTTAAGGCACCCTTGAGCATTCCAATGTGTCAAAAGGGGCCAGGCGGACTCCCTAGGTGTCCTAACATGTGATAAAGTGTACTAGGCCCCCTAAGGAGTCCCTATGACCCCTTTTCACACATTGGAACACTCAAGTGTGTCTCAAGGGGTCCTACGACCCCTTAGGCACACTTGAAAGTTCCAATGTGTCAAAAGGGGTCACGGGGATTCCCTAGGTGTCCTAACACGTGATATAGCGTACTAGGACCCCTAAACAGTCATCGTGACCCCTTTTCAGATATTGGAACCCTCAAGTCTATCTTATGGGGTCCTACGACCCCTTAAGGCACACCTAAGCATTCCAATGTGTCAAAAGGGGTCACGGGGACTCCCTAGGTGTCCTAACACTTGATAAGGCATACTAGGACCCCTAAGGAGTCCCTGTGACCCCTTTTCACACATTGCAATGCTCAAGTGTGTCTTAAGGGGTCCTATGACCCCTTAAGGCACCCTTGAGAATTCCATGTGTCAAAAGGGGTCATGGGGACTCCTTAGGGGTCCTAATGCGTACTAGGACATCCAGGGAGTCCCCGTGACCCCTTTTGATACATTGGAACACTCAAGTGTGCCTTAAGGGGTCGTAGGACCCCTTAAGTCACACTTGAGCATTCCAATGTGTCAAAAGGTGTCACAAGGACTCCCTAGGTGTCCTAACACGTACACTTTATTATGCATTAGGATACCTAGGGAGTCCCCGTGACCCCTTTTGACACATTAGATTGCTCAAGTGTGCCCTAAGGGGTCCTACGACCCCTTAAAGTACACTTGAGCATTCCAATGTGTCAAAAGGGGGCAGGTGCACTCCCTAAGGGTCCTAACATGTACTAGGACACCTAGGGAGTCCCCGTGACCCTTTTGACACATTGGAATGCTCTAGTGTGTCTTAAGGGGTCCTTCGACCCCTTAAGACAAACTTGAGCATTGCAATGTGTCAAAAGGGGTCACGGGGACTCCTTAGGGGTCCTAGTATGCTTTATCATGCATTTGGACACCTAGGGAGTCCCCATGACCCCTTTTGACACATTGGAATGCTCAAGTGTGGCTTAAGGACCCCTTAAGGAACACTTGAGTGTTCCAATGTGTCAAAAGGGGTCACGGGGACTCCTTAGATGTCCAAACGCATGATAAAGTGTACTAAGACCTCTAAGGAGTCCCCGTGACTCCTTTTCACACATTGGAATGCTGAAGTGTGTCTTAAGGGGTCCTACGACCCCTTAAGGCACACTTGAGCATTCCAATGTGTCAAAAGGGGTCACGGGGACTCCCTATGTGTCCTAACACATGATAAAGCATACTAGGACCCCTAAGGAGTCCCTGTGACCCCTTTTCACACATTGGAATGCTCAAGTGTGTCTTAAGGGGTCCTACGACCCCTCAAGGCACCCTTGAGGGTTCCAATGTGTCAAAAGGGGTCAGGGGGACTCCTTAGGGGTCCTAACGCGTACTAGGACACCCAGGGTGTCCCCGTGACCCCTTTTGACACATTGGAACACTCAAGTGTACCTTAAGGGGTCGTAGGACCCGTAAGGCACACTTGAGCATTCCAATGTGTCAAAAGGGGTCACGGGGACTCCTTAGAGGTCCTATTATGCTTTATCATGCGTTAGGACACCTAGGGAGTCCCCGTGACCCCTTTTGACATATTTTAATGCTCAAGTGTGCCTTAAGGGGTCCTACGACCCCTTAAGGAACACTTGAGCATTCCAATGTGTCAAAAGGGGTCAGGGGGACTCTCTAAGGGTCCTAACACATACTAGGACACCTAGGAAGTCCCCGTGACCCCTTTTGAAACATTAGAATGTTCTAGTGTGTCTTAAGGGGTCCTACGACCCCTTAAGACACACTAGAGTGTTGCAATGTGTCAAAAGGGGTCACGATGACTCCCTAGGGATCCTAGTATGCCTTGTCACATGTTAGGAACCCTAGGGAGTCAAAAGGACCCCTTAAGACACACTTGAGCATTCCAATGTGTCAGAAGGGGTCACGAGGACTCCCTAGGGGTCCTAGTACGCGTTAGGAACCCTAGGGAGTCCCGCTAACCCCTTTTGACACATTGGAATCCTCAAGTGTGCCTTAAGGGGTCGTAGGACCCCTTAGGGCACACTTGAGCGTTCCAATGTGTCAAAAGGGGTCAGGGGAACTCCCTAAATGTCCTAACATGTGGTAAAGTGTACTAGGACCCTTAAGGAGTCCCCGTGACCCCTTTTGACACATTGGAAAGCTCAAGTGTGTCTTAAGGGGTGCTACGACCCCTTAAGTCACACTTGAGCATTCCAATGTGTCAAAAGGGGTCAGGGGGATTCCCTAAGGGTCCTAACGCATACTAGGACACCTAGGGAGTCCTCGTGACCTCTTTTGACACATTGCTATGCTCAAGGGTGTCTTAAGTGGTCCTAAAACCCCTTAAGACACACTAGAGCATTCCAATGTGTCAAAAGGGGTCATGGGGACTCTCTAGTTGTCATATCACGTGATAAAGCATACTAGGACCCCTAGGGAATCATCGTGACCCCTTTTGACACATTGGAATTCTCTTGAGTGTCATAAGGGGTCGTAGGACCCCTTAAGACACACTTGAGCATTCCAATGTGTCAAAAGGGGTCACGGGGACTCCCTAGGGGTCCTAACATGTGACAAAGCATACTAGGACCCCTAGGGATTCATCATGACCCCTTTTGACACATTGGAACGCTCAAGTGTGTCTTAAGGGGTTGTAGGACCTCTTAAGACACACTTGAGCATTTGAATGTGTCAAAAGGGATCACGATGACTCCCTAGGGGTCCTAGTATGCCTTGTCACACGTTAGGAACCCTAGGGAGTCAAAAGGACCCCTTAAGACACACTTGAGCATTTTAATGTGTCAAAAGGGGTCACGGGGACTCCCTAGGGGTCCTAGTACATGTTAGGACCCCTAGGGAGTCCCGCTGACCCCTTTTGACCCCTAGGGAGTCCTAATGCATTCCAAAGGGTCATGGTTCCATAGAAGTTGCATTTCAAATGCTAATGACCCGTTAACATGCCTACTGACCCCATTTCGACATGTGGTCTGTCGAGAGCTCCCTGTGGACCCCTTTTGCATTTTCCTAAGAAAAAGTCATCCAAATTTGGTACATAGGTCATTTGAAATGTCTTAATGAATTTAAAAGGTTCACTATTCCATAGAAGTTACATTTAGAACCCTAATGACCCGTTAACAGGCCTACACACCATGATTCGACATGTGGTCTCCCGAGACCACCCCATGGACCCCTTTTGAGTTCTACTAGAAAAAAGTTATCCAAATTTGGTACGTAGGTCCTCTGACATGTCCTAATGCATTCCAAAGGGTCACAATTCCATCAAAGTCACATTTGGAACCCTAATGACCCCTTAACAGGCTTACCGATCCTGATTCAACATGTGGTCTCCTCAGAGAACCCATGGACCCTTTTTGAGTTCTACTAAGAAAAAGTCATACAAATTTGGTATATAGGTCCTCTAACATGTCCTAATGTGTTCCAAAAGGTCACCATTCCATCCAAGTTGCATTTGTAACCCTAATGACCCCTTAACAGGCCTACCGACCCTGTTTCAACATGTGGTCTCCTAAGAGCACCCCATTGACCCCTTTCGAGTTCTACTTGGAAAAAGTCATCCAAATTTGGTATGTAGGTCCTATGACATGTCCTAATGCATTCCAAAGGGTCACCATTCTATCAAAGTTTTATTTGGAATCCTAATGACCCCTTAATAGGCCTACCGACCCCATTTTGACACGTGGTCTCTTGAGAGCACACCATGGACCCCTTTCAAGTTTTACTATGCAAAAGTCATCCAAATTTGGTACATAGGTCCTATGAAATATCCTAATGCATTCCAAAGGGTCACCATTCCATTGAAGTTTCATTTGGAACCCTAATGACCTCTTAACAGGCCTACCGACCCCGATTCGACATGTGGTCTCCCGAGAGCACCCCATGGACCCCTTTCAAGTTCTACTAGGAAAAAGTTATCCAAATTTGGTACGTAGGTCATTTGATATGTCCTAATGCATTCCAAAGGATCACCATTCATCGAAAGTTTCATTTGGAACCCCGATGACCCCTTAAGTCACCTATCGACCCTAAATCGCACAATGGTCTCCCAAGAGCACCCCATGGACCCTTTTCAAGTTTGACTAATCAAAATTCATCTAAATTGTGGATTTAGGTCCTTTGACATGTCCTAATGCATTCCAAATGGTCACCGTGCATCAAAGGTTGTCTCACGAGCCTTGATGACCCTTTAAGATGCCTAGCGACACTGATTGGACATGTGGTCTCCTGAGAGCACCCCATGGACCCTTTTCGAGTTTGACTTGGAAAAAGTCATTAAAATTTGGTACATTGGTCCTTGGACATGCCCTATTGCCTTCCAAATGGTCACTGTACATCCGAAGTTGCCTCACAAACCCTAATTACCCCTTAAGACGTCTAGCGACCCCGATTCAACCTGTTGTCTCATGAGAGGATCTATTATAACTTAAATTAAATATTAAAATAATATATAAAATATTTGAAAAAATATAATATTTAATAGACTAAATATATAATATATATTATAAGATATATTAGATATTACATTTAATATATATTATCAAATATACAATATATTAATGTCCTATTCATTTTATATATTATATATATTAGACATTATATTATATACGTGCAACAATATTTAATATATATATATATATATATATATATATATATATATATATATATATATATTATGTAACATTTATATTATAATATAAAAATATTGCATTTAATATAAATCTGAACAGACTATATACTTAGGTCGTTTAAATTGATATTATCAAATATATAATATAAATAAATAATATATATAATATATATACTATAT
Organism: Chamaecyparis obtusa; assembly: GCA_027943335.1. NCBI lineage: Eukaryota > Viridiplantae > Streptophyta > Pinopsida > Cupressales > Cupressaceae > Chamaecyparis > Chamaecyparis obtusa. The sequence goes on from BSBK01000412.1 coordinate 440,801, forward strand.
AATATAAAATATAAAACATAAATATAAAATATATAAATTATTGATTGTCAGGGTGAAAGAAAAAAACATCAAAATTAAAGGGAAATAAAAAAAGAGTGGGAGGGGGAAACTTTTCAAAATTCAAATTTAAACAAAATCGGGTACATGAAAAAATTGGGTACCGAATTTTTTTGGGTACCCGATTAGGCTTGGTAATAGCTTTGGAAACCAAAGCCCCATGGTCAACGCTGAAGGTGTGCAAAAAATGTGTTTTTTTCTCTATTTTTCTTATATCGACACTTCGACCATTAGGTTGACGACTTTTTTTCCACCCGATTTTGATAAAATGAAAAGGGTTTCTTTGGATGATTGTCAGCTTTCCATCGATATAAGTGCTGTCAGATTTTGAATTCATTAAGTATTTATTAGTTATTTTCTAGTTCACTTACGTCTAAAGTCCTGATTGACATACTGATGGAAAAATAGCTATAACTTTCAAACCGTATAACATTTTTGAAATCTGAAAGATGCGCCACATTCTATGCTTCGTCTAGTATAAGAAAAATTAAAAAAAATTGAATTATGATAAGTTTTCAAATAGTAAAGGTGGTCAGACATGAGAGTTTTTAAATTCTGAAAGCGCTGTAGCAAAAAAATCATAATTAATTATCTGTTTGGAATAAAAATACCAAAAAATATGTGTCACATCCAAGCATGAGTCAGCTACTTATATATAGAATATTATAAAAAAATATTATCATTTTCTTTTGATTAGGGTGGTCAGACATACACATACTTCTTATTTTTTTGCTGAAATGTTTGTAGTGCTGCATTGCAATCTATACTTTTTACCAATCATATTAATTTTTTTTCAAGAAAGGCTTAGTAGTTTAGAAACTACAATCAATTTCCTACAAATTATATTTTTACAACTTTTTGATATTAGGTAGATAACTAGTTCATTTTTTCACATCAAGTTGACTAATCTTGATTTTCTGATTTTTCATTGCCACTTAAGGGCATAGTTTGGCCCCTCATGATCCTACACATACCCTTCATATCTTCTCCTTTCTCCCCATTTGGGAATGGAAACCTCTCTTGGTTTGTGAAAATAAGATGCTTCAGCCCAAGAACAAAATTTAATAATTTAGGGCTTAGTTGGTCCTTGTTAAACTTGAAACCCAGATGTACAAATCCTCTTATTTCCTCAAATTCCACATCTATTTCACTCATAATGTGGCTTCTGTATTGGAATTCTTTGCTACTACATATCTGGGTTATGAGTATGTATTTATTCAATACTAGTAGTCTTCGTCAATGGGAAAGAATAGATATATGAATGGTTTTGTGCGTGTATGAATAAAAGAATCGCACGTCCTGAATACAAGTTAAGAATAAGAAAGGTGAAAAACATGACCTTGTCTTCCGACATACACACGGAGTTTGACATATGAAATATTAAAAACTGAAGCTCTTATGAGACATTTTGAGGGTATAACAAAAATGCTAAATTGGAAAAAGGACACGATAGTGAAAATAGAGATAGAGAGGGCCAAATTTGTGTTAAGTAAGCTAGCATTTACAAGAATGGTCCCTCCTGGTAGATATGTTATGCAAAGAAAGATTGGGTATAGTGTGGTGGTGCCTAGGCCTAATATACAATAGGAAGGTAAAAAATTAGAAGATATCCCTTCCTCTTCCAGGGGAGTAGAAGTACAAAAACAAACAGAGAAGTCTCCCATTTCACTAGAGAATAGACCCATTGATATTGATTCTGATTCCCCACCTTCCCCAAAGAGACAGAGATTAGAGGAGAGACCACATCAAAGTGAGGATGTCTACTCTCCTACTCAATCACTATTGAATATTATTGATTAACATGAGGTGAAAGAGAAATTACAAAAAATGGGGAGCCTAGGTTAAATATTTATGACCTATGAAGAAATTAATGAAGGATTCCCTGAGCCTCCTAATGATGCAGAAATGAACTTGACTGTTAGTGAGCTAGCAGGAAAGGAATTGGATCCCATAACCAAGTAGGCATGTGATGAGTACCTTGCAGATGATGCCTTTGGTAAGGATGGGGCTTTTATGTAGTTCTTATGGAGGACTCACATTAGCCAATTTAAGGAAACCTGTGAGAAGAGACACGAAGAGAATCTGGAAAAGGACCTTACCATAATTTAGGATGAGGCCAAGAAAGAAGGGGAGGTTTGAAAAGGTAACCCCAGAATAAGGTAAAGAATTGGTAAGGAATGTAGGGGTACTTATCCTCCCTAAATGGGAAATTGTTGATGCAGTGGTCCTAGATGCTATCAAGAAACAAATCACATAGGTACACAAGACTAGGGAGGAAGCTAAGTAGGCCATTAAGGGTGTCACATTCAATTATGATCATCAAGCACTGGTCATGTTGTCTCTGAGGAAATAGGAAGGAAATAAAGGTAAACAAATTGTCAGGGGTGACCTTTCTAGTAGTTTATTGCTAAAGAGAGTCAATGAGACTTCAGGGGTTAAAGCCTCAGGGTTAGCACTAAAAGTTTCCAAGCTTAGCATAAAAGTGACAGAGAAAGAGGCCAAGGAGAAAGAAGAGATGACAATAAATCTTGAAACTATTTTTAGGGCCTATGCTGAGATGAAAAAGGAGATAAGTGAAAATGATCTAGATAATTGTTGAATTGAGAAGACAATTGGGAGGACAAGTATAAGTTCAGATGCATGTTTAGTAACAAATTGCTTCCTCCCCTACCAGACCCACTTCATCTAGTCCTATTATAGAGTACCCTCCTTCCTCTTTACCTCCATTTACTCAAGAGGAGTTTCTAATTGAAAGAGAAATGTTAGAGGATGCAAGAAGAGACCTTATTGAAAAGGGTAAGAAATTGAAAGGTGAGAGACAAATTTTTAATGAGGGAAAGTTGGAGATTCAAATGAAATATGAGGAAAAATTGAGGGACACAATTTTACAATTTGTTGAGGGACTAGTGGAACCAAAGAAAATTTACTTAAGTGGAGAAAAACTAATGGAAATTTTGATTTCTTTTAAGGAGGAAAAGGTCACTTTGGATCCAATTTTGGATAGATGGATTTTCAGGCAAGACAAGATGAAATTCTTTTATTCTTTGACAAAGGCTCAACAAGATGAAAATGCACCAATAAAGAGTACTCACAAGTTAGTTAAGGGCTTGTTTGAGTTTGCAATCAAGAGAGACAATATTCCTAGAAAAGCATCACTATTAAGAGGAAAATATTATCAGGACTTTTTTGAAATGTTTCTTGGTATTTTTAGGAATAATGGAAAGCTAAAAGACAAAGACATATGGCTTGGACAATTAGATGATGAGTTGTCAATAAGACTAAGAAGTATTTTAAATGATGATAGTAACATCCTTTTTGTGCAAACAATTGAGACTTTAGAAAATGCTAGGGAACATTTTGGATCCCTAAATAAAGATGTTCAACATATAAAAGATGATTGGGACATTTTGATGAAGAAGAAAGATGAAGTGGTTTCTTTTCCTTAGCCAAGCGAAGAAGTGTTCAAATATTGGGAGGATACATACACCTTAGAAGAAACAAAGATAGAAGAGGCCCCCACTAATGTTGTAATAGGTGGCACTTCCCAAGCTTCTTAAAAGAAAAAAAACTTCAAGGTGAAACTTTGTGTAGAAGAGTAAGTACAAGGACAACAGTTGGTAGGAGTAAAACTATTTTTGGAAACTGTTGCATGAGCTTGGCGAACAAATCAAAATACATTTTTGTAAAGTCACAATAGAGCAGTTATTTTGTACTTGTTTTTGTCTTGCCTGATGTGACTTTTTATCATTTTCCTAAATGATCTGTAGCTTGTTGCAATCCTTATTCTATAAAAGGATTTCCAAGATAATTTAGAAGGGATGTAACTTGGATAGTTTTCCTTACAATTTTTGAGTCAAGGGTATAGAAAACTGTATAAGGTTATATTATTATAGCAAATAGAAAGTTCTTTGGTTTTTGGCTATTATTGAAGTGGTATATGTTTTGAAGCATATTGTATACATGAAACATGGTTCAGTATATATTGATACAAAAAATTCAACGTTTACATCTCTCCTTTGTGTATATTTTCCTAAGTTGTGAATTTTCTAATTCATTACATGGAGTTCTTCTATGTATATGTTGCTATTCCTTATTTCGATCTAGGATCCAATTAAATAGAATTGGATAGAACATAGATTCTTTCTGATTTACATAAGGATTTCTTATAAGTAGTGTGAATCTAGAGATAAATTGATCAGTATTGTCATAAGGTGGAAATATTTGAGGGATCTTGAGTCAATAACTTTGGTTGGTTTCTGTATATCATACTCTACAATAAAATTTTTCCCAATGGATAAGGCACTAGCCAAGAATGAGTTCATTTAGCAATAATATTTGCATGATAGGGTTTGGCTATATTCCTAATATGGATATAAATATGTCAAGATCTTTAAAGGTACTATGACCTGCAAGTTGTATCCCATCAATGGTAATGGAGAATCAATAAATGACTGGTTATCATTTAGTATTTTCTTATCATTTATCTACTATTTGAATCCATAAATTATTATAAAAGTATTGTATGTGGATCTCGATTAGGAGCACCCTCCTTGGTTTTGCAGAGCAAGAAGTCCATAGGGTAGTTTTGTCCCTATATTTGGTCCAATCATCCTAGATATTCATACTTGGAGCTGACCATTCCTGACAATCTATATGTGGATGTATTGGTTGCGTAATAAGCATAAAGTCCATTTTGAAGAACCAACAAAATGGCCACTCTATTGGTGAATAGAAATAATATAGTCATGATGAATCTATATTGAGATCTCTGGTGTTATAAATTGTGTCAAATAACGTAGGTACAAGTTGAGCTAGACTCATGGCCTTCTTATTTTTTTGAACTAGTTAGTCACCATTGAAATACATTGAATTATTTTGCCATTTCATGGTTTTGTATTATTAGTGAAAGAATTTTCTTGGATTTGCAATTTTCCTTTTCTTATTATTCTTTTATGTCAAGATATTCTTTGAATATAAAGACTTAGATTTGTTGAGCTAGTGAACTACATTTCCCAATTTATATTGGGTGGCAACTCTGAGAATCTCTCTAGTAGTGCTGAGTGAAAATATTTTGTGTTTAACACTCTCTAGATATGAGTTATAGGTATACCAGAGCTTGGAGAAAAGATCATGCTGAAGATAAATTGGAAGGTGAGCTACCAAGTACCTCTACGGTTGGTCAGACAAGAAGAGAAAAGATTGATAAAAATATGTCTCAAACTTGGATACAAAAAAGGAATACTAAAGAGAATTAATTAATCCATCCTAGCCAAGAAGGAAATGCTTCTGAGTATGAAGAGGTTGGGGATTTAGGATTAGGTGCATATGATGACTAATATTCTCCTCATTCTAAAGGAGAGGAAGGAATACATCATATTAAAAAAGTGACAAATAGAGAGTCTCAAGGGAAATATATAGAAGATCAAGAAGTAAAAGGAAAGGTGGAGAAGGCATAAATGTTCCTTCTACCTAGGTATCTTCACCTTCTGAAAGCCCTCATTACCCAAGAGATAAACAAGAAATATTTCTTGTTGAGACTTCAAAGTGTGAAACTACTCTCCCAGATTCTAATGATATTTTTGAAGAAGTATATAATTTGGAGAGAAGGATCTAGGAGATAATTTCCATTAGAGAACAAAGAGAAAAAGAAAAAGAGGATGAGATAAGACAAGCTAAAATTAGATCAGATCAATTAAGAAGGTGATTGCTAACCTTGGAAGCAATAAATGTTGTTGCAACACCTAAGAAAAATGATGAAGAACCTATTATCCACCTAGTTATTGAAGTTAGAAAACCCAAGGATAAAGGTAATCAGGTTGCAATAGGGATTTTGATTAATGAACCTATTGGTAATAAGGTTCCAACATATCAGTTGTCCAAATTAGATACTAATCTTGAAATGGCTAAAAGAGAAAAGGGAATCTTAGCCAAAAAATAAGAGAAGGTGGAACTTGAGGTTACTGCTTTGGAAATAATGAATTTTTTTTCTTTTCTCAGGTAGTCCTCAAGCCCTACTAATGTGGTTACTTTTACCTCAGTACTTGGTGCAAACTCTGGAAAATCTGCTTAGCAAATTACCATTATCCCACTACTAGTTGGTGCTAATGTTGCAAATACATCAAATAATAAAGCATCTACTCCTCAAAATGATGCATCATTTCAAATAAGATGAGTTCATGTGGAAAGATATAGACAACTTTTCTTTAATGGTATTCCTGGTTATCCTAATTTGATTCCTAAAGAAATTAGAGAAAAGATTCCAAATTTTACTAGTAATAATATTGTTACATATGGAGAGCATTTAAAAAAAATTATTGATATGGTAGATGATTATGAAATTGAATATGAGGATTTAATCTTAAAATTATTTGTTCAATCATTAATTGAGGATGCTAGAGATTAGTTTAGAGGACTTCCATGTGATTGTGTTGGTTCATGGGATGATTTTATTAGCTATTTCAAGGATCAATATGGTGACAAAACAAATGATGGTTTTATGTTAAATGAATTCAATAACATCAAGAAAGAGTAGAATGAAGAAGTCCTTGAATTTAATGTAAGATTTCAAAAGGTCACACACACGATTTTCCAAGTTATGAGACTGTAGGATAAATCATGTCTAGAAACATATTTAAATGATTTTGATGCCAAGATGGGCTACCTTATCAGGTAAAAAAATCCAAGAACCATTAGGGAGGCTCAAAGATTTTTTGTGAATATTGAGAGTAACAGAAGGGTATCAGGCAAACTAGGTAGAAGAGAAGACCATAAGCCTCATAGGTTTGGAAAGAAGGAATTAGATAAACCTTCCAATGTGAAACCTAAAGAGGATGATAACTTGAGACAAATATTGAATTCTTTGAAGGAATTGAAGCCTCTTGAAAATAGAAAATTTTTTTAGAATAAAGAGAATCCTCCTTTCAACAATTTTAATAAACAACCCAAGGTTGCAAAACTTTCCTTACCACACCCAATGGAAGGATGGGAAACCTAAAATCCCATAAATGAAGGACAAGACTAGTGATAAAACCTCTTATCCATTGTAAAATAATTTAGTTAACATGACTGATGATGTTCCATGGTGTATAGCTTGCCAATCCCCACATGATCCTGATCATTGTGCAGTCTCTTTAAGTGTCTCTGCAAATGAGGATCAGGAAGGTGAGGAAGATGAATCATATGATGACAGTGGCTATGCCATGAATTCTTTACATTTATGGGATGAGGTTTGATTCTATAGAGGAAAATTAAAACTAGGGTGTGTCTGGCTCCCAAAGCAGAAAGGAAGTTTATTATCAGCAAGTTTTTTCTGATGAAGAAGAAGAAGAAAATAAAAATATAATTTGTAATACAGAAGAGGGTGAAGAAACTATTGTATTAAGAAGACCTTATGATGAATAGATAGCACAAATTATTGTTGATATGGTTACTTAGGCCATTAGTAATTATGTTTTAAGAAATAGGATAGTTGGTAATACATATGGTAGACCAACACATTTATTTATTAAAAAAAACAAAGAAGACACTAAGAAGACACAAAAAAAAGAAAGAACTGTTGTAGGTGTTAAGAAAGTAAAGATTAAAAAGGCTAAAAATCCAAATGGTTTGAATAATATATAGAGTAAAAGTAAAAACACTAGAAAAAAATGTTCCCATTCTCCAAGGTGACAATAAGTAATAAAAGGAAGACAAGATGAACTTAGCATCTTAGGTTGAAGATAGAAATGTTGTTCCAATCAAACAAGATTTCTCTAATAAGAAGTACACCCCTATTGATATGGGGCAATTGTTGTCTCAAATAATTGTTAAAGTTCCATTGATGGAAATGATGAGGATAGGGGAGCATAAGGAGAAATCCCTTACATGGGAGAATGGTGTTCTTTCAACAAAGCTTTAGAAAATAGGAAATATTGAGAAATTAAAAGAAACAAAGGATACATCTGAGAAAAGGGGGAAGGAATCTGAAGAGATCATTTCAGAAATACCCCAGATTTATTTAGACACTAATGTTGTAAACACTTGTTTAGGAGCTTTTGATCCCTTTTTCTTGACTCTGGTTATAAATGGAAAGATGGTAAAGAATTACATGAGTGATTCTGGAGCATCAACTATAGTTATCCCTATTGAGGTCATGAAATCAATAGGACTTCAAGTTGATACCCCTCATGGGAGATGTAATGCCATGGATTCCAGAGAAGTACCTATCATTGGTACAATTGAGGCTTTGTCTTATAGACTTGCAACCTATCTTGAAAGGTAATTGACAATTAGTGTCTTAGTTGTTGACATCCCTCCTCAGTATGGAATGTTGTTATCAAGAAAGTGTAGAGCAGCAATGGGAGGTAGTATATAATGTGACCTATCCTTTGCAACTTTCAAAATTTCTAGTGAAAATGCTAGGGTATCTAGAGAAACTTGAACTTCCCATATGATTAAGGAAGAGACAGATAATGAAAATATGAATTGTTTCCTTGACACAAACATTAATTCTTTCCAAGTACAAAACATGGAATTTGAAGGGAAAGATGAACCATTTTTTTTATCTGAAGATTAAGAATAACTTAACAAACCAGGATGGTTTATGGATCATGTATTTTTATGGTGCAATTTCTAAGGAGGGAGTTGGTGCAAGAGTACTATTGATAGTTCCTAGTGGAAGGACATTTAAGTATACATTTACATTGATGTTTCCTTGTACAAAAGTTAATGTTTTTTCATACATAGTATATCATTCAACATTTCAATTTTAGAATCAAAGCTACAGAATTTTTGATGTTCTTTGGCAAAGAGAATTTGTAGAGCATCTGGTATATTCTGGAAAATTATTTACTAGGTAAGTGTTTCTATCAAATGTGGTGTTTTTGATATCATTTACCTATAATTTTTATCATTAGGGTTTGGAGAAGGGTTTTTATGCATTCCAAGTTAAGATTTGATATTAAAACCCTAATTTTAAATGGCACCAAGAAGATAATTTAAGGGGAAGGTAGATTACTAGGAGAGGGCTGTATGTGATGACCTCCTAGAACAACTGGATCATTCCACCAATGGCTCATCAAAGTTGAAGGAACTAGTACCTAAAAACTCTAGGCTTAGGGCTACATATAGTTTGTATGACAAGGGAAACTATATGAGAGATGCAAACATTGGTGTCTCTGGTTTGGTTTTGTTCGGGGGTAGGATTTGGATAGAGGCATGATTTTTCTCCTAGTAGTAATGTGTGGTAGTTTGATGTGGGGAAATTGGTTGTTCCAAATGTTTTCATGGACAGTGATGTTTTACTTCAATTTTCTAAAAATCATGATCAAGTGATAGCTTGGTGATTAGAGATGTAAATGGAAACCCTCTGGTTAGTATTTCTATAGATGAAATTAGAGAGGTTTCTCCACTGAGTGGGCCTATTGATGCTATGGAAATAATAGATTTTGATGAGCTTAAATAGGTTTATAATTCCTAAAGGGATTATCTCAGAAGTTGTCCTTTGAGGGATTTTTTTGATAAGGTAGGAGGATTAACTATAGTAGGACCTAATACATCAGAGACCATCAAGTCAGATTACTTCAATCTAAAAGAAAAGGGTATGTATTAGTCATTATGTCAAATTTTTGGTGAGGATTCAGAAGTAGAGATGCCAATCCATTACATGTTTATGATGGAACAAATCTTGTACCCCTACTTGGTAGTAACATTTGGTTTTTCTCATTTCCTTGCTAAGTTAATACACAATGGATTAATGGGAATTCAGAGGGCTAAGGTTGATAGACCTTTTGGTTGGTATTCTTTAATGATGTACATGTTTCTCTAGAAAGGTTCACACTATTTTGAGAAGGAGATGGATCTATTGAAAGAGAAGGATGGTGAAGAAATGCCAATCTAGTTGTGGAACTTGAACATGACATGGGACAAGAATGATGCCAGTTTTATAGCTTTTGATATATGCTTTGCATCTAGACTTAGGGCCATATTAGTTTTGGAGAACCCAAGGATCCCAAGAATATTATTAGATTTTCTCAGGCCAAAATAGTTTGCCACTAACATCAAGATAGTACATAATTGGGGACATATCATTTTATACCTAGTTTCTACTATTTTCAGAGTATATGGTTTCAGAGGCACTCCATTTATCTTTCCATACAAAGTTCCTTTGAAGGTTGGCATAGAAAAAGTTTTAAGGCAGATTGGAGGATAAAATAGAAAATACTCTCAATATATATATATATATATATATATATATATATATACATATACATATATATATATACATATACATATATATATATATATACATATACATATATATATATATATATATATACATATATATATATATATACATATACATATACATATATATATATATATATATACATATATATATATATATATATATATATATATATATATATATATATATATATATATATATATATATATATATATATGTATATGTATATATATATATATATATATATATGTATATATATATATATATATGTATATATATATATATATGTATATATATATATATGTATATATATGTATATATGTATATATGTATATATGTATATATGTATATATGTATATATATATATATGTATATATGTATATATCTATATGTATATATCTATATATATATATGTATATATATATATATATGTATATATATGTATATATATATATATGTATATATATATATATATATATATATATATATATATTATACACACACACACACACACACATATAGATATATATATATACATATATAGACACACACACACACACACACATATGTATGTATGCATATGTATATAGCAATATACCCAACTATAATTAAATAAAATAGAAAATACTCTCAAAATAGATATATAAGATCCTAAATATGTGAAAAACTATATTCTAGTATGATTATAACCAGATTATTGAGATAACACCTGCTAGATATAATTAGAGATAAGAAATTATCCTTCAAAACTGAGATTGAGAGAATGCTAAACAATCTTGACATATTGAGGTAGAGGAGAGAGATACTATTTAATATCATAAACATACTGAAGAGCTATATCAGTTCTCAATAGTAGATACTTCCTTACTTTGTGTCAGAGAATGTTATAGAAAACAATAAAGTCTTAAGACATTTTTGTTGCCTTGAGCCAAGAAGTCTAGCTAAATGAAATAGACTTACTGATACTAAATTCTTATGTTTAAATTAAGATAAATCTTGGAAAAAAGAAGATAGAGATTTTTACTTACTACAGGTTAGATTAAATGAACATTGAATTTCACCCTGAATCATTCTATATTGCTAAAGGGATAAATATAAGATTGCGAAAAAGGAACATAAAACGAGAATCTATTTACATCTATATGAGTATTAGCAAGATAAGCAAGAAATGTCTTAAACCATAACTTACTCAAATTGAAATATGAAATGACCTATACCTTACCTGTCTGTAACCATCATTAAATAAATAAAATTTCTTCAATAATGGCCAAATAATATACTACTACTGATGCTAAGGACATTGAATAGGGATTCTTTGAATAAATGATATATCTATCTATATTTTGAAATATATAGATATATACCTATATATAGAATTTACCCAAAACAGATCGAAATGATACAAAAAATACTTATCAAGAAGATATATGTGATCCTAAATGTTTGTAAACTTTAATCTGGTCTGAATATAACAGAATTATTGAATTAACATCTTATAGATAAATAAGAGATAAGAAATTATCTTTCAAAATAGAGTACGGAAGAGTGCTAAAGATTCTTAACATAATTAATCAAGACAAGGAATCTAAAGATTTATACTTATAATTTAATTCCTGGTCTTGGATCTAGAATAATCTAAATCATAGATTCTTGGTTTCTTCTTCTCTCTATGGCCTCCTTCTTCTAGCCACATTTTAACTAGATTGTCTGACTCTAATTTGAAGAAACAATCCATATCTTTATCTCACACCTCATCATTGTGCCTATAGTCATAGAACCAGCTTTCCATTGATGCTTTCTTAATATGCATATAAATCAACAAGAATTTAATGTTTCATTTAAAAATGGGCTCTATTTCATTGATTGTATTGAGATCCTCGTATACCACAATAGGAATGGTTGGAACCTGTCTCCCATTGATAGAATATATATCATAGAATCTAGGTCTTGAGATGGTTAATTCCTCTTTTATGTTTTGAAGGACCTTGTCTAGATTTCCTAGAAATCTTTGGTTGAAAATTCTGAAGCATAGCCTCCTAGTGTCATGTTTCTCAGTTCCCCAATATAAGACAATAGCTACAAAAATTGATGTAATATCAGTGTAAACTCTATACTTATCATTATTTGTTAAAAAATATATTCCTAAGATCTGAAAGATAGCCCTAAGGATGAGAGGATGATTGTCCAGCATAATTGTTTTGAGGTGCTTGATAGATACCTCACTAGCGAAATCAATTTGTCTTCTTTTCCATATTATTTTGATTGGGGTAGCCTTGTTGATGACATTTTATTTATGAGATGAGGTGATGTTAATTTTCTACAATTTGGAGTGTATATATAATCTTTTCCTTTTCCACTCCATTGAATGCTGCCAAGGCTATAAACAACCCCACTATATGGCCATTGATGCAGATAGTGTACTCATTATTGAAATTGTCTTCCCCTAATATTTTTTCAAGGGCCCTGTGAACAGAGTCTGGGAGAGGTTTTAGGATACTATTCCATCTTTTTGGTTTGATTTGGCCCCTAAATTCAATTTTTCAGTTCTCTTTGAGGTGGAAGGTAACAATTATGGATTCCATTCTTCACTCTATTAGAAATTTTACAAGTTAACCTTCCATTCAAATATTCAAAGCTATTAAATCTTCTTTTCTAACTTAATCACTCATAAATATTCATGGAGCTTGATCCCACGCAAAGCTCATCCTTCTTAAATTTCCATCATCAAACCATCACTCTTGTACTTAAGGGATGTGGATCACTTGACACCTAATGGTACTTGCTAGAGTCTTTACTAGATAAAATCAAAATAGATATTTTATAAGCTCTTAGAAAGAGAAGAGGGCCTCGGAGTCATAATTCCTATAATCAACAAAATATTACTAATCATCGAGAGTGAGGGGCCTTTAAGGATTTTTTGGGAATCCTACTGATTATGAGATAATTATTGGATTATGATGAATCTTACTAATTATAACATAATTATTGATCAACACTTCCTAATAAAACAATGATGAACTAACTTAAATACTAACTCTATTAGACAACCTACCTTAGTACCAGGAAAATTAAAAGATTCATTCCTAAAATTAGCTAAACCTTAAACATCTAAGGGCCAGCTAAATCCTAATAAACCTAAAAACAACCTCATAGCATAATAAGTCTAATATCTATGCTTCTATAGAGGGGTTTAAGTAAAGTCTACTATAACTTTAACCACTTACCCCAACTACCTAAATGTATTGATTGAATGACTCTAGACAATAAATAAGAGAAAGTTATCCCTTTCTAATTCATAATAATTTGTTTGTGTATCATCTTAAAATGGAAGCACTTCCATCTTGATAGGTTTAGTACTCTCTTTTAGTACATGTATCATGATAGACTTGCATTTAGGATGCATTCTACACTTGATTTCTTCATTCTAGGTGAAATTAGGGTTAGGATCCTGAGGATTCTCCTTAATTTCCCTCTTCCATGGCTCTATTTTCTAGGTAGGACTTAGAAATAGGTCTTCTTTGCCTTCATCATAATCATCATAGGATTTTGTGCCTCTCCTTGGCACTCTGCCCTATTTTAACATCATTTCTATGTCTTCGGACATCCTTAGGACCTCCTATTTCAGATTCTGGTAGGACCTGGACCCCTGGGTCAAGGATGAGGTCATCCCTAACCTAGGTCAGGGTCAAGGTCATCCTTGACCTAGGTCAGAGATGAGGTCATCTTTGACCTCCTTTGGGCTTTATTTCCCCTTTTCAAATTTGGTCCCAACGGGCCCCGAAATCAATGTCGGGCCTTTGGATTTGAGTGCGGAAAGGTTTTAATTTAAAATTAGTTTAATTATTTTCCCTCCTTAGTTGGTTATTGTGATTGGATCATAATTTGAGGTGAAATTTAAATTATGGGTCCTCACATTACTCTAGGAGCCTCACCTTGAAACCTCTATATAAAGACTCTCATTTGCATTCATTTTCACCAAGAAATTTCATGAGAAAGTATCCATCAAGTAGAGACAACACAATTGAGAAAGAAATAAATGGTGGAGTGAAGATGCAAGATTGTAAGATGATGATATAGAAGATCAAGCCATTGTTGATATCAAGCATTTTTGGGAACACACCATTGTGAACACCTATTTGGAGCAAGAGAGATCCTTTCTTCCTTGATCCACCATTGCCAACATTCAAGCATTCAAAGATACAATCATGGGGTAGAAATTACAGATTATGAGTTTGGTAGGAGTACTTTAGCCTCAGGGGCTTGGTATGCTTTCTTATCTAATTCAAATCTATGCATTGTTTCCTCATACATATTCATGCTAGGGTTTTAATCTAGAGGATTAGATCTTGGCATTAAACTTTCAATACACACACACATTCTATTCCAATTGGCTATTCATGGAGGTGGAGATCACCAAAATGGGGGTTTGACTAAGGCAAAACCCTATATATCCACCCCGAAACACCATTTTCAGATATCTACAATCGTTGTTTTGAGAATTGAAGTGCAGATTTGAGTACCCTTTTCGGTGAACTTTTGAGATTTATGAACAAAGTCAAAGTTGACCTTCAAAATATCAAGGTAGTCTTTGATCTTTTATCGGTGTCAAAGACTACCTACTCCCAGTTTGACAAAAGTTTTATGGCTTTTCTCTATTTCAGTTTTCTGGTCCTGGATCTGGTTGCAGAATCTTCTGAAACTATGCACAGGCTTCATAAAACAAGTATTTCCAAATCTGTTCCATTATGAGGTATGTACTTTATTTTATTTAATTTCAAGCATTTCTAGATTTACCTTATGCAATTCCAATTCAAAACATTACAAATGAATAATAGGTGAATGATAGATGCATTGTTAAAGCTCCATTTTACCATTATTCATTTTGGTGAACCCGTTTATGAAAACTCTTTCTTTTTGGTGTTAGATTTAAATCTTGCATGCTTATAAGATTAGATTTCTTGCATTTATTTCTTTCATTTATATTTCAACAATACAAATTTTTTTTTTGCAACATCTCTTCAAATTACAAAAACATTTACATTTTCATGCTTTTAGTATTTCTTTGTATTCAACATGTATGAATTTTGTTTTGAGTACTTTGATGATACTTTTATTGTACAAGAGGATAGATTCCCTAATGAGGTACATGGTAGTGAGGATGAAAATGGCTTGGATAAGATCTCCATAGATCCTATTCCTATTTCACTCTCCTCCACAACCTCTCCAATTGACCTTTACCATAGGGTGTGTGCATGGTTACCTTCATGTCCCACTATTTGCAACATTGATAAACCTAAAATGATATATCCTACACCTTTGATGACAGTAAAAGGATATCCTCAAATAACAATTAAGGGTAAACCTAGAGATCCTTTGGATTTCTTTGATAACACTAATTCTATTTCACATGCTTATCACACATGGAATAACCCTCACCCTACTATTCCAGTTTCTTTACCTCCTTCTCAACCTATGCTTCCTCAAGCACCTAGGTTTCCATCTACCTTTAAGGAGTATAACTTAGCTAACAAATTACGTGCTACTCTTGCTAAGATATCTTTATGGAAATTACTTCAAACTTCCTCGACATATCATGAGGCATTGCAAAAAGCTTTATCTACTCTTCCTGCTTCACCTCCTAATCAAGAAAAAAATCATTCTATTTTGGATTGTATGCATACTATGCCTTTTGTATCTCCTATTGTATTTTTTGATAATGATTTACCTTCTCTTGAGGTGCAGAATCAATATGATGCTCTTATGGTTGTCATTTCTATTAACTAGAGTATCATTTGAAGAACCTCAATTGATAATGGATCTGGGCTTAATGTTTGTAGCATGGATATGCTTAAGGCAATTAAGGCTGATCTCACCACTATTCAACCTGATAATGTTCCTATACATGGATTTGACAATATTGTGAAGAGAACTTTGGGAATTATTACCTTACCTGTTAAAGTTGGTCCAATTATTCTAAATACTCTTATTCATGTTATGCCTGGACCTCTCAATTATAACCTTCTTTTAGGAAGACCATGGTTACATACTATGCATGCAGTTCCTTCTACTCTTCATCGAAAGGTTAGGTTCATCTATAACAACTTAATGTATACATTACATGTGGATGATGCGTCGAATCCTTGCGTAAATGCAGAATATGCCAAAATCTTTGAGCCTCTTCAACCTAGTAAAGAGATTGAAAAACAACCTATGATAAAACAACTTGAGATTCAACAACAGGAAGCTCCATCTTCTTCTTTGACTGAGGATGATTGGGGGACATTGGATTTTAATCCTACTTTTATTGGAGAATATAAGGTCTCTGATTTGGAATTTATGAAGCAACAAATGAATTTGAGAAAAAAGTCTTTATTCCTTCTCCACTTTCTGCGGAACTAAAAGTAATTTTGTTGCTGCTTTGATTAATGAAACAATTAAAAATATAAAGCCTGATCGTTATGATATTGTGACATATGTTGGTCCTTGGACTCCTTCTGATATGACTAATTGATATGGTCCTAGTTATCATTTTCTTAAGAAATTGGGATTTAATGGGAAAGGATGTGGTAAATATGAACAAGTTATACAAGTACCTTTGGATAATGAAGTTTATGATCATACATATGGATTGGGATTCAATCCTTACAGAAAACTATCCACTTTTCCTCTTAATGTTAATCATATTTACGGTGGATAGGTGAAATTGGTTAACCCACTTCTCATTGACCTTAATCAAGGACCTTCTTTGGATATTTTTCTTGAAGATGAAGCCTTAATGGAATTTTTAGGGGTTTATGAAGACTACCTAAGTTTCATCACAAACGATGGAAACCTTATTGTCTAAGTACCGATGCTTATTTTGGAGAACATGATAAACAGGATACTCTCCCTTTATTGAAGGATTCTTCAATATGAAGTGATTTGTTAATAAGTGAAACTATTGATATTCAAATGGATGAAAACAACTCTGAAAGGATGATAAAGATTGGGAAATGTTTGAATTAGGATGAACGTGATCAGTTGGTTTCCCTTTAACTTGATTTTAAGGACATCTTTGCTTGGACATATTCAGATATGCCGGGTATAGATTTTAAGATTGTTACTCATAACATTATTTTAAAACCAAATATGAAACCTATAAAGTAGAAAATTTGAAAGATGAATCCACAAATTGTGTTATTAGTCAAAGGTGAAATTGAAAAATTATTGGATTCTGGATTTATCCGTTCTATTGATTACTCAGATTGGATTTCAAATATTGTGCCTATTTCAAAAGGATAAAATAAGATAAGGATGTGTACTAATTTCAGAGATTTAAATAAGGCATCCTTAAAAGATGATTTCCTATTACCTAACATCGATATGATTGTGGATTCAACAACGGGACATGCCTTGTTATCTTTTATGGATGGTTTTTTGGGATATAATCAAATTTTTATTCCTCCTGAAGATTAATTTAAGACTGCATTTATAACACCTTGGGGAACATTTTGCTGGGTCATGATGCCTTTTGGATTAAAAAATGCAGGAGCAACTTATCAACGAGCTATGACTTTGATTTTTGATGATTACATTCATAAGATCCTCAAAGATTATGTGGATGATATTTTAGCAAAATATATACAAAGAGAAGATCACATTACTATTTTATGACAGATATTTGAAAGGATTAGAAGTTACAACATGAGATTGAATCCTAAGAAATGTGTCTTTGGAGTTAATTTTGGTAAATTACCAGGATTTATAATCTCTAAGCGAGGCATAGAAGTAGATATTGAAAATATTGAAGCTATTGTGAATATGCCTCCTCCTAAGAATATTTCTCAATTACGAAGTTTACAAGGAAAAATACAAGCTCTTTGTCACTTTATTTCTAATTTAGCAGACCGTACTATCCCTTTTACTTCCTTTCTTAGAAAGGATACCACTTTCTCTTGGAATGATGAGTGTAAACAAGCTTTTGAGCAATTTAAGGAGTATCTTTCAAATCCTCCTATCTTGCAGCCAGCTAAATTTGGTAAACCATTCCATTTATATACTTCAGTGACTCCAAAGGATGTGAGTGCATTGTTAGCTGAAAATGATAATAGGGAAAGACCTGTGTGTTATATTAGTTAGACTTTACTTGATTATGAAACAAGATACACAGATTTGGAAAGAAAATGTCTAGCTATAGTTTATGCATGTCAGAAACTCAGGCATTATCTTATAAATGTTGAAGTTAATGTGATTGTTAAATTTGATCCTTTGAAACATCTTTTCTCACAAACTGATCTCTCTGGCCGGTTGGGAAAGTGGGTGTTGTTGCTTATAGAATTTGATCTTAATTTCATTTCTCAAAAGTCTATTAAGGGATAGGCTTTGACATATTATTTAGCTAAATCTCCTTGTCCTCATCCCAATACATGTTCTACTTCAATCAAATTTCCTTGTGATAATATTCTAGCTATTCAATAGGATGATATTTGGGAATTATTTTTTGATGGGTCTAAATGTAAGACATGTTCTGGTGTGGGTATTATCTTGATTCCCCCTACGAAAAAACCCATCCCTTTATCATACAAATTAACCTTTCCTTGTACCAATAACATTGCGGAGTATGAAGCTCTTATAGCTGGCCTACGAGCAACTTCATCTCTTAGTATCAAATATTTACAGATATATGGAGATTCATAATTAATTTTTGAAAAGATTAAAGGAGGATATCAGACTAAGAATGATAAAATGACACAATAAAGAGAATTAGCTCTTAATGTGCTTTCACAATTCTCCTCTTATATGATTCAGACTTTACCTAGGAAGGATAATCAACATGCATACACCATGGAAAGTGCAACTTCTTTGGTTTGTCTTTAGAATAATGCTAAAAAATTTCAATTCACTATACAAACTCTTCAAATCCTTGCAATTTTTGAAAATATTACCTTTGATTATTTCAATTTGCATTCAGATAAATGGTATTCACATATTTTTCATTTTTTTAAGGATGGTACTTTTCTTGAATCAACAACAAGGAACATGCATAATCATATTAGGAAGCTTGCAATGCATTACTGTTATACACTAAGTTTGCACCCTTGTTTCAAGCTCTCGTAGTCTTGATAACCTAGTATAACATGGGAATCATCTCCAGGTGTGGGACCTATGCTAACTGAGATGAGACCTCTAGGTTCTAGGCTGGTTCTTCTTAGATAATCACCTTGATTTTCTTCTAGACAAAAAAAGTAAATCTTTTGAGGGAAAGGGATAGAAGGAATGCTTGAAAGGGAAATGACTGAAAGCAAACTATCCTACTAGGTGATACACCGAAAATATGGTATGAATTACAGTATAAAAGATGAAATCAATAAATAGACTTAGGCCTAGGTGATCACAACTCACTGAATAGGTTTGCATAAGTACTTCATCAAAGGGTCTGTAGATAAAAAGAGGTATTTAGGGAAAGAGATATTCTTTCACAAACAATAACACCCCTTGGAATTAGACAATAATCTATGACCTGCAAACAAACATTCACCTCTGCAACTAGGTATAGGAATGAGACAATATATTTAAGGGGTTGAAGTATACCCACAAAAGCACTCACATCCAATCATCCACAATGATACACAAAATTGTAGAAAGAAAGAGGGATCAAGAATCCTAAGATATCACTGAGAAACATGTAAATACTAAATTCATTAAGAAATAACTCACACAAGAAGGGATAGGGACATGAAGAATGTCACAAAAACACCTTCAATATCTGAATTATCAATGGGAGGTTATAGAATGTAGAAAACCAAAGGACAAAAAAAATGTCTCAAATAGCCTTCTAATCTAAAAGATTTTTTTCTCTTTACAAAATGCGAACTCTGAGCTTCAAAAGCTCCAAAAACATTATATATATCTCCTCTTTTTGCACGTAGGTAGGAGTTAAACCTAACTAGGGTTACAAAGATTTTTTATCAGAATAATATTAACCCTAAAACAAGCAAATCTAATCATAAATACATCTCTACAATATCATGGCCAATCAGATATATCTTTGAGTGCCCACCCCTATACTGAAATAGCCGGCAGACAAAAACCTTTATCCAACTACCTCCTTGCAACTCAAGTCGCCATAACTATCAAATCTGGTACTCTCAAAAGGAAAATCCATCGAAATGACTATCTAGATCTTTACATCACCTTTCCAACTGCAACCACCCCTGAAAACATAAATTTGAGCTACCCACCCCCTCACATTCGACCAATAGGAATAAACCAACAAGAAACCTATGAAAGATATTGCAATCCCTTTTGAAAAGGTCAAAGGCCACATCATTAGTCAAGAGCCAATAGAAAATGAGCACATCACAGTCGATCGACACCTCAGAAGGAAGAAGAAACCTAACCTTGCATCAGAGAGTGGTCGCATGATCGCATGGGATCGAAAGATCCCATGAGATTATGCGATAACCATTGGATCTAACTCTGACTGAGAACTAGGCCTAGGGAAATATTAAAGGCCAGGACATAGGAAACTTAGGAAATATTAAAGAGAAAAACCTTCGCGGGGTGGCAAAAAAAATTAATAAGCACATGTGTTTATGAGATTTTTAAGTGGCCCGAAAAGTAACACAAAAATAGAACAGGACCAAGGGTTTAGGGCTTTTGGCCAAAATGGTAGATTTTCAAATAAAAAGGCTTGTAGACCAGGGATTAAACAATTACAGAGACCAGAGGAAAAACACAAGGCCATAAAAACTTCTCAGGGTATTTAATATGGTTTAAATTGTAGACCTCCGCATGAAGCCCAACCTGTAGCCAAAATTAAATAGATAGGGAATTTTGGGTAACAATTACATCATTTTAGGAGATACGATTTACAAATGCTCTTATGAAGGATTATTATTAAGATGTCTTAATAGAACTAAAATTACCATAGCTTTGGTAGAAGCTCATTCTGGTTCTTTTGGGGGACATTTTGGTGGAAAATCCGTGGTTAATAAATTGCTCAGAATGGGATATTATTGGCAAACAATGGAGCAATATTCTTCATGTTTGTTAAGAAATGTCCTCAATGCCAACAATATAGTAATTTGATTCATGCTCCTTCTCGGGAGCTTCATAATCAAGTTTATCCATGGCCTTTTAGTGTTTGGGGTTTTGACCTTATTGGAAAAATCTCACCAGCTTCTTCTCAAGGACATACTTACATTCTAACTGCTACAGATTATTTCACAAAGTGGGTAGAAGTTGTCCCTCTTCATTCAAAAATGGTGGATGTTATTTTTGATTTCATCCTTAATAATATCATAACAAGATTTGGTATTCCTTTGATGATAATTTCAGATAATGGTACCTCTTTTAAAAACAAAGAAGTCACGAAATTCTTGGAGAAATATAGAATTCAACATAGATTTTCAACTCCTTATTATCCTCAATCTAATGGAAAGTCTGAAGCATCAAATAAAATCATTGAACAAATTTTTTGAAAAATAGTTAGTAAGCATGCAAAAGATTGGCATACTCAACTGACCTATGCTTTATGGG
Organism: Chamaecyparis obtusa; assembly: GCA_027943335.1. Classification (NCBI taxonomy): domain Eukaryota; kingdom Viridiplantae; phylum Streptophyta; class Pinopsida; order Cupressales; family Cupressaceae; genus Chamaecyparis; species Chamaecyparis obtusa. The sequence continues at coordinate 462,603 of BSBK01000412.1, forward strand.
CTTACAAGACTAGTGTTCGTACTGCCATGGGTACTTCTCCTTACAACCTTGTCTATGGTACTGATGCTATTATTCCTTTGGAACTAGAAATACCTTCTCTACATGTTTCATTTCATGAGATAATTGATAAAGATACTTTTCGTGAAGATACTTTTCATGAACAACGCTTACAAGAGCTGGAAATGTTGGATGAACAATGAATACATGCATTAAAACATATAAAAGCTTATCATAAATCTCTTCAGAAACAATACAATCATAAGGTAATCGAATGAACATTTGCGGTTGGTGATTTATTCCTTTATGAGAATCAACGAAATGTGAATGATTTACCAAGTGAAAAAAGGAAAATTTAGCCCTAATTGGCTTGGACCTTTTGTTGTTATTGAAGACTTTGGTTTAGGTGCTTATAAACTTGCTGATATGGATGGTGTTTCTTTTAAGGAGCCCATTAATATTATGCATCTCAAACGTTATTATCCTTAATTTCATTCATTCTTTCCTTGTGCATTTATGTATTCCTTATAAAGCTTGTTTTATAGGTCATGTAGTTCTAACAAGATTACATATTGAATATATTTATGCACATTTCTTTCTTTCTATTAAGTTTTATATTGATGAAAGCATAGTAATCAAACATAGAACTAATTAGTAGAGAAATTTTTTCATTCATCAAAAAGAGTTTTTCAAGTTCTGATACATATGTGGCCAATGGCCCTATTTATCACTATGCCTATCAATACACTCTGATGGACAATGGCTCCCAGATATCTCTGCCCTATGATAGGAAGATGAAGATTTGTGTGTCTATGTGTGGCTCCTCAATATGCCCATACCCTATGGATGCTCTCAGGAACTCTGTAGCTCAGCTATCAGCTTCTCCTCCCTTTCTTTGCATAGCCTCAACTCTCGCTAGATGCCTGCAAAGATGTCACCATGCCTACTAGGATCTCTGTGCCCAATGGAAGAATCTTGCTCGTCGAATGGTAGTCGGTAGGATATAATTGTATCCTTGAGAATCTCAGATACAAAGCTCCTCCACTCTGCTACGCTAGCTATAGAATGAAAATACATTTATTAGTCTAGTGTCTTTCTATCTCAAATCAAATCACATTTTCAATCATAATTTCATATTTCATAGCTGGGTCTCCCTCCTAGATGTCACTAAAGTGTCTAGATGGTGGGGGCATAGAGTGACTACTCTCTCCACGCTCACCATATCTAGGTCTTGATGGTGGTGTCTTTGTGTGGGGCCATGGTGGCCATTGTGATCTCAATGGTGATGTGTGCATAATGTGTATATCTGCACCAGTATCACTAGCTGGGGGCATGTCCTCTGCTCTCTCCTCCACTCTCTCCTCCACTCTCTCTACTCTCTCCTCCTCCATGGGATCTCCCTTGGAGATGTGCTCCTCCTCATCTCTAACATCCTCATCCTCCTCTATGGTACCACTATCTTGGTGTGTCTTCTTTGAAAAGCTTGGATCACCTATGGGATAATCCACAGGGAAGATGGGGTGGGTCCCTTGTAGACTCTAGTACCTGATGTAATCTTGACTCATGCTTGAATAGGTCACATCTGATGGTACCTCTATGTCCTCTATCTCATTTGCATCAATATCCTCTATGTCTTCTATTGATGGTCGATGCATGGTGCTGGGTCTCTGATAGTACCTCGTCAGATGTACATAGCGAGGTACTACTCTAGGGACTCCTTGTAATAGGATGAACTACCTCATCACCTGATCATAATAGTACGACATCACTATATGACTCTAATGACCCTCTAGTAGCTTTCACTACTATGAATATCTCATCTAGAGTGATGTATCAGGCCACTCTGTCATCTGACAGTAGGGTCTCCATATCACATCAGTGCTCAGAATGAGGTCTAGATGTACCCTCCAATAGAGGATATCTCCAAACTGCCAAGCATCTCTTAGAGGATACACAAAGACTCTTGGTGTACTCACATCTACCATCACTAGAACTCCCTATGGATGTGTACATGCAAAATGCTCAAACAACCAAATCTGCAAGACTGTGCATATCGAAAAACTCTCCCTCTGATACCTCACTAGTTGACCTAGCTCATGGTATAGCTGGACTAACATTCTATGACCCCATGAGAACATGGTCCTCTCCCTCTCCATCCTTTGTATAAGATGTGTAAGAGGTGTACAAAATATGGTACCCTTTGAGCTGGGTAACACAACCAAGGATACTATGCAAAGCATCACCCTCCATACTAAAGGTGTAGGGCCTGCCTAACAATATGGATGATAATAGGACTTGATCTAACTGGGTCTGCATCTGTGGAACCCATCCTATACAATACTTTGCATTTGTATGAATATCCTCACAAGCACATTGTGCTCTAGGTTTTATGGTCTCACCTCAGACTGGAATCCACAAGATCCTGTAGACATCCTCTAAGGTCATTGTGATCTCTCCAGAGGGAAGATGGAAGGAGCATGTATCCTCATCCCACCTCTCTATCAGAGCCAATAGCATGGCTCAGTGTAGTCTAATCTATGGAAGGACTGATACCTAGTATAGTCCCACATCTCTTAGTAACTACATCTCATCATCATTAAGCTCAGACAGTCTCTCTTTGACCATGACTAGAAACTCTCCAAAGGGATGCTCTCAGAGATGGACCGAATCTTGCAAGCATAAATAGACATCATATCAGTAATCTACATCATCAAATCTACAAATCTAACTTGACTAGGTCAAATTTGACCTCAGTTAGGTCAAGGATGACCTTACTGGGTCAAAGTCAACTTTCCTGGGTCAGGGATGACCTTTTTGGGTCAAGGTTGACCTCATCCCAGATCAGGTGAAAACCTTCCAGTCAATGTTGACTTTGTTGGGTCAAAGTTGACATAGATGGGTCAGGGTTGACCTAGAGGGGACAAAGTTGACCTTTCCTATGAAAAATAGGAATTTGGAAAGTACAAAAGCATACAACAACAAACTCACCTCAGGAAGTGACTATCCAGTAGCTAGGTTGTGTCTCAAAAGCTCCATGTGCATTGCTCGAAGTTCCTCTCTCCTCGGCATCTTGCTTCCTCTTTTCAAATCTAAAAATGGTAAGAATGAGTAACTATCTCTTCCTTTTCCTTATTTATAGCTCAAATTAGGGTTTTATTAGGGTTTCTTTTAGGGTTTTCTCATGGTAAACTCAGATTTCCCTTATTATGCATTTAGATAGACATCCACTCTTTTCATCATAACTTGAGTTTGGTAAATCCATTTTTAGTGTCATCAATGGTGTTGGAATCATGATTCAGATACCTAACTCCTTGAACTAGTTTAGGAAGGTTAGGAATCCTTCTAATTGGTTTAGGAAAAAAATTTCAACAAATTGCATATTTAGCATATAAAGTTTTCTTATTACCCTATTTCACCATTCGAAAATAGAAAGCCGAAATAGGGGGGGCATAAGAGGATTTATGCACTTCTCAATTGTAATATAGTAAGCTCTAGGTGATTTATGGATTTTAATTTACCTTGTGTGTTGCAGATTCTGATATTTTTTTGCAGGATCTCTACATTGAGGACTTGGCTATATCCTTTTTATTTACTATGATGTTTTCTTACTTTAGCTTGCATATTCACGTAGTGTCATATCTGACCTAAAGTGGGGTCTATATATATCATCTTAGAATGGAATCACTTCCATCTTGATAGGTTAGCACCCTCTTTTAGTACATTTATCATGATAGACTTGCATTTAGGATGCATTATGCACTTGATTTCTTCATTCTAGGTGAAATTAGGGTTAGGATCTCAAGGATTTTGCTTAATTTCCCTCTTCCATGGCTCTATTTTCTAGGTAGGACTTAGAAATAGGTCCTCCCATCCTTCATCATAATCATCATAGAACTTTGTGCCTCTCCTTGGCACTCTCCCCTATTTTGACATCATTTCTAGGTCTTTGGGCATCCCTAGGACCTCCTATTTTAGATTCTGGTAGGACCTGGACCCCTGAGTCAAGGACATGAGGTCATCCCTAACCTAGGTCAAGGTTGAGGTCAACCAAGATGAGGTCATCTTTGACCTCCTTCGGGACTTGGTTCCCCTTTTCAAATTTGGTCCCGGCGGGCCCCGAAATCAATGTTGGACCTTCAAATCCGAGTGCGAAAAGGTTTTAATTTAAAATTCATTTAATTATTTTCCCTCCTTAGTTGGTTATTATGATTGGATCATAATTTGAGGTGAAATTTGAATTATGGGTCCTCACATTACTCTAGGAGCCTCACCTTGAAACCTCTATATAAAGACTCTCATTTGCATTCATTTTCACCAAACAATTTCATGACCAAGTATCCATCAAGTGGAGACAACACAATTGAGAAAGCAATAAATGATGGATTGAAGATGTAATATTGCAAGAGGATGATATAGAAGATCAATCCATTGTTGATATCAAGCATTTTTGGGAACACACCATTGTGAACACCTATTTGGAGCAAGACAGATCCTTTCTTCCTTGATCCACCATTGCCAACACTCAAGCATTCAAAGATACAATCATGGGGCAGAAATTATGGATTATGATTTTGGTAGGAGTACTTTAGCATTGGGGGCTTGGTATGCTTTCTTATCTAATTTAAATCTATGCATTGTTTCCTCATACATATTCATGCTAGGGTTTTAATCTAGAGGATTAGATATTGGCATTACATTTTCAATACACACACACATTCTATTCCAATCGGCTATTCGTGGAGGTGGAGATCACCAAAATGGGGGTTTGACTAAGGAAAAACCCTATATAGCCACCCCAAAAAACCATGTTCAGATATCTACAGTAGATGTTTCGAGAATTGAAGTGCAGATTTAAGTACCCTTTTTGGTGAACTTCTGAGATCTGCGAACAAACTCAAAGTTGACCTTCAAAATCTCGAGGTAGTCTTTGACCTTTTATAGGGGTCAAAGACTACCTGCTGCCAAAAAGACAAATTTTTTTTGGGTTTTCTCTGTTTCAGTTTTCTGGTCCCAGATTTGGTTGCAAAATCTTTTTAAACTGCGCACAGGCTTTAGAAAATAGGTATTTCTAGATCTGTTCCATTATGAGGTATGTAATTTATTTTATTTAATTTATAGCATTTCCAAATTTACCTTATGCAACTCCAATTCAAAAAATTACAAATGAATAATAGGTGAATGATAGATGCATTGTTAAAGCTCCATTTTACCATTATTTAGTTTGATCTTAACACCTTCCGTGCCCTTATTAGCTAATAGGTCAGCTAACTTATTCCCTTCTCTATAGATGTGATTCAAGGTGAAGTTTGGGATGGTTAATAAGGTTTCCTTTATTTTCTCAACTATACCATTTAGATGACAATTTGGAGTTGTTCCTTTTCTAACTGCATTGATAACTAAGGAGGAGTCCACTTCAATTTCTATATTGTCTAAATTAAGCCTCTTTCAAAGATTTAACCCAAGCCCTAAGTTATGCTACATTGTTTATTTCATGGCCCAAATATATGGATTTACTAACAATCTTACTACCTTTCCAATCATGGATACAAAATCCAGCACCTACTTCCCCTGGATTGCCTTTTGAAGCCCCATCAAAATTGAGTTTGAACCAACCTTCAATAGGCAGCTTCCATATACAGTTAGCCTTTTTTAGTTTAGTCTCCTCCCCACTAATTCATATGAAGGATGGAATCTTCAACCCAAACCAATTTTTCCTCAAGTAACTATCACTAATTGAAAAGGATATGTCTTTCTTACCTAGCATATTTCTACTATTAACAACCTCCACAATACAAGCTTCCACTTTTGATAGAAATTGATCCATACTTAACCTAGTATTTCTAAATAGCCTCCTTTTCCTTTCCTTCCATATTTCCCAAATAAGCATAGAAGGAGCTATTTTCCAAATTTTAGCGAAAAGGTCCTTATTGGCCATCCTTAGCCAACTCTTAAATAAACCAATTATATCCTTTGGAAGTGTAGTTTTGTAGTCTAGTTTTGAGATTAACTAGTTCCAACATCTATTGGAAAAATCACAACCTATCAGTAGGTGATCCACATCTTCAAAGTCTTTCTCACATAGAACACACCTAGATGGACCATTAAAGCCTTTTTTGGTAAACCATTCTTCTTTAAGAATCCTTTTTTGTAATGCAGCCCATGTGAACATCCCAGCTTTAGGTAAACAATCTTTATTCCAGCAAAGGTCTAACAGGAGGTTATATTTCCTACAAGAACTCCTAAGGATAAATTCGTAGCCTTCTTTGACACTATAAAGCCCATTTTTTTCTCTTGCCCTGATAATAGAGTCTTCACCTGCTCTAGGGACTATCTTTCTACATCTAAGGGTTTCACCTAGAAGGTCTAAAAACCTACTAGGAAGACTGAGGTGATCAAGAGGTTTCCATTTCCAGCTTAAAGAACTCTCCTCATATGAAGGCTCAATATAATCACTTAAATAATTACTTATTAATGATATTGCTGCATCTATTGATCTATCATCTTCCAAAATTGATCATAAAGAAGGATATCCTCCCCAAGAGTCATCCTAGAAAATAACTTTATCTCCATTTTTAACATCCCATGATAAGCCTTTTACTATAATATCCCTACACTCAACAATAAGATTCCAAATTCTAGAATCGTTGGGCAATGATTGAGATCTACAAACACTTAGGTTATCATTACCATCAAGATATTTATATCTGAGAATCCTTACCCATTTGGAATCTGGTTCTTTGATCATTCCATGCTAGTTTAGCGCCTAGGACTTTGTTCTGAAAGGATATATTCTTAATGTTTATACCACCATCTTCCTACCTCCTACAAATATTCTCCCAAGTAATTAAGGCAATTCTAGACTTTTCCCCAAACCCTTTTCAAAAAAAGGATCTCATTTTCTTCATAGTCTTATCTTTGACCCCTTCCAGGAGTTTAAAACACATAATCTAATATGTAGGAATTGCTGACAAAATTGATCTTATCATTAATGCCCTTCTGGCATTGGAGAACTATTTCCCTTTCCAAGATTATGTCTTTTTGTCCATTTTATTGCACACATCCTCCCATAAATTAGTTGATTTTATCCCTTCATCCAAAAAGAAACCAAGATATTTGTAGGGGAAAGAGCCTTTATTAAAGTGCAAAATCTCACAAATTTCCTCCTTTACCTCAACATTAGTGTTTAAGAGGAAAATGTTGGATTTTTTCTTATTAATCCTTTGGCTAGAAGCATTTGTATACAGGTTTAATATTTTCTTAAAGGTGAAAGCTTCCTCTCTAGAAGCTTCACCTAAAAGGAAGGTATTATCAACAAATTGTTGATGTGTGCTAGCCTCTAAATCTAAAGTAATCTTAATACCTTTGATTTGGTTATCTTCCTTAGCTTTGGAGATGGATCTCCCTAAAGCTTCAACTAGGATAATAAAGAGAAAGGGAGACAAAGGGTCTCCTTGTCTTAGTCCTTGAGAGATTTCAAAGAAGCCCACAGGAGAGCCATTCACTAGAATTGACATATGGGGACCTGAAATACACTCAAAGATTAGATTGATCCATCTTTTTGAAAATCTAAATGCTTCTAAAAATTTCCATAAAAATATCCAATCAACTTTGTCATTTTCTTTCCAAATATCAATTTTAATAAATATACTTGGGGATTTGTTCATTTGAAGTGAGTGAATAGCCTCTTGGGCTATAATTACTCCTAAAATTGATGTACCAAGGACAAAACCTATTTTTTCCTCTGAGATAATAGAGGGAAGGAACACCTTTAACTTATTAGAAATTATTTTGATTAGAAATTTATAAAGGGTATTAAAAAGGGATATTGGTCTAAAGTCATCCAAACTTTTAGCATCTTGTTTCTTAGGGATTAAGGCAAGAAATGTATTATTAATTTCCTTTAATAATTTTCCAAAATTCCTCATTCCTTCTAACTCCCCTACTATTTCCTTTCCTATGAATGAACAACACTTTTGATAAAACAATACAGGGAAACCATTAGGACCCGACGATTTTTCTGGATGAAGGTCTCTCAGGGTGGCTTCTATTTCTTCCATTGTGAATTTATCATTAAGAATTTTATTCTGGTTTTGTGTTATTATTTTAGTGATAAAGCCTAGGATCTCCTTCTGAGCCATCAAGTTAGAACCATCATTATTGTTAAGAATTTTCTTGAAATAGTACGGTACTTCTAGGCCAATTTGAACTGGTTCATCTATCCATTCATTATTTTATTTTCTTAATCTCCAAATTCTATTTGCTGACCTTCTTTGTTTCACACTGTTATGGAAGAATTTAGTCTTTTTATCACCTTCTGCCAACCAAGTTTCTCTAGAGCATTGTTTCCATAAGATTTCCTCTTTTGGAAGCCATTCTTTATATTTTTTCCTTGAAAACTTTTCTTCCTCATATTGTGATTGATTCATACCTCTCAAAATAACTTCCTTGTTAAGACTTTCAAACTTATTTTCTAAATCTAGCTTATCTTTGAAAAGATTCCCAAACTTGGTATGATTCCAATTAAGTTTCTCTTAATTAATCTAAGTTTGGATACCATGATAAAGGTTTTAGATCCCTCAAAGTTGGCTTCCTTCTACCATTTTTCTATATTCTCCAAATAATATTCATCTAAAAGCCACATCTCAAATTTGAAAGGGTTCTTTTTGGGGATGGCTGCCTCAAGAAATGAAATCTCTAGTGGGAAATGATCTAAACCTGAAAAGGGAAGAGTCTTCACTTTTAAGTCAAAATCCAAGTTGGATATATCACCTATACAAATGAATCTATCCAATTTCTCTCTAATCATATAGTTGTTAGTGTGTGCTATAAATGTGTCACACTTCTATGGATCATTACATGCAAGGAAACTCAAGAATGAGCCCTCACAAATCGATCCATAGCTCCCTAGGCATGGAGTGCAAGGGTTTTTAAGAATGCTCTCAGCTAGAGCTATTTAGCCTATAACCTTGCTAGTAAACCATGAAATAGGAGATTCAATGAAGACAAGGGAAAGAATGCCAATATCCCGAAGAATCAAGAATGAAAATGCAATGCCATGCTATGCTAGAATGGAAATGCAAGCTAAGCTATGAAAATGAAAGATGCAAGTGTTACAACCCAAGCTAATTAATCTATGTGAGCTAATCTAGAGCATAGAAATGAAGCTAATCTAAGAAAACATAAATATGAAGCTAAGCTAAGAATGCAAGAATGAGATGTAGAATGCAAGAATGCTCCAAATCTTCAAAAACTCCAAAGTGACCTAGAAATCCTGCAGCATAAAGTTAGCATAAAAAGTTGGGGATCTAGAATGAAGAAGAGAGCTCTCCTTTTAAAGGAAATGAGAAGGAATGGACCATGGAGATTAAGAGGCAAAAGATTTAATCGACGGTGGAGCTTAAAAGAGGAGCAATCCATGTGCACAAGTATCCTCCAATAGGAAAATAAGAGTTGACTTTTGTGTCCATATGAGACAAAAAGTGCTTTTTCCCTTTTTATAAAATAAGAATAATGCTTTATTTGTGCAACTTAGGATAAGAGGAAAAGTGGGGGCTTTTTATTTATTAAAAGGGGAGGAAATATTACTTTTAAATAAATAAAGACTTAGGATAAGATGGTTAGCCCATAGAAAATAATCAAATAAATGATAGAGCTAGGATTTGATCAAGAGCAAGTAATTTATGATTTAGCAAAAGGGGCTAATAGTCTAGGTGACCATTTTTAAGTGTATACATTTGCCCCTCTTTGACTAATGTGTGATCGATTTGGGAACACATGTAGTCAAAGAATGAAGTTGAAATGTGAGATCGATTTGGGATCACAAAGCAACTCAGATCAGCCAAGAAAGCAAGAGATAGCCAAGAAGGCAAGCAATAGCATTCTGACTACAAAGAATGAAGTGTAGAAAAATAGCAAATCCTGCATGGTCAGCTTGGTAGCGACAGTACTGAACACTTAAGAAAGAGATAGCCAATAAGATATGATGTGCTTGCCCCCTCGGGATCGAAAGTGAAATCCAAGTAGAGGGAAAGCAGAAGCAAGAGCAGCATGATCAAATCACTAGAAATCATAATCAAAGAGAGAGAATAGAATAACCATCAAGCAGTGAAGAGATGCCCCACACATGGGACACAGGGCACGAACCTATCGGTCCCTCAACCTATAAACACCATGGAGGGGGATTTTGAACATGGGATTTGAAAGTGAATGAAAGACTACAAGTTTGAAAGAGATGGAGATGAAGAGGTGAAGAATGCCCCAGTGAAGATCAAAGGATCAGGCCTCAAAAGGTTAACCAATTGCATGGAAGAAGGAAAAAGATGATTTGGATGATCAAGGTGAACTCAGATTTTGGTTTTGATCCTGAAATGAATAGAAAATGATGTGATATGAAAGACAAGAAGTGAAAGACATGATCAAGAAGAAGAAAAAGGTGAGCGCAATTGATTAACAAGTCCATGAAAGATGAAAGGAAAGCTCTCTCCATGTGCAAGATGCAAAACTAAACTAACATGAACTTAAGAATGCAAGCTACATGAAAAGTGGTTTACTTGCAAGGTTACAAAGCCAATAGACATCTAATTATCATCATCAAGCATTATTGGTAGCGTCACAAGATCATACAATACACACTAGCATAACTATGTGGATCTGAATATGATCTATATCAGATAGAAATGTGGAAATCCCACCTAGGCATCAAAGACATGTAGGTTAAGATGACTAGTGCAGTGAGATTACCTAAGTTTGATATAGCAAGATTATGCTCGCATCGAGACACAAGAAAGTCAAGATGACTATAAGCATGCACTTGCAAAACAGTCAAGGATAATACCTTGTAGGTCCATAGTGGCAAGTAAGACCAGCATAAATGCTCATGACAGTGAGGACCAACAAAATATACCCACAAGCAGAGAAAGAAATAAAACATGTTCTCATTCCCTTAGTCTTCTAGCTATGCATCATCGAAAATGATCATAGGGGGAGAACACTTAGCAAAGAAATCATCATAGATAGCATGCAAAGAAATAAAGTCAAACAAATCTTAGTGAGTGTGTGTGTGTAGGTCATAGAGTCAAACTTTGAGTATCGCATTTGCCAGTGAGAAATATTGCATCATCTAGACTGTGGGTAGGATATCTGATAAGTGTTAAGAAACACTCGACGCTAAGGTAGTGTTGAAAAACACAATTGGGGTGGTGTTGAAAAACACTGTTTGCGAGGTGCCTAAGAAACCCAGATGCACAAAGAGACCCAAGATAAGCTTAAAACAACGTATGCCCCCTAGACTAAGACAAGAGTCAATTCCAGGCTAGGAGAGGCAAAGTGAGAAGTGGAGCAAAGGAGCACCACGCAAGACTGATAGACATAGGTGCAGGTCTCAAGTAGCGCCTATTTCTAGGTTTTCACCACTTGATAGATTTATTGCAATTTTTTCAGGACTTTTTATAATTTTTTTGTATTTTTGCTACCAAGGCGCCTGTTTCCAGGTTTTCACCAAGGTACTTTTTCAATTTTTTAAAATTTTTTTTATTTTTTTATTTTTTTGGGTGAGACATCAAAGCGCCTATTGCTAGGTTTTCACTAGGATGCTCTTTTTTTCAGTACTTTTTATGCTTTTAAGGATTTTTTCAGCATCATATATGAAATTTTTTTTTTGGTATTTTTTTAGGATCATAAAATATGTACAAAGGATGCCCCAGACAGAAATGGGCATCAAGAATCTGTTTCCTCTGATGTAGAGAATTGATAGGCCCCAGGCCCAAATGCTGCAACTATGACGATAGGAGGTCTCAACTAGTTCGACTAATAATAACCAGCCCTAAGCAATGTTTGAGCTAGTGAAGGATCATTAGAATGTGATCCACATATGCCATCGTGGATTTTAGTTAGCACTTTTTCTGACTCCTCTATTTCTAGACACTTAAGGAGAGTTCCATCTAGACCCTTCCTATACAAGTCACCAGAGACAAAGGCAAAGTGTAAGGGATGGCGAAAGGAATGGCGTGGTGGATTTGCAAGAGGAATATGAGGTGGAAGATATGAAAAGATGGTAGGATTGTAAGATTTGTGAGCATGATAGCGTAATTCATCCACCAGGAACTTGAAGCGAGATTTATGCTTTTTCATTTGTAAGATGGATGCCGAAGTAACCAAGGCATTAGCAACTTTGTTCTCAGCTTTAGGAATGTGCTGAAGTGTAACAGATATGAGATCATGCTTGAAGTAGTGCACCATTTTTTTGTAGAGAATCAGCTTGTCATCTTTTATTTGATAATCATTATTTTGGAGTAGATTTTTATTTTTACTTTTCTTAGGTTCGGACAGTGCCACAATGTGGTTTTCACCATCCGACCATTGCTCTTTTCTTTTGACTTGATGAATGTGATGCTTGATTGTTGATTTGATCTTTTTTGTTGCTAGTTCGCGGGTGGAAGAAGTAACAGGTGTTGATGCAAGATGAAATGAAGTGACCGGTTCAATAGCATTTATGTGAGGGGTGTCATCTCTGGTAACAAGAGAGGTTGAGCCTATAGGGTAAGCTCCAAAAGTAGCTAGATCTAGACTTGTCATAGAAGAACCAGCATGGTCCACTAAGGCAATACGAGGAACAAACTCATCAGACCCCACACAAGACCCATCAACCATGTCGGGATGGTTACTACAAGAATGAACCATATCAACATCCATATCATCAGTAGATATACATTTTTCTCCCCAAAGAAGTGAAGTAGAGGGAAGATCATCTCCCATGTGAGCCATAGTGTGTATTGGTGACTCATTTATATCTGTGTCTGAATTACTGAGCATGGGAGTATTTTAGGCATCTTCTCTATAGATCCACTCATGAACAGCTTGTTCTTCTCTTTCGGCTTCAAGGATCACCATAGCAGAAGTGGAAGGTTTCCCATATGACCTAGGAGAAATAGGTATAGAAGCAAAGGAATCCAGTTTATATTCACCCATACCAAGGCTCATCATCTTAAATGATTTCTCAGTAGCAACTAGAGACGTACTAGGATCATCAGTAGGTTCATTGTGAGGAACAAATTTTTCAGCAGCAGCAAGAGCATTAATAGCTATAGTATGGTCTCTTGAAATCACAACTTCAGTGCCATTGTACGGAAATTTGACGCACTGATGATAAGTGGAAGGAACAGCCTGCATGTCATGGATCCAAGGATGACCCAAAAGAATGTTATATGTGAGTGGAACGTCTAATACTTGGAAGTTAATATCTTTTGTGATAGGGCCCACTCGGATAGGCAACGTGACAAGACCTTTGGAAGATCTTTCCACTTCATCATAAGATTTTATAGTAATCTTCTTCTTGGAATCCACAGCCAATTCTGACAAACCCAATTGTTGTATGACATTGAAAGAAACAATATTTAACCCTGCACCATTGTCTATCACGACTCGGTGGACTCGGGTATTATAGACTAGAACTTCAATGTGTAAAGCTAGATTATATGGGTGAGCAATAGATATGTCATCTTCTACAGAAAAGGAGAGAGATAGAGGGGATGAAATGTGGTTGACTATAGCCTGAAATTGATCTGGATCAATGTCATTGGGAATACGTGTTGTACGTAGAGCCTCATCAAGAATCTCTCTATGCAAAGAGGATAACCGAAGCAACTCAAGGATAGATATTTGTGCTGGTGTCTTTTGCAAATTTTGGACAAGATCATAGCTAGGGGTGGCTGAAGGAGCCGCTTGTTTGGAAGGCAAAGCTTGCTTGGGATCTTGCGTAGTTTTAAGGACAATCTTGGCTTGCCCCCTAGTAACAGCATTCAGTGTCTCACTTTGGGAAGATGAACTACCACGTGTTTGCAAGACTAACTTTGGCTTACCATGATTGGTGTTATTATCATCTTGAGACCTCATCATTAGAACACTCTCAATGGGCTCTACCATGTTAATCACAAGCGTACTAGAAGGATACGTGTAATTGATCTTTGCATCATGATTCTTCTTATGTGTTTGAGAGGTTTCCCCCTTATCATGCTTAGGTAGAGGATCTTTGAAAGCTGTGTGATTAGAATTTTTAGTTAAGCCATCAGTAGAGATTGTGCCATTCTCAATAAGATCCTAAATATCATCCTTAAGCCTAAAACAATTGTCTGTTGGATGTCCCTTGTTTATGTGATAATGGCAGTAATGATCCTCTCTCCACCAATCAGGCTTATTTATCAGATCCCAGTTACCAGGTTTATCAGGAAGCGTAAGATATCCATTGTCAACCAAAGTCTTGAGGATTACATCATAAGGTTCTGCCAACTTGTTATAGACTCGCTTTCAAAATGACCTCTTAGGCTTATCTGCATATTGAGGTTTAGGAGCACTATGAGCGTTGGCAACTTCTTGTTGTTTTGCTGCATAGATGGCATTGGAAAGATTGAAAGCAGGCTCTTTAACTTTAGGAGCGTCAACAACCCCATCATTAACAACATACTTGTTCTTATTCCAAGGTTTGTTCTTGTCTTTACCATTGCCTTTAGCATCTTTATTAATAACAATATCCCCTTTTCTTATAGCTACATCCTCAATCCGATATGCACTTTCAACCATGTCATGGAAGGAGGAGAACAGTTGCTTCCTTAGATCATAAAATAGCTCAGGCACAAGTGTGTTGATGAAAATGTCAATCTTTTCTCTTTCGGGTAGTGGATGAGGATATCTATAATACCATGACCTCCAACGTTGTAAGTAAGTTGCAAATGGCTCACCTTGATGTTGTCTTAAATTACCGAGATCTATCATGGTGACAGGTTGTTGGATGTTGTAAGAATAATGTTGTGTGAAGCGCATAGCCAACTCATCAAAAGTCTTCAAAGGACGTGTCAACTTTGCAAACCATTCTAAAGCTTGGCCTCTTAAGCTTCGAGGGAATAAGCATAGGAGATATGTGTCTTCATGAAGAAAGTCCATACTACGAGCATAAAAATGACACACATGGTCATGAGGGTCACCATTTCCATCATACTTGTCATATTTAGGAACCTCAATATCCTTAGGAAACGGGACCATGTATAGATCTTTATCAAAAGGAAGAGCACAAATTGATTCTACAAAAGAGACCTTTGGAGGCTCTCTTTCTAATGCCATTTGGGTAAGGCGTTGATTTGTCTAACGTAATTCTTCTTGAAGGACTTCCAATTTAGTTGGTACTCTTTGTTGGACAATTTGTCTAACATCATAGTCGGGAGGAAGCTTGTATCCTCTAGAAGTCATATATTGAAAATATTGATCGCCATTACGCTCTAAAAGCTTATGCATCATTCGTTGGAAATCCACATCTTGTTCACATCTCATAAGATCCTCACTAGAAATCTCATCATTAGCCTCTGCCTCATGTTGAGAGGGAGGAGGTCTAGGTGGTGAAGAAGGCATAGAAAAAGTTTGCCTTTGAGGAGATCTTGGTGGCGTGTTGTTGTCATTGTTGCCATTATTAAAAAGAGGTCTATGCTCATGATTACTAGTCTTAGGTTGCTCATGAAATGTCCCTCTATAAGCCATGCGCCTAGTAGAATCCATCCTTTGTTGATTGTGTTCTTTGTCCAAGCATGCTTGATTATCCTTACGCTCAAAGTGTTCTTGCAAGAGTTGAAACTTTTCTTGTTCAGTCAAAGTGAGTGAGACACTGTCTGTGTTTTTGGGGGTCTTGAATGCAGAAAAGAGGAAACCTCCTTTATACCACGGTGTAGCCTTAGAATTCTTAGATTGTTCAGAACTAGAACTGTTGTTGCTAATGGGTGCTTTTGAACATCTAGTTGGAGAAGGTAACTGTGTATAATTGAATGGAGGATGACTCTCCTACTCAAATTGAGATCGAGTTGTAACCGGCATGAAAAGAGATGTTGGTTGACTAATAGAATGAGAAAAAGTTTCTTAGATTTGAGATAAGAAAAGCTAATAAAGATCACTTGTCAAAGTAGAACAATAGAGAGATGGCTCGTCAAAAGTGCTCAAGCACTTACAACAATCAATTGACTAAAGCCGAGCAACGAGCAAGAAGCTCAATAAGCAAGTAGCTAGAGAGGTAACCGTGATGCAACAAGTGATCAAGAGTAGCATTCGTTAAACTCAAACCCAATAGTTTTAGCTCATTTGTTTCAGTCTAGAACAAATCTAAGCATGTAGGTAACAAACCAGTTTCAGGTAAGAATAGAAAAAGACAATCTACAACAGGTTAAAGTGCAATTTTAGCCACTCCGAATTGCAGCAATGACAGGATAGCAAAAAGATTCTGGGTGATACTTTCCAGGAAAACAGGGTGATACTTCTCAGTTTGAGTGATACTTCGCTTTAAGCCAGGTGATAGACTATAGTATGGTTGGGTGATAGACTCCAGGCTAGCGGGGTGATAGTCCAGAAGGCACGAACTATCACGCGATATACCTCAGCAAAGCGCGTTATAAAATAGCAGGGCGCGAACTATCGCGCGATATTTCTCAGTAAGGCGTGCGATACTATTGCAGATTCGTATGACTTTTTGACTAGTGAACATAAAATTCTCAGTTTTAAAGCATTTTGATCAAGTTCAAAGGTTGGATAGTGCAATTTCTCAGTTTGACAAGCAGTAGCAGCAGATAAAAGACAGGTTTGCAAATAGTAGGTGATCAAACATGTCATAAAACACTTGAAACAAGGGCAAAAGCAACCTTGCCAAGACAAGCACTTGTGATATCAAAATAGAAAACCTTATGAACGCTACCATGTGTTTGAATGTTGAGGATGTTTACACTGGTATAGCACAATCAAAGACAATTCAAGCAATTACTACCTAGAAGGACAAGGCTCATTACTTAGCAACGTGGCCCACAACTTGATGCTCCCTTGCCTCACACCAAGTGGTTGCCGACAAGAGATATTGGCGTTGTCATGGAAGTGTCAAAAACACAACCAAAGGAACACATATGGTGAGTGTCTTGGGGTGATCTGGGTAAGTCCACTTGGATCAATCCTTGCATCAAGAAGCTAAGCGGCTAAAATAGGGTGGCCTCTATCTAATGGTTCATAGTAAGGGTTTCCGTTCATAGCACCCCTCTTGCTCCTCATAAAGGACTAGGACCTCGCAGCCTCAAGAGTACCTTAAGCATTCTTGCTTAATGCTTTCCTCATGGTCACAATCCCACAAGTTACTCACATCAAGCGAAGACAAGTACTATGTCTACCAAGGTTTTGTATCCTCGATAGCCTTGAGATTATAGTGAGTTGGAATCACTTGCCACCAAGGAAAATGATGACAAGGTTGTCCCCACTTGGGTCATTCCTCTTGATTGCTCAAGAGCAGGCTCGCTAAAGGATCCTATACTAAACAAAGAATGGATGATTTTTGAGGTTCAAGGTTTTTGATTCACCACAAGGGTGAAGAGCATACTCCCCTATCTCAAAAACTTCTCCCAAACACACCAAGCAAGATCCAATTACCCCTTTGCTTCCAAAACCTCAAGATGGGTCAAGATTTTCTGATTCACCTAAAGGTGAAGAGCATACTTCTCCTACCACCCCAAGATTCCTTTCACAAAGTATTAAGTGCCTATGAAATGAAACAACTAGTATATGCCGCACTTAATAAAGAAAGCAATTAAACAAGCACTTGATTTGGTTTTTATGCTTAGGGCAGCCCTGCAAAAATATTAGTAGCCCTCTTTGACATGCGTTCTTTTGGCAAATTTCAAGCAATGAGAGCACCTACAAGCACAACTTGTTAGCTCCACAATGGTTAGCACATCAAAAATTAGATAATCTGCATGTAAAATAGCTAATCAAATGGAAAAATCTGAAAATGAAACCATCATGGTTGGATTAGGCTCGAAAAGACCTTTCCAACGATATATCACACTTAAACTTTTGATACCATTTGCAAAATTTCAAAAAAAAATGGCACGGATTTGAAAACGCTGAAATTTTTAGAAAATTTCAAAAAGATAGTTAAGAACCTGAAACTTGCAAGATGGATAAAATAACTCAAAAATAGGTCACTGCCAGGTACAGACATAGTATCGCATGATACTTCACCCGACACCAGGCGATACTTTTAGTCTGCGTGATATTTCGCCTTATACTAGGTGATACTTCGCCCGACACCAGGCGATACACCTTAATACAGGTGTGCAATTCTTCTGAGACGTGAAGTGTCATGCGGGTATTATAAGGTATATTGTGTGATATACTGAGAAGTATCGCACGATATTCTGAGACAGAAAACTAGAGAACAAAAATTACGCTAAAAACTTGCCAAAAAATTGATGAAAAATGACGGAAATGTAGAAAAAGAAGGGACAAAACTAGTCTACTCAGCCCCATGGTGGGTGCCAAAAATGTGTGCTATAAATGTGTCACACTTCTATGGATCATTACATGCAAGGAAACTCAAGAATGAGCCCTCACAAATCGATCCATAGCTCTCTAGGCATGGAGTGCAAGGGCTTTTAAGAATGCTCTCAGCTAGAGCTATTTAGCCTATAACCTTGCTAGTAAACCATGCAATGGGAGATTCAATGAAGACAAGGGCAAGAATGCCAATATCCCCAAGAATCAAGAATGAAAATGCAATGCCATGCTATGCTAGAATGGAAATGCAAGCTAAGCTATGAAAATGAAAGATGCAAGTGTTACAACCCAAGCTAATTAATCTATGTGAGCTAATCTAGAGCATAGAAATGAAGCTAATCTAAGAAAAAATAAATATGAAGCTAAGCTAAGAATGCAAGAATGAGATGTAGAATGCAAGAATGCTCCAAATTTTCAAAAACTCCAAAGTGACCTAGAAATCCTGCAGCATAAAGTTAGCAGAAAAAGTTGGGGATCTAGAATGAAGAAGAGAGCTCTCCTTTTAAAAGAAATGAGAAGGAATGGACCATGGAGATTAAGAGGCAAAAGATTTAATCAACGGTGGAGCTTAAAAGAGGAGCAATCCATGTGCACAAGTATCCTCCAATAGGAAAATAAGAGTTGACTTTTGTGTCCATATGAGACAAAAAATACTTTTTCCTTTTTTATAAAATAAGAATAATGCTTTATTTGTACAACTTAGGATAAGAGCAAAAGTGGGGGCTTTTTATTTATTAAAAGGGGAGGAAATATTCCTTTTAAATAAATAAAGACTTAGGATAAGATGGTTACCCCATAGAAAATAATCAAATAAATGATAGAGCTAGGATTTGATCAAGAGCAAGTAATTTATGATTTAGCAAAAGGGGCTAATAGTCTAGGTGACCATTTTTAGGTGTATACAGTTAGTTCTTCTATTTGACCAAGTAAAATCACTATTTCCTAATCATACTTCTATAGCTTCTAGATTATCGATCCATAGATTGAGAAAATCATCTTGATCCACCTATCTTGTCTTCTAAATTAAGGATAACATTCAAGTCTCCTCCCATAACTGCCATTTCATTAGGATAGGAAGAAGCAAAATTACTAACTTCTTGCCATAACTCTCTTTTCTCATGAAAAAATTTAGGCCCATAAATATTAATTAGAATAAAATTAAAATTACTTCTTATACATGTAACCCTCCCACTCATCTAGTTAGATCTAGATTCAAGAGGGGAATAACTGCATTTCCAAGGATTCCAAATTATGCCAATTCCTCCAGAAGCCCTATCGAGGGGGAGCCACAGACTTCCCAACTACCTATTTTCTTATTTAATAACCTATAATCATCCTCATCTAATTTAGTTTCCTAAATCATAACTATCTCTGACTCAAATAGTGATAAGTGTGTTTTAATTAGGCACTTTTTGTTAGGGGCATTAAGGCCCTTAACATTCCAAGAAATGATTTTCATAGCTGATTGGGAAGGATCTTCCCCTTCCCTGCATCAAGAAGTTCTATTATTTTTGTTTTCCCTGAGGCTTGGCCTACTCTTGCTCTTAGCTCTTTAAGGTATTTCCTACCTCTAGATTTGGGAACATAGGCACAATCCAGAAGATTCTTACTAGAATTCACCAATTTTAGTCCTAGGGATAAATCTAAATAAGGCTCTTCCAATTTCAAAGATTTATTGTTCTCTACCTTATCTTCATGCTCTAGTGAAACTAAAATTCTAGGGAGAATATCCTGATCTAACTCCTCCTGAGCCACTGAAACATCCACCAAATTGGGATTCAAACCTAGAAAATCTAAAATGTCTTATGTTGATTCCTTGTCATCAGGGTCGGGAAGGGTGAATTTCTCCTCCAAGACCAAGGCTTCGAAAATGCCATCCTCTGAGACTGAATTTTCCAATTGATCTTGATATCTAGATAATCTTTCTTGCTCCATTTTTTATTTTGATAAAGTCTCACTCCTTGATCTGTTCTCTAAAGAGGCTAAGTTCTCATAGAAATCTCCCTTCTCCATAACACCTTCATCTATGTTACTCAATTCTTGTTCTACTACTAACCTCATAACCTCTTCTTGTTTTATTACTTGCAATAGAGATTCTTTATATTCTTCTACACTAATCGCATTTGCCATAGGAATGTCTTGCAGAGCTATATCTTCCTTAATAGTATCCTTAGAGAAGGAGGGGGAAACATCCACAGGGAAACTAGTGTCCTAAGATGCTTAAGAAATGATAAGGGAAAGGTATTTATATTATTGACTTCTAACTTATCTATAGATTCATGCCTTCCTTGCTTCTCATCGAGTGATATTGTTGGAAACTTGACCAAAAAATCACCCCCAACTTCATTTAAGTTGATGACAACATTGTTGGATGGATCTCACTGAGGGAGGGGAAAAATTTTGACATCAGGAGCCTCGAAATCTTTAACCATTTCTATCATAATAATAGGGTTTATGTTGAATTCTCCAGGACCACTTTTTATTATTATAGGGGGTAGATCCTTAATAGATATATCCATATCCACTATGATAATCTCTTTTGATTGGGGAAATTTGTTAACTACTGATCTTACAAAGTTTCCTTTAAAATATTACCAATATTTCTAAGAAAAATTTTGTTGGTACATTCTAGAGGCATATAGATTAAATTTATTGCTCTAGATACTAAGAAATCTTTTAGCATATTAAGGTTAAAGGACAAGCTCCAATCAAGCACTATAAAATCATAGCCCCGCACCTTAGGGCATCTATTATCTAAATTTTTTTCTTTCATTTCAATATCATAACAATATAAAAACATAAATTCGATTGTTAGCAGAGAGATACTTACTCGATTCTGGAGACGCTGCTTGAGCCAATTTGCTATTCTGACTGAAGACACACCATAACCATTCCATCTAAGAAATATGCCTTTGAGATGCATTAATTCTTGTGTGCCCTCAATGATCCCATCATCCATCTCTATCACAATGGGCACATGTGATTTCCTTCTACGATGGGGAGGAGAAGAAGGGATAGCTTTAGGGGATTTCTCAATATGAGAATGGGATTGAGGTTTTTCAGAGATCCTTCTTTTATGTGGAGGAGAATATTTTCTGGAAGGGGACTAAGTCAATTTTAGATTCAAAGTAATCCTTTTTCTAGGGGCTATGTTCTGCATATTATCAATCACAAACCCTCGCCGATGCAGAGGGGATTAGAAACTAGGGTTGTTATGGGGCTTCAAATCACTAAGCAAATCAAAATTGTTTCTAAAAGATAATGGCTCGGGAGTATAAATAAGGGAAGAGGTAGATTTCTTATGGTTTTTGTGAGATCTAACCTCCTGCCAGCTAGAGCCCTTCACCAAAGCATTGTATGAATTACACTCATTCCTCAGGCACAATTGTTCCCCATGCATTCCACCTTTACTAGTAGCAGATAGAGTATCATCGGAGCAATAAGCCAGAAGATCCCTCTAAAATGAGGAGCCCTTTGTGCCCTACATGATAAATTACCGATGAAATTGTTCACACCATGTGATGGAGGAGGAACCAAACACCTTGCCTTGATTGCATATCTAGTTTTTGAAAAAAACACGAATTGTTTGTCCAGAGAGTCAACAGTGAAGAAAGACCTCAAATTGCGAAAATGCAAAGCCATTGCAAATTTTTTTCTATCTAAGAATCTAATGTGTTGGAAAAATCAAAATTATTAATTACAATGTGGTAATAGAATAATTTTTTAAGTTAAATAATAGACAAACAATATAATCATTTCCATAATGATATCCTTCTACATCTTTTACATAAATTTTTTAAGCATAAGTATACTAGTTTTATTTTTATTTATAATCGTTCTAAAAGATTGTGAGGAATCATAATGTGGATAGGTTGCAAATGATGGGAGACTCTATGAGAATGATCAATTGGATATAAACATTGTATAGAATGGATGGTCTCATTTTGCCATCAATATTTAAACTTGTTAATTAATTTAAGTTAGAGAGTTTAATTCGTATGAACATATTCATCAATAATTAAATATTGTTACTTTTGTATTGCCTAGATATTGTTTGCTGTCAATGTCATATAAGTGAAATTATTGATGGTCAAATACTTTGCTTCCTAATATATTCTTCGTATATGATTTTTAATCTATATTCTATGTTCTCTTGCACAAATTTTTTATTTTAGATTCGAAATATGATTATTTCAAAACTTCTAAATTTTTTTTAAACTAATTTCCTTTATCAACTAATTACTTTACTTAAAACAAAAATTTTCACCTCATATAATATTTATTTAATACCTCCTACTATACACATGCTTTCCACATACGTAAATAATATCAAATCCAAACCCAAAAAATGGTTATTAATAACAGCTCATGCATATACACATGCTCCCCCATATATATAAAAAACATATAAATAAAAATAAATAAAAAAGAGCCAAATGCCTACCAACCATATTTACATTGGAGAAAACTATGAATTCCAAACAATGGACGTGGCTGAAATCACAGCACAACACAGTTCACGTATTTGAAAGGGGCGCTACTGTAAAAACTACTTTGCATTCTAATGTGAACAAATCTTCAAAGCTTCCAAAGTCATATTTGATTAAAATTTAAAAACTAGAAATGGTAAACATTAATGTCAAACTTTGTGTGTATGTCGGAAGACAAGGTCATGTTTTTCACCTTTCTTATTCTTAACTTGTATTCAACGTGTGCGATTTTTTTATTTGTACCCGCACAAAACCATTCATATATCTATTCTTTCCCATCGACAAAGACTACCAATATTGAATATATACATACTCATAACCTAGATGAGCAGCAACAAAGAATTCCAATACAAAAGCCACATTATGAGTGAAATAGATGTGGAATTTGAGGAAATAAGAGGATTTGTACATCTGGGTTTCGAGTTTAACAAGGACCAGCTAAGCCCTAAATTATTAAATGTTATTCTTGGGCTGAAGCATCTAATTTTCACAAACCAAGAGAGGTTTCCATCACCAAATGCGGAGAAAGAAGAAGATATGAAACAACGCCTAAAACTGTGGGCTCGATCTGTGGCTTCCACTCTCAATTCATAACAACCCTTAAATCATCATATGATTATTTCTCTTTCACCATAAACTACTCTGGATTTAATAGAGAAATATTAATTGATGCGCTGACTGCTGTGATTCTTGGGCTTTCTCTCGTTGCCTTGAAATACGAAGACTGAGATAGATTTGAGCCCAACTGGATTTTTATACTCAAAAACCAGGTGACAGGAAAAAAAAGAAATATTTCCATCCAGATGAGTAGAACCAAGGAATTTGAATATAGAGGTCCCAATATGAGTACAACAAATGTGGAGTTCCAAGAAATAAGAGGATTCATCCAATTGGGCTTCCCGTTCAATAAGGATCAGCTGAGCCCAAGATTAGTAAATGTTTTACCTAGACTGAAGTATTTATTTATTACTACCCATGAAAGATTGCCTTCGCCAAATGGGGAGAAAGGAGAAGAAATGAAAAAGTGCCTCAGACTGTGGGCTCGATCTGTGACTTCCACTCTCAATTCATAACAACCTTTAAATCGTCATGACTACTTCGACTATTTTTCCACAAACTGTTGTGGAATGGTTAGAGAAATATTAATCAAAGCACTGACTGCTGTGATTCTTGGGCTTTCTCTCGTTGCCTTGAAATTTGAATATTGGGATAGAAATGACTGTGTGATATAGTTGTCTCTTAAATGTTTATTTTTGGAGAAATAATTTGAATCTTTACTACTTATTTTTGCAAATTATGTCAGCATCTTTGGGGAAAATTGATGTTTATATATTAGTATAAAGGCTATCCAGTAAATCTTCCATATGTCCATCTTTCACAATATTCAATACAATCTGACTAAAAATTCACTTTGCGTGATTTCTTTGGCATTTGTGTAATTTATCCATTACTACAAAAAATGGTATATTGATTAATAGATTAAACCATATATACAAATATAAATATAAAATTTATCTATGCTAATATGCAATGATGGAAATTTTTTTGACTTTCCTTCCATAGAAAATTTCAATTGTACATTTAAACACCAACATTCTAAATACACAATTCATGTAGATTTAAGAATTCGAATATAAAACCAGAAAAATAGAATTAAGAGCAGAATACACAGAACACACAATTTATCGTGGTTCACCACAATAGTGGCTACGTCCACACTGAGCAGAAGAATTATATTGATCTCAAAAATAGAATGTTTACAAATGACCACAAAGAGTCTTATTTATAAGCTCAATCTGAGCAGCTAAAAAGACAAAGCACAAACAGACAAATGTTCATTGGCCTTCCAATCCCAACAGACTCCCACCGGAAGTCAACAGATAATCTAGCTGATCAAGCATTCCCTTGCTCTACATGTTGATCTACTTTAGCTTAACAAGTCTAAGATAAGTTCTTGCACATTCGAACTTCTCTTTGGTTACAACTTTAGTGAATATATATGCTAGATTGATTTTAGTATCAATCTTTTCAACCTTCAACTTGCCCTCTTCAACCATGTGTTGAACAAAGTGAGCATGGATGTCAATGTGTTTTGACCGTCACTGAGAAGTATGATTGTGAGCCATAAATATGGCACTGTGACTATCACTGAAAAGAACATAATCCTTTTGTTGATACTTCATTTCACCAAGTAATCACTACAATCAGATCATTTCTTGAGCACCTTTGGAAAGTGCTAAATACTCAACTTCAACAGAAGAAAGAGCAATAGAATGTTGCAGCCTTGAGGCCCAACTGATAGTAGCTCCAACAAACATGAATGTGTAACTGGTAGTAGATCTATGCTTATCCAAATATCTGAAAAGATCTGAATCTGTGAATCCCCGCAACTATTCATTGTTGCTAGAAAAACATAATACCAAATCTAAAGTGCCTTTGAGATATCTTAGTATCCATTTGACAGCCTCCCAATGAGTCTTCCTGAGATTGCTCATGAATCTACTTACAACTCCCACCGCATGAGCAATGTTGGGACATGTCGAAACCATAGCATAAATAATGCTACCAACTACATATTTGTAAGGAATATCCTCCATATATTCCTTGTCCTCTTGTGTTTGTGGACATGAATTAACTGATAACTAAAAATGTGAACCAAGTGGAGTGGAAACACTATGTGCATCAGCCATACCAAATCTCTGAATTACTTTGTCAATGTATTCTTTTTGTGACAATGTGATTACTTTCTTCTTCCTATCCCGGGTGATGGTCATACTAAGAATCTTCTTGGCTGCCCCTAAATCCTTCACGGAAAATGTGCTTGCCAATTTAGTTTTCAGCTCATTAACAATTTTAGATCTTGTTCCTACTACTAACATGTCATCAACATAGAGAAGAAGAATAACAAATTCACCATTCGAGAGTGTCTTGTAGTAAATGCATGGATCAGATTCACATTTGATAAAATTATGTTCAAGCATGAAGGAGTCAAACTTGACATACCACTATCTCGCGGCTTGCTTGAGCCCATACAAACTACGCTTTAGCCAGCAAAAGAGATGTTCCTGCCCATTTTTCACAAAACCTTCAGGCTGATGCATATACAACTCCTCATTTATGTCTCCATGTAAGAATGTTGTCTTAACATCTAACTGTTCCAATTCAAGATCCCAAATGGCTGCTAATCCCAATACTATTCAGATGGATGTCATCTTCACAATGGGAGAGAATATTTTAGCAAAATCAATTCCCTATTTCTGAGCATATCCTTTTACTACCAACCAAGATTTGAACTGTTTGTGACCTCCTCCTTTGTCTTTCAATTTATAGACCCACTTGTTCTTGAGTGGTTTTCGATTTGGTGGAAGAGCAACCAAATCCCAGGTGTCATTTTCTTCAAGTGAACTCATTTCATCTGTCATAGCAACAAACCAATTGTTTTTATCATTTCTTAGACATGCTTCTTTAAAATTTGTAGGTTCAATTTGCTTAGAAATTAATAGCTCTGGCTCTGCCTCTTCAACAAATAATAGTTGATAATCAAAAAAATTTGAAGGAACTTTCCTTTGTCTTGAGGATCTTCTCAATTCAGGATGATCTGGTTCACGAGAATGAATTCTCTGCAATTGATTATTAGCATTTTCTCTAGGTGAAGGATCTCTATTGGTATTTGATTTGGTAAGTAATTCATGAGGATTACCCTTGGAAATGGGAAGGGAGCATGTCCTTTGTATACCCAAATTATTTCGGCATGATAAGACTCCTCTCTTTTGAATATTATCCCTATCACTACTTTCCCTCATATCATGACTATCAAATCAAGTCTGGTCTTTTGATTGCAAATTATCATGAGCTACTTTAGCTCCATCATCCCTACCGTGAGATAGCACGCGACTGTGAAAACTTCCATGTGATTTTCCTGGTGGAACTTGCATTTTGTCATGTGATGTTTCAAAACTACCGAGAGGTGTATCATCACTATCATCCCTATCGCGATGAGTATGAGACCTACGGTGAATTGCTTGTTCTCTATCAAGAGATGTGTTACTCATATCTATTGTGGAGTGTTCATGCTGGTCCCCAAAAATGACCCATACCATGTGCTCACACTGATCTACGTTGGCATGCATATGTGTGGTATCACTCATATGATTGTGAAGTGGACTGGCACTAGTTTTTAGTGACATCTCATCATGAAAAGGAGCGGTGAGGGAGTGAGGAGCTACAATTAGTTGGAGAGGAGCAGATAGTAGGTGATGCGGGTAGGGATCAATGCCTTGGTTATTAATGCCATCAGTCCCTATTCCTTTGTCGTCAATGTCATGAGAGCAAGGGCGGGTAAAGTGATTAGAGAATTCACTAAGTTCAATAAAATCTTCCGCGTGGTATCTAGGCTTCTCATTGCCATGCCTATTTTTGTTCATATCATGGTGGTGATTGGTCTCATGACAATTTCCTCTGCCGTGACTGGTATTTCCTTCATAACTACCATAACTATCTCTGGTGGCAAAATCATATGGAACTTGCTCTCTGTCGTGAGCTATTTCATAGCTTCCATGACTGCCGAGAGGTGTATGATAGGAACTATTATGAGGAGGGGAGGGGAAGAGCATGGGCTCACCCCTATTTTCATATTTTTTTTGTCTGTCATCAGTCAAATTTCTCTGTTCTTCATCAAACAGATTATGTGAGTAATCATCCTCACTTGAAGAGGATTGAAAAGGAGGATTTAGAACAGAAGTTGGAGTCGCTTGAAGGGAACTTCTTCCCTGTTGAGTATAATCAACACCACTTGAAGGTATTCTGAAGGAAATGTAATCCTTTTCAGACTTATCAATGTCTGCAAGAGTTGGAAATTTGTGCTCATTAAAAATGACATCACGACTGCGAATGATTTGCTCTTCAACTATATCCCAAACTCTGTAACCAAACTGATCTTCACCATAGCCAATGAAAATGCCCTTTTGTGATTTGAAATCTAGCTTTGTCCTCTTTTCTTTTGGGACATGAACATGACCTTCACAACCAAAAAATTTGATGTGTGAATATGAAATCCTCTTTCCCAGCCATTCCTCTTCCGGAATGCCAAACTCTAGATGAGATGAAGGAGTCCTATTGATCAAATAGAATGCTGCCTTACAGGCTTCTGCCCAAAATTCTTTGCCCAAACTGGCATTGGAAAGAATACACCGTGCTTTCTCAAGAATGGTTCTGTTTAACCATTCTGCTACCCCATTTTCTTGAGGCGAATAAGGAACAACCTTAATTCATCTTATACCATAATCTACACAAAAATTATCAAACTCCAACGAACAAAATTCACCTCCATTATCCATTTTTAAACACTTAATTTTATGAACACTTTGATTTTCCACAAGAGCTTTAAAATTTTTGAATTTAGAGAATACTTCTGACTTTCTAGAAAGCATATAAACCCATACCTTTCAGGTGCTATCATCAAGAAAGGTGACACAATATTGTGCGCCTCCATAAGAGGTTACCTCCGTAGGTCCGAAGACATCTGAATGCACTAAATCCAAAGGTTTAGTCCTTTTATCATGTCCATCCTTCAAGAAACTGACCCGCTTTTGTTTCCCATGAAGACAATGCTCACAAAATTCAAAATTTACAGATTTGAGACCCGGTAGTTGATCATGATTTAGCATTACCTCAAGGCCTTTCTTGCTCATATGGCCTAGCCTTTTATGCAAAAGTGTAGCATCGATGTCCACAAGTGTCAAAGCAGCTTCCACCTTATCAATGGGTTTCAAAATATAGAGACTGCCAGTTTTGTCTCCTTTAGCAATAGCCAATGAACCTTTGACTATTTTCCATGTATCCGTGAGTTCAGTTTTAAAGCCTTGGGTGTATAATTGGCTGACGGAAATTAGATTCCTCTTTAATTAAGGAACATGTCTAACATCTTGGAGAAGTAATTTTTCCCCTCCTTCAAGACGCAAGACAACATCTCCTTTCCCAATAATTTTACATGCTTTATTATCACCCAAATATACCTCTCCAAATTCACCATCTTGATAATTTGTAAATGCATGCATGAGAGAGGAAGCATGAAAGGAAGCTCCCGAATCAATTACCCATGAATCAACTTTTGTATCACTTGTTGACAAAATTAGGATGCCCGAATCCTTTTCACAAACTGTGTTTTCTTGGCTGTCCAATGATTGTTCTTGTGCCTTCTTATATTTTTTGCAATCCTTTTTAACATGCCCAGCCTTCCCACAAAACCAACAACCGTTTTGTCTCCCTCTTGACTGTGATCTTCTTGCAGATTGGGACCTTCGATTGTTGTTAAATCTACCTCTATATTGGCTTCTTCCTCTATTTTCGGTGCTCACCATTGTGAGAGCATTACCAGAAGAGGATTCATCATTCTTTCTCCTCAAATCTTCGAAGAGCAGGGTGGCTGAAACTTCATCAAAAACCAACTTCTTGGTAGTTGATGCTGAAGTACTGATGGCCATCACAAGTCCATCCCAGCTATTAGGAAGAGAACATAGTAATAAAATAGCCTTATTCTCATCATCTTGTGTCATGCCAATTGAATTTTCTTGGCTGATCAAGGTGTTAAATTCGTTGAGGTGATTTGTCATGGCTTCACCTTCCCTCATCTTAAGTTTATACAACTTCTTCATGATGAAGACTTTGTTCATAGCGGATGTTTGGGCATATGTTGAAGCCAATTTATCCCATATGTCTTTGGCTGTAGTTTTGTCTGAAACATTATACAACACATTATCACCTAATGCAAGAAAGATTGTCGCCATGGCTTTCTCATCAAGCTTTCCCCAATCTTCATTTGACATGGCTGTGGGTTTCTTCACTTTTCCTTCAAGTGCCAATGAAAGCTCTTTGTTCACTAACAAAGACTTCATCTGAATCTTCCATATTCCATAATTCTTCCCAAAAAATTTCTATACTCTTACTTCTTCCATAATTCTGAAAATGAAAAACTCAACCAGCGATTAACCTCGCTCTGATACCAATTGTAGATTTAAGAATTCAAATATAAAACTAGAAAAATAGAATTAAGAGTAGAATACACAGAACACACAATTTATCATGGTTCACCACAATAGTGGCTACGTCCACACTGAGTAGAAGAATTATATTGATCTAAAAAACAAAATGTTTACAAATGACCACAAGGAGTCTTATTTATAAGCTCAATCTGAGCAGCTGAAAATACAAGGCACAAACAGACAAATGTCTATTGGCCTTCCAATCCCAACAATTCAAAATTGTACAAATGCTCAAAAGTTAATATAATACAACTTTGCTAAGGTGAATATATCTTCTTTAATTTAATATTGTTTATCTTAACGAAGAGCAAACAAGAAATTTGTATGGATAATGAATCACATGTGATCAGTACAAAATATAATATTATAAAACTAAAGAGCTTACGTAATTCTCTCACAATCCTCTACCATTTTCTCCACCACTTCACATTGTTATCTCAACCGCCATTTGGATCTAATATCTGTAGTTGCCTTTCAATTTATGTTAGGATGGTGTTTTCAAAATGTAGTGTTTGTAATGGTGATTTTTTCAAGAATCGCGAATTTCCAAGAACATGCAAAATATTTTTTTTTGCTAAGCTTTAATCTTTGTTTGATGGACAATAAATATGAAGTATAATATTTTAAAACAAATCAAATTGCATTAGTTAATAGTCTCTATCAGTCTATATGAAATATTTTTAAAAAAAACCTTGCGAGATCTTCAAATTATTGTTCAAATAATTTTAAAGCATCTTCAAATATCATAAGCAATCTTAGTGCATTATTAACAAGTGCCACTTACTTCTTCTGGATTTAAATAATAAAAAATATATTTAAGGATCAGTTAGAGAAAGTATTAAAGGTTGGGTTAGGTTTGGAGTTAAAATTGTTTCATAATTTATTATGATTTTTTAGGGTTCAATTATTTAAATTTAATTTAAATATTTTATAATGTAAACAAAATATTAAAATAGTGACATAAAACTATAAATTAATAATATTGTTGTGGTTAGGATAAATAAGTGACTTTATTGAGATAAATTAATATATAATTTACTATATTTACAATTTTGATGTGGAGATGACAATTTTTAAAAATTTAAATTATGATACTATTAATAATAATGATAATTTTATCATTACATTATATTTTATGTTAAGTTTAGATCAAAATATATTTAGGGATCAATTAGAAATAGTATTGAAAGGTTGGCTTAAGTTTATAGTTAAAAATGTTCAAATAAATACAACAAAAAAATTAAAATCCCCCACGTTTTCATGTACAGGTAGAATAGAAAGTCATCTTCATGAGAATGAAATCAAGGAGGACATTGGAATCTTGGTAACCCATGGTAAATATGTTTTAATCAATCAATTTTGACATTTTATAAAAAAAGTTATATAGGTCATATCCTAAAAATATTTGCATTCATTAGTATGTAGGTTTTCACATGTCGGGAGTCAAATCTCACTTGTGAAATTAGGGCGATGAATTACTATTCGAAAAGAGCAAAAATTGTCGTGAATTTAGAAGGCGGACTAAATTATTATTTGGTGCCTTGCTCTACAATGCTACTGCGGGGAGACTTTTGGCTATGCAGGGACCAAAATGCATCTGATTAGACCATTTATTTGTATTTTTAAAATAAATTAAAATTCGTAAAATCGTTATACTACAATTTTTGAATTAATTAATAAATGTAAATAAATTGTATAAACATATGCATTTTGGCCCCTGCATAGACGGCGCCCTGCGGGGAGAGGGAGAAGTATGTCCTGGACATACATGACACATTTAGGAGGATCCATTTATTCCCATCTACCACGAATGATTTTGTGTTGTGGTAAGTTCTTTCCATTTATTTTGTTTGTTTGTCAGGGCTGATTTCAAGGCGTTTCTTCCTCTATGCGACATGGTTAAAACTAGGGTTGAAACAACGAATTTTGAGGGTGTTGTTGTTTCTTTAATCGTGCTCATTCCTAGAGCAAATAAAGCAATGGTTGAGTTCCTTCTTATGCTTGGCTATTTTGGAGGATTTTCTTACAATCTCTGAAGGGCGACATTAATATTGTAGTGCATACTCTGTTCCCACTGTTGTCAGAAGCTTGCATAGCTTCTACCTGTTAATGAAACTAATGGAATAAACTATGGACAAATATGATGGTTGATTTAGAAGACATAATGGAAGAACATGTAATCATGAGATATTTAAACTAGAGAAAAAAATATTATTTAAAGTGGTTTGGTAGAAGGAATTTGTATGAATAAAGAATATAAAATATTGAATATTATTTTAAAATTTATTTTCATTTCCCTTTTTAAGACAAGAAGATGAAAATATATTATTAGAAAGACATTTTATCATTTGTTTTTAAGATGATCAACATTTTCTCTTAGTTTCTCTATTTACATGTGAAGTTTTTTTAAAATTTAAATTTGAATAAGATTTTGTACCAATAAATAGGTCAGTATTTGCCTTTAATTTTGTAATTAATTATAATTATAGTTTATCTTTTAAAGAAATTTTTAAAATAAAATAAAATAATAATTTATTTTTTATATAGTGAATAATTAATAACATCTAATATATATGATGTGATTTTATAATAGTTATATTTATATAATAATATTAATAATAAGTATAATAATGTATATTAAATAATTTGTAATAGAATTAATATTCTAGTGTCATTTAATTTTTAAATTTTTATTATGTTTTTAAATTAACAATTGAAATCTTACTTTAAAAATAATTTTCAAATTTTTATTATATACTTTAAATAAATTAAATATATTTTAAAGAAATTTTATTTTATTTTATTTCTAAATTAATAAAAAAATCATAGTTTATTTCAAAGTTTTATTTCAAGTCATAATTGTAAAAATTAAAAATAAAATTATTAAATATAAATACTTCAAATTTCATAATCTATAATAAAAAATATATAAAATAATTTATATTAAAATAATATTTATTTTTTCAATAGTCATAATTGTCAAAATTAAAAATATAATTATTAGATATAAATTTCTAGAATTTTATAACATACAATATTGAACATTTTTTAATGCATGAATTTTGCCTACAATAAAACAGAATTGAATTTGGCCACTTCAAATGATTTAGCCAATCAAATTTTATACCATGCTGTTTCAATAATTCTAGCCTTCTAAAAAATAAAATATTAAAAATAAAAAATCAATTCTTTTTTAATTTTTAATTAATTCAAAATTTTGATCCTGATCCTGATCTTTGTATTGACATTGCCGTTTCAGCTATTCCTCCCTACTGATTCATTCCCCTTAAAATAGTAGGCCGAACAGCCCATATTTCTCTAGGACGGTCATAGCCATTGATTCCGAACAGTCCTCTCTAACACGATGAAGTGAAGCTATTGATCCAGCTATCCCCCCCCTGCATATCCGAGTGCCTTCATTGACTAAGCTCTCTCTGGACTGGATACTGAGCTAGGACTGAAGACTAAGCCATATCGTACGATAGGAAATAGTTACTGGAAAGGAGAAATTCCATTTAGTAATTTTACATAAAGAGTTGGTCTATTTTGGGGTCAAACTTGTTGTCTTTTAATTCTAAAGCTTTTGTACAATTTTGAATTGTATATTTAGAATGCTGGTGCTGACATGTACAATTAAAATTCGCCATGGAAGAAAAGTCGATTAGTTTTCCATCATCACATATTAGGATAGATATATTTTTAAAAAAATTGATATGTGATAATATATAATCCATTAATTAACATATCATAATTGGCAGTAGTGCGTAAATTAATCAAATGCTGCTAAGAAACTGTGTAAAGTGAATATTTTTTGTCAGAGTGTATTGAATCACTCGGAAGATGGGCATAAGAGAATTAACTAGACAGCCTTTATACTGATATGTAAATTTCAATTCTCTCGAAATATGCTGACATAAATTGCAAAACAAAATTGTTAACAAAATTGTTAAGATTCAAAGTATTTCTTCAAAATTAAATGAATAGACAGATTTCAAACGTGATCATTTTAATCTCAATATTCGTGTTAGAAGGCAAGGAGAGAAAACTCATGAAGGATTACAGCAGTTAGTGCTTTGATTAATAATTCTCTGCCAAACCATTTTGTGGTGAAACGGAAACATGAAGATAATGATTGAAGTATTGTTATCTGTTGAGAGTGGAAGCCACAGATCGAGCCCACAATTTGAGGCGCTCTTTCATAGCTTCTCCTTTCTCCCCATTTGGCGATGGCAATCTCTCTGGGTTAGTAAAAACTAAATGCTTCAGCCCAGGAACAACATTTAATAATTTAGGGCTTAGCTGGTCCTTGTTAAAATCGAAACCCAGATGTACAAATCCTCTAATTTACTCAAATTCCGCATCTATTTCACTCATAATGTGGCTTCTGTATTGAAATTCTTTGCTTCTGCTCATCTGGTTTACGAGTATGTATTTGTTCAATACTTGTAGTCTTCGTCGATGGGAAAGAATAGATATATGAATGGTTTTGTGCGTGTATGAATAAAAAACTCGCACGCGCTGAATAAAAAATAAGAATAAAGGTTAAAAAAAAAATAAGACAGGTGAAAAACGTGACCTTGTCTTCCGCCATAGACACGGAGTTTGACATTAATGTGTTACGCTTTCTAGATTGTTCACATTAGAATGCAAAGTAGCTAAGCTGGTTTCTATGGTAGTGCCTCTTTCAGATACATCAAGTCAACTGTGTTGTGATTTCAGCCATGTCTATCGTTCGGAATTTGTAGTTTTCTCCAATGTAAATATGGTTGACAGGCACTGGCGTGCTCTCTCTATATATTAGGGGTATGTGTATATGCATGAGGTATTACTAGTTTATATATATAGGGAAGTCGAGAGTTTAATTTTTATAGTATATAATTTCTTTTTATTAATTATTAAATTGAAGTCTTGAATTTTTGGCTTTCCTATATATATTATTAATAAATTTATTTTGTTGGATGTGATATTATATATGTTCATGGAAAGCATGTGTATATGTAGGAGGTATTAAATAAATTTAGTATGAGGTGAACACTTTTATTTTAAGCAAAGTAATTAGTCGATGAAGTAAGTTAATTTAGAAAAATAATTTAGAATTTTTGAAACAATCATATTTCAAATCTAATATAAAGAATTTGTACAAGAGAACAAAATATAGATTAAAAATCATATATGAAGAATATATTAGGAAGCAAAGCATTTAAACATCAAAAGACACTCATATAATATCAATAATAGACAATATTTGGACAATATATAAGTAATGATATTTAATAATATTGAATTATAATATATTTTAATTTTATTCTTACTAAATAACACCTCAATACTACTAAATTTAATTTTAATAAAATTTAAATATAACTTATTTAAAAAATAATTTTTTTAAATTTTTAAAAAAAATTTTAATTTTTTTTTATCAAACTTCACTTAAGCCAAGGATTCATTTACTTTTGAAATTATGCTTTTTTCGAGCCTTTATAGATGTATCTAATTTAGATGGAATTCCTTCATCTCTAATTTTTTTTTAAAGAATTTAAAGTAAACGAAATGATATAATTTCACTTACTTTTAAATATGTAAATATAATTAAACATTTTGTTAAATATAAATAAACATTAGTCATTTATTTAATAGAAGATTTAGGATTATTTATATTTATTTATTGAGTTGAGTAGTTAATAGGTGTAATTGTAATTTTATTCATTCTTTTCAATTGTGACATGTTACTTTTTTTTCAAAAAATATTTGATTTTTATTTTTTATATGTAAATAATATGTAGGCATTATAGAAATTTCTGAAATGTTTAACACATGCAAACTAAAGGGTGGTTCAAAATGTACTAATAGAATTTAATTTTGAATTTTTTGACAAAAAAATAGTATACATATTTCAACTAAGGTTGATATACATTACAAGTCTGTATTAAAATTCCTATTACAAAGTGTAATAAATAAAATAAATAGGACTGTGATGTTGAATTAAAGAAAGGTCCTTCCTTTTATAATATTTTATTCTGTATTGTAATTTAAAACTAAATTATAATGGTATATGTTATGGGGGTATGCATAGTTATAGTTGATGGATAGTGAACTTTGTTATTTTCTGTATCTTTTGCTAAACTATCTTAATAAAAAAAATTAAATTATAATGAGAATCTCTTTTCAAGTAGAAAATTATGATTTTTTTTTATAATTATCAATTTTCATGTTACTTTTGTAAAATTGTTAGTGAATTTTAATGTACAAATAGAAATATAATTTTAGACCAATAAAAAGGTCATTAGAGTACAAGGATTTTATCCTTTTTGCTATTTCATGAATCAAACACTTCTTGGTGCCACTCTCCCAACCATAAAGAGGTTTGTGGATGAGTGTAGAATATTTGATAAATTTTTAAAAGATAACAAATGTTATAGATGAATTAAAAAATATTTATAATTTGTTTAAATTTTTGAATAGGAGTGTAAAAAAATCAATTCATATTTTAAATTAAGTTGAAGATCTTTTAACTACTATTTTCTTTTACTGAAATAATAATATAAACGTAAATTATTAATAAGACACTAAAATTGGTTATGATATTTCAAAATGTTTTAAAAGTAATTTAAACAGTATTCTGATATGGCACTTTTTTTTTTTAATATTTCATACAGGCTGATATAAACTATTTACTAATGCAATTTAATTTGTTGTCCAATCTTATATTTCTTATTTATTATCCTCCCAACTAAAATTAAAACTTTGAGAAAAATAATTATTTTATCATGGGTTCCTGCACATTCACCATTCTTGGAAAATAACCATTAAAATAGGAGACGCAAATAGTACATTTTGAAAACACCGTCCTAATATAGATTGAAAGGCAATTACGCATATTAGATCCAAAGGCCGGCTGAGATAACAATGTGAAGAAGTGGAGAAAATGATAGAGGATTGTGACTCCATTGCGTAACCTCTTTAGTTTTATAATATTTCATTTTGTAAAGGTGTTTCATACAACAGAGTACCATACTTGGCAGCAACAAAATACCGAATGGGAAAAGAGTGTAAACCTATTGTTGACTTTAGAAGGATCCTATGAAGCATCAGACTGATCACTTGTGATTCATTATCCATACAAATTACTTGTTTTCTGTTCATTAAGTTGAACAATGATTAAATCAAAGAAGATATATTCACCATTCTGATTGTTTTCTAACGAGTATCATTCATTTACTCTTAATGAGCATCATCTTGAAGAAGATTATTTTTCTTTGCCAATCTGAAAAATTATCATTGTGTTAACCAACTATAAAATTGTTCTGCAGCTTGTCAACTACAAATTGGAAAGTAACCAAAAAAAACTTGACAAAAATACCGAAACCATTCCTCAAATCTGACAAGAAAAATGGGACAGTCCCCAAAATCTTCATTACAACTCAAGAAAACCTTAAGAAAACTCAACTCTACATCCAACACCCTAGATACTATATTGCGCTGAGAAATCCTCAAAAATAGTGCTTGATGAAGAGATCAAATCTATGAAAGCCAAATTCATTATGACTACAAAAAAAATCTCCAGAGAAATAAACATCGAATTTCAAAGTTAATCATTCATCCAAGAAACCCGTAAGATAAGACAAAGGCACAAAATCTCTGGATCAAAGTATTCAAAATTAAAGATATATTGTGTATACAAATGTAGGGGGCATCTCAAAATCTGTTGACTGTAGAAGCCACAGATCGAGCCCATAGTTTGAGGTGCTCCTTCATAACTTCTCCTTCCTTCCCGTTTGCTGATGGTAATCTCTCATCGGTGGTAATGAATAAATACTTAAGTCCAGGAACAACATTTATTAATTCTGGGCTCAGCTGATCCTTGTTAAATTGGAAACCCAATTGGATGAATCCTCTTATTTCTTGAAGCTCCACATCTACTGCACTCATAATGTGACCCCTGTGTTGAAATTCCTTGCTACCGCTCATCTGAATTCTAATTCCTTTTTGTCATCCACCTGGGTTTTAAGTTACGCGAGGATCAATTCATCTATAAATAGATATATGGTTTTATGAGCAATGGAGAATTTCGTTGGGCTTGTTGGTTTGTGAAAGAGATACGTATCGTCAAAATCAGCACCAAAAAAGGACACGTCAGGGATGATGTAAGAATAAGAAATGTGAAAAGCATGTTTAGGCCTCTCTGTCAGGGCGCTTGATTTTGACATGGATGTACCATTTGTTTTTAATATTCTGTCAAAGCGGGTATAAACGATAATGACATTTTATTGAATGGTTATTCCAGGCTGTTTACACTCGATATGATGCATACTCCAAATGTTTTATTGGCTTAGGTGGGGGTCCGGGAATGAGATGACAAACCACTTCACAGTTGCCAACCTGTGAGATTTGAAACATTTGAAGTTATTTTCTCATAATTTATGGAGAAGTGAAAGCTATATGTCAATTGTCGTTTAGATTGTTGTTTTTATTAAATGATTTGGATTCACGATTTGCTTTTATGTTTAGGTTTTTTTAATATATATATATATATATATATATATATATATATAATTATATTTGTTTTAATTAAATTTATATTATTTTCAAATTTAAACATATATATTCTATTATATATTAGTATTTTTATAAATATTAGGACAATTATGTACCACATAATTAATTGATTCAAAATTGAATTTCCAATAGTTATTAATTTTTCTTTTTTCTATTACTTATCAATATATTGACCATTTAACATTTTTTATTTCAATTTTTTGAAGTCATCTCAACCTTTATAGTTCAAAGTGCACCTTCAAATTATTATACAATCTAATAGCTCCTAATAACTTCAATAACTAGAATATTCCATGACAATAAAAAATGATAAATTTAATAGAAAACATTAATTATTTAAAAAATATTTTCTAAGTAAATCTATTTTAAGAAAAATATTGGTAGAAAATTTTCTACGAATAGAACATACAAATTATGGAACATTTTCTTTTCCCTTCTCATTATTTCTTATGATTTGATATTATATGAAAAGATAAGAATTATTTTTATTATACTTAAACAAGATATTCTCTTTCTTAATTTTAAGAATAATCACAAAAAAATCTTAATCAGAGTAATCATAATGGAGAACAGAAACATCTGCCTATCGAATCCCTTGTGGCAAATAAAATATGTTAAATATGGCTTGAGTGTTGATAACAGCAGAGTGTGAAAGACACACAACGAGCCCACAACCTGAGGCGCTCTTTCATTTCTTCTCCCTTTTCCCCATTTGGCGATGGTAAGCTTACATTGGTGGTTATAATTCATTTAGCAATCTTGGGCTCAGTTGGTCTTCGTTAAATTGGAAGCCTAGTTCTACGAATCCTCTTATTTCCTCAAACTCATCTCTGTTTAACTCATAATGGAGCCTTTGTATTGAATTGTTTTCATGTTGCTCATATATTTGAGTTGGGCTTTTCTTATGCTATGCTTAACTGTTGATTGATCAATTTAAATAGAATTATGAGTAAGGACCGCTGATTTGCGATTAGGGATACGCGTAGACGTCTGAATGAGAAATGCCAAAAGTATTAGACTTAATTAATATTTCATAAAGACTTGAAGAATTAGTGTGGAAATTTTATCTCTCTCATAGTGAAAAATGATATTTTTTTGTATTTTGTGAAGGTGGCTAAAAACAATAGTGATGTTTTAAGGGTTGTTTGCACTTCACCAATATTTGATGTTCTTCCCTCTACGATAGTGACGTTGATAAGAGAGTGTATATGCTATCATGACTATCATATAGAATGTCTTATTATGTATTTTGCAACAAACACTTGTTCAACATGCAATAAAGATAAGAGTGAAGTGCAAATAGTCGTGTAAGTAGTTCAAAAGGATTGTGTAGAAACATGATCATGTGGAATATCATCATGCTTGTGGAGTAGAATTCGAAGCTGGTTGAATGGTTCAACTAAATGGGCATTAGACCTAAGTCTTCTTGATTGAAAATAATTTATGAGATTCATTAGATTCTTGTTACATTTGGTTAAGCTTGTTCCAGAATTTGAATGGTCATGATTAACAGTTGCAGTTTGCAATGAATCTAGGAAAATATTAGGTATATGCTTTGAGGTCTATGATGTACTCTGCAAAATTTCTTTGGTCTATTTTGTCTTCTTGTATGTTTTTTTTTAAATAATTAAGAAATTCATATATAATAGGTAAATCATTAATATAAATGATTTTATTGAGATAAATTAATATATTTAATATATTTACAAATTTGATGTGGACATAACAATTTTTAAACTTTAATTATGATATTATTAATAAGAATGATAATTTTATTACATTATATTTCATGTTTAGTTAATCAAAAATATATTTAAGGATCAATTATACTATGCATTATATTTCATGTTTATTTAATAAAAAATATATTTAAGGATCAATTAAAGAAAGTATTAAGATTGGGTTAGGTTTGGAGTTAAAATTGTTTGGTAAAGATTAGGAATGATGTAAAATTTACAATTACAATAAAGGATAGGTACTATTATGACTTATTTAGGGTTCAATTATTTAAATTTAATTTAAATATTTTATCTTGTGAACATAAATATTAAAATAGTGACATAAAACTAAAAATTAATAATATTTTTGTGGTTAGGATAAATCATTAAGATAAATGATTTTATTGAGATAAATTGATATATAATTTACTATATTTACAATTTTGATGTGGACATAACATTTTAAATTTTTTTTAAATTATTCTCTTATTAATAATAATGATAATTTTATCATTACATTATATTTTATGTTTGGTTTAAATCAAAATATATTTAGGGGTCAATTAGAAATAGTATTAAGGTTGGCTTAACTTTATAGTTAAAGATATTCAAATAAATACAAAAAAAATTGAAAACCACCTACCTTTTCATATACAGGTACCATAGAAACCCATCTTCATGAGCATGAAATCAAGGACATAGGATGGAATATAGAACCTTAGATTTCTAAAGGGCCAGCTGGAGGATGTTTTATGTGTGGAGGAAACCACTATGCCAGAGACTATTTGAAGGGACAGGGATCAGGTTCTGGACAGCTTCCTCAACAACATTAGATTAATGCTGCTGTAAGGAATCAACAAACTAGGTATCAAAACACCCCCTTGGAAGCAATAGGTATGCTCCTTGGTAGATCTATTTCTATTTTGATAGATACTGGTTCATCAAAAAACTTTATTTCACCATAAATGATTAAGACAATGTCTCTACCAACAAAGGAAATGGATACATCATGGACAGTCCAATATGGTGACAAAGCTACATGCTCTTTTTGAGTTTCCTGAGATGAGAACCAGAGTAGACTTGTATGTTGCCCCTTTGGGGACATATGATGTTATACTAGGGATCAACTAGTTAATTGAGGAAAAGGATACCGTTGATTGCCTTCAAAAAATAGTATAGTGTGTAGATGATTATGGGCATAGAGTTGAGATCTACAGGGTATACAAACCTATAACCATAGGAACTATCTTTGCCATGCAATTAAAAATGGCAAAATAAAAATAGGGAAACTAAATATTTATGGTAACTTTAAATGAGAAGGAAGAAAAAGAAACTCCAACTTTTGAGAATAGCCCCTTCCTCCTTGAATTTTGGGATGTATTCCTAGAGGAACTACCAGGAAGGCCACCCGAAAGGGAGTTTGCCTTATTAAGAGAGTTGCTGCCAGGAATAGCTCCTGTATAAAAAATTCCTTATAGGATGAACACTATTGAACTTCAAGAACTAAAAATACAATTACAAGAACTGTTAGAGAAGGGATTAATCTAACCTAGTGTCTTCCCTTTGGGTGCCCCAGTTATATTTGTTAAAAAGAAAGATGGAACTTTGAGACTATGCATTGACTATAGAATGCTGAATAAGATAACCATTAAAAATTGGTATCCATTACCTCAGATTGATGACTTGTTTGACCAGATGAAGGGAGTAACAATGTTCTCTAATATTGATCTTCAATCAGGATACAATCAGTTAAGGATTAAGGATGAGGATACACCAAAGACAACATTTCAAACTAGGTATGGTCACTATGAGTTTACTATAGTACCTTTTGGGTTAACTAATGCACCAGCTACCGTTATGAACTTAAGCAATAGTCTATTTCATGATTATCTAGACAAATTTGAGATAGTATTTCTAGATGATATTCCAATTTACTCTAAAAATGAAGAGGAACACTTAACCCATCTCCAGCTAGCGATGCAAAGACTCCATAAGCACAAGTTATATGGAAAGTTGTCCAGGTGCTCTTTCTTCAAAAATAAGGTTCATTATCTAGGGCACATAATTTTAGCGGAAGGTATATC
This sequence comes from Chamaecyparis obtusa, assembly GCA_027943335.1. Taxonomy (NCBI): domain Eukaryota; kingdom Viridiplantae; phylum Streptophyta; class Pinopsida; order Cupressales; family Cupressaceae; genus Chamaecyparis; species Chamaecyparis obtusa. Next base: position 504,830 of record BSBK01000412.1, read on the forward strand.
TATAGATCCAGATAAAACTAAGGCCATAACAGAATGGCCGATACCTAAAAATGTATCTAAGGTAAGGAGTTTCATGGGTTTAGCAGGATATTATAGAAAATTTATTAAAGACTTCTCAAGAATAGAAAATCCTATTACTACCTTGTAGGGGAAAAATAAGAAGTTTATTTGGACAGAGCAATGTGATAAGGCATTTCAAGTTTTAAAAGAGAAGCTAACATCGTCCCCCATTCTAAAGGTACCTGACCCTAATGGTCACTTCACCGTAGTTACAGATGCATCCATAGAAAGTTTGGGAGGAGTCCTTTTGCAAGATGAAGGTGTAGTTGCTTATGAGTCCCAAAATTTGAAGATTCATGAAGTTAACTATGCTCCACATGATCTTGAATTAGCAGCCATAGTACATGCCTTGTAGAAATGGAGACATTTATTATTGGAAAAACCCTTTGAGTTAAAAGTAAACCATCAAGGATTGAAATATATTTTTACTCAACCTCACTTAAATGCAAGGCAAAGGAGGTGGCTTGAATTCTTGAGTAAGTATGACTTTGAGATTGAGTACATTAAAGGGAAAGAAAATAGGGTAGATAACACCCTTAGTAGAAGAAAGTATATTATGGAAATCTCTACCTTACAAGTAGATTTAAGGCATCAAATCTTATTGGAACAAGTTAAAGACTGACAATATTTTCAAGTTAAGAACACACTCAGAGATTCTTCTCCTAAACCAAAGTACAAAGGATATGCCATTGAACCCAATTGACTAATGAAATATCAAGGCCGCATATTTGTACCTAATCTTAAAGGATTAAGAGAATCTATCCTAACTGAAGCCCATAGATCCCCTTATTCAGGACACCCCAGAGTAAATAAGATGTATGTTGATCTTAAAAGGTTATATTATTGGCCAGGTATGAAAAAGGATATAGTCACCACAATAGCTAAATGCCTTGAATGCCAAACAATAAAAGCAGAACACATACATCCTGAAGGTATACTTTATCCACATAGTGTACCACAATACAAATGGCAGGTTATAAGTATGGACTTTGTCTAGGGATTACCTATGACATCTCCTAGGCATAACTATATTTTTGTAATAGTAGATAAGCTTACCAAGGCAGCCCATTTCATTCCAGGGAATTTGATAGATGATGCTCTAGCTATAGCTCACAAGTTTATCAAGGAAATTTTTAGGCTTCATGGTATACCTAAAAAGATTGTCTCAGACAGTGATGCCAAATTTACATCAAGGTTTTGGACCACCTTGCAAGCTACCTTAGGCACACAGTTAAACTTCAGCACAACCTACCATCCAGAAACTGATGGACAAACTGAGAGAACTAACCAGGTTTTACAAGATTTGCTCCGCATATATCGTATGGATCAGCAAACCAAATGGGAAGACTATCTACCATCAGTAGAATTTTCTTATGATAATTCTTTTCAAGATACTATTGGCATGGCTCCATTTGAAGAACTCTATGGAAGGAAGTGTCAGATACCACTAAGCTGGGATAAGCTGGAGGATAGAGTAGTAATCGGTCCTGAAATGTTGCAAGACATGGATAATCAGGTGCAACTAATCAGGAAAAGAATGAAAGAAGCTACAGACTGACAGAAAAGCTATGCCAATAGAAACAAGACTCCAAGAAGTTTCCAGTTTGGTGAAAAGTTATTTCTTAGACCTTGCCCTCATAAGAGCTCTATATCTTTTGGGAGAAAATCCAAGTTGGCTCCACGTTTTGTTGGATCTTTTGAAGTTTTGGAGGAGATCAACCCAGTGGCCTATCATTTATCTCTGCCTCCAATATCGAGCCACATTCATGATGTCTTCCATGTATCCTTGCTAAAAATATATAAACCTGATCCTAAACATATTCTAAATTGGAATGCCTTGTAGGTGGAAGAGCCAGGAACCATAACAATCTAGCCATGTCACATCATAGAGAGACGACAATACTAGCTGCAAAATTGAACGGTGGACCAATGTAAAGTACAATGGGATTAGTATTTGATAGAGAATGCAACTTGGGAAGATACTGCAATAATGGAGAAAAAATATCCACATTTATTTTGAATAGCTAAAAACTTTGTTAATTTTAGGTAAATGTTATTTTGGTAATCTCTATGAGAGGTTAAAATTTGCTAGCATAGAATTTGACTTTTGATAAATGTTATTTTAATAAACTTTACGAATGATGAAATCATGCTAATATATAGTTGATTTTATAGTATATCGTAAATGTTTACTTTCAAGGATTCTATATGTTCAAATTTTGATATGCATACCATGATTTTGTACTTCTTATGTTACATTGTAATTCTCATGCATCAGGACAATGCATTATTAAGGAGGGAATGATGTCACGACCCTCTAGACATCATTTGTCTTATTTCTTGAAGATATTTAATTATTCAGTGATGAGTTATATTATTTTCTTTTGTGTTACCTATAATTTTAAATTAAAAGTTCATATTATATTTTTTTCATTTAATGTATTTTTATTTGTTCATTTATTTATTATCTCCTTATACGGTAATGATTAAAGATTAAATTGAGATAAACTTAGAGACTACCAAATTTTATTTAAGAAAAAATAATAATAATAAAACTCCTAGTATCCGACTTTATATTTATAGATAATTATAATATTAAGCTAAGGTTTTAAATAATTGCCAAATAATTTAAATAATAATAATAAAACCTCGTAACTATTTAAATTGACAAGTTTATAAGATGACCATATAAATAATAAAAATTTTTCCTCCGCATTGGGATTACAAATTAGTGATTATAATGATGAAATTAAAATAAAATATAAACATTCCACATTATAATACTCGAACCAAGACATTGGAAATAAAGCCAAAGAAAAAAATAACAAAAAAACATTCATTCACGCAATGTAGGACAGGAAATGGCGGTGAAGAAAGAGGGCATAGGCATCCATCTTCATGTAGAAGAGTGGCGTCAATGGAGCCGTGGCAAGTAGAGAATGATGTTATGACATCTATAGGCAACGTGGAGATCTGAGAGCTATGAAATCTGATTTAAGCCCATCTGTAAATTCTTTTTGGAAAGAGCCATGACCACCTATGGATAGTCGACTCAAAAGGAAATAAAAGGGCATTGAATGGATTGGTATGGGGACAATGGGATATGCTTTGTTCCTGAATGTGAACCTACATTTTTTTTTTAATAAAAAGAGAGTAAGGTTGTCAAATACGAAGGAGAAGGGAATAGGGCAACAACTGGAAAGAAAAGGAGGCCAAAGCAATTGATTTTTCTTTTCTTTTTCATCCAAACTCCACTTCCTCAGCTGAACTAGGTATGTAAATTTCAATTAGGTAAATTACTTCCTACAAAATATGAACAAATTCATTTATGTCTGAAAACTTCACTGAACATAAAAAAAATATAGTCTAGTAATTTCGTTTGATCATTTTGTAAAGTTAACAAGAAAATATAATTATTTTGAGTCTTGTATACCTTTCATTGATTTTGCTATCATATATTTCAATTTCTTCAAAATAGATTTGGATCAATAGAAAGGGTTTTGATATAGTTTCTTTGTTCCAAAATTAGTACTATGTAGAAAGTTCATTCTTGGGTAGGATGGTAACATCTTAGACATATAACTATGCTTGAGCCTTTTAAAAATTCTAGGATGCAAATGAAGAAATTTTGGATATTTTATTGTCATAGTACTTCAAAAATGTGAAGAAAATGTTTTGATTTGAAAGATATAAACAATGTAACCCAACATCATTATTCTACCATAGTATAAGCTATTATAAGAAAACCTTATGGCACTATTGATACTAAACATTTGAGAATAATAAGCCATATAATCTATTTAATGGTTGGCATTATATACAGAAGTCTCAGCTAATAACCTATGCTCATTGGAAATATAGGATTTTGGTTATATGATGATGAGGGTTATTTCCAAAACTCCAGTTTCTCCTTCAGGAGCCAATAGCCCCTCTCAATCCCCCTCCCAATCTATCTAGGAGATCTGGGAGATTGATCTTGTCCCGCATGATGGTAAAGGCCACAAGAGATGTGTAACGAACCCATTTAAAAAGGTAGAGGATTTAGAGGAATCCCATGTCTCTAAGTCCATGGAAGCTAAGGATAAGTCGATGGTTGATAGAACCCCTAAAACTGTGAGGAAGCCCAAAAAATAGAGGAATTCAGATAGCCAGGTTGAGTTGGAAGTGGATTTGGGGGGTACTGTTCAGCGTTCTAATAGAATTTCCAAGGAGAAATGTAAAAGAAGACTCAGGGAAATAGCTTCTGAGGACAAGTCTTGTTTGTAGGATATGGGCATCTCTTCCTACTTTGGTTCGATTGAGGGCTCCTTGGTGGAACACTTGAGCTCACCCAGGTTTGGTAAAATTCCCCCCTTTAATCTCCCACTGATGATGGATGATATGCCTCACAACAATACCCCACTCCCGCCCTCTCCCCACACCCAGCAGACCAAATCCCCTCGCATTGAGAACACTACTGTGGCGATGGATGAGAATGATAGGTTTAAAGGCTCCCTCAAATAGAATTTCAACAAGTTAGATAATGAGATCCTCGACCTTAAACAGGACATGAGAGAAATCAAAGCCCGTGTCGTTGATTCGAACAAATTTTCCCTCAAAGTCATGCACATGTTGTGTGTGACCCTGTGCAATGTGCAGGGGAAGATGGCTTGTGGTAAATTGGAAGTCGATGAGGATAACATAGACCTCTTCCTATTTCTATAGGAAGAGTGGTCCACGACCTTGATGTCTAAATGTCTAGGCGGGAGATCCTAGCTGCTACTGGTGCCATAAAGTTTTTGTTCTGGTTCGAGCCTATTGGCCCCAAGTTCGATAATTTTCTTTCCTATTTTATGGTAAGTTTTTAAGACTCTAGATTAGCCCTATGTGGCAAGTTACTGTTAATATGTTTTTTACTTTTTGGTTAAGCTACTTTGGTTCGTTATTTTTGAAAAGGACCTTTAAGTTTGTTTTTGATAGAGGCATACTAGACACTTTTTTCTACTGACTTTCTACTGATTATTTGTTGTGTGACTAGTGCTATTAATATGTTGTTAATGTGCTTCTAGAATTTCTGTACCATGGTCCAGCACCCTCTTGCTACTTTTTCTATCAAAAACATTATATAGAGATTTGTCTTGTATTATAAATGCTAGGGGAATCTTATATGAATCTTGTGTACATTTACAACTTATGGTCTGATCACAGTATGTGTGCATACACAACATATGTTACAAATTTAATTAACCAACCAAAAAGGAAAAAATAAAAATGATAGTAATACTTACCAATAAAAAATGATGACAGCCAAATGGTCAAGAAAATATTTCTAAAACAAGCACATATGTGAGCTCGTAGGTACATGAATATATATGCAGATAATAGAAAATTCATGAGACTAAAATCATTATCAAACCTAAGAATTGCACTACCCTTTTGGATATAGTCTGAACTATACATTAAATAAAAGTCAGAAAAAGATAGATCTTTAAAGTGTTGACAAAAAGGGGTGGGGAAGGAATGTTAAAAGTGAATTGTAATTTCAGAATTGTACTTTGTAGGCTTGGGAATTATGATGGTTGTTTACTTTGTAGTTCAATATAATAGTTTTCTCTAATAATCTATGTGAATGTGAGTAGTGATGTTCTTAAGTGGATTTTACAAAAGAAAATTGAATAACATCATAAGTTGAAGCTCACTATTTAAGGGAAGATTAACTTGACTCTTCTAACAATCTTTTAGCATTCTAGAACTAAGAAAAAGTTAACAGCTAATAAACTTGTGGTTGTCAAACATTTATACTTATGTTAGAACTTAGGAAAAACTAGTTGTGTATCAATAAAAGGGTGAGGGAGTATGATACATGCATATAGGTAAAACTTACACATGGTTAAACTATAACCTTGAATCAAGTTTTGCTGATATTTATAGTGAATAGCTCAGGATTCTGCCTGATTCGTCTGAGTGGGTGTATGATGGAAAAGAATTGTTTGGGATGGGTAATGCCCAAAAGAGTTTGTCCCTGCAATAGTTACACCAAAACTCAGTAGAAACCATAACTACATACTACGTTAGTGTGAGCGGATTCAAGGGCCTTGATCTTGTGGATATATGTACGTAGAAAGTCTGGTAGGTGAAGGATACCTCCAATGCATAGGTACCTTGGACATAATTAAAGTGGTTTCATGTTAACAGTCGAGTCAAGATGTAAGCTTCTAAATTTATTAAACTAAGAAAATAATGATTCTGAGGAAGGTATCTATACCCGGTCAGATGCCCGAAAGACAAGAGGGGGTATAGAACTTAAAACTACTCTCGGTGGTCTGCAATTGGTCGTAAGCTTGAAATCCAAGGAAAGGTGCAGATCTTATTTTATAACCTTTCTAAGATCCTTGGCACAATCTTGGGTAGATTGTGAAAATTCTAGCAAGCTACTCTAGACCCGGATGGTCCTGAAGAGTGTAAGTCTCTGATCAGAGAGATGGTATTTCCTGTCTTTATAATAAACCATCTTGGATGGAGCTATATATGATATACTTACTAAAATCTTAATACTTGATAATCTATGTTTTAGAATGGCAGAAACATTTATGCCCACAGGAGGAAGAACTCCTCTGTAAACATATAGCAAGATCCTCAGACACACCTAGAATCCATTGCGATGTCCCCTCGAGAGGACATTGGCATGGAGAGACTATCCTCAATGGTAAAAAGAAATAAAATGAAAAAACCCACAATATCCAAAGGAGGGAAGAAAGAGAAGGCTGATAAGCCATCTACAGTAAGAAATTTTCCTTTCGGAACAGGGCGTAACACCCTGACAATTAGTAAGGAAGTTATGGAGCATTAAAAAACAAGTACACCCCAAGAATGCATTAGGAAACTCTGACTCTGAGGAGGAGCCAAAAGAGGAAATGAACCCAGAGTAGGTTTCCTAGGAATGTAATCTATAAATGTGTATAGTATCTTGTATAAATGTAAAAGTGGAATGTGTACCTAGAGGAAGTACCCTTGTAACAATTACTGTACCAAAAATAAAGATATTTCTTCTTTAAAAATGATTGGCACAATGATTGTCCATATTAAGTATGTCTTTAATAAATGATTCAATTAAAGATTAAGATTTAGTCTATTTAGTTTTAACACATAAATATTGTTGGCATACATATACCAAGATATTAATAGCTTGAACTAGAGGACCACATGGAGGAAGAAGAGGAAGAATTGCACCCTCTACTTAAAAAAAAAACTCAATAGAACAAAATAAGAGTGGTAGAGAAGCTATCATTAACTTGTTAACTAAACAAAGAGATCAGGGCCATAACTTAGAACAGACTGTAAAGGATTTGAGCACTAGGCAAGGACAGATAGAGAATGTTGTGGAAAACCCTGGAGGGAATGAGGAGAAAAACCTCCATGGAATAAGACATGAAACAACTCCCCCAATAATTCCTCCACCCAAGCAAGCTGCCACAGATAGGCCTACTTAGCAAGGGAGTATCTTTGATCCTTCTAAGGACATCCAAAAAATTGCCCCACCTAAGTTTGATGGAAAACATGTTGGGGATGCAGCCAAGGATTGGTTACCAGAAATAGAAAAGTATTTTGAGTTAAAAGATTATCTAGAAAACATGAAGGCTTCATGGAGTGCCTACCAGTTAATAGGAGAGGCAACCAGCTGGTGGACCAACACTAAAGAGAAGTTTAACTACACCAAGGCAACCTTAACCTGGAAATAGTTTGTGGAACATTTGTGTGAGAGGTGGCTTCCACAACTATATTATGATGAGAAACTGACTAAGTTCATGAATTTAAAACAAGGGAATTTATTAGTTGAACAATATTGGGACCATTTTTCTAAGCTAATGAATTTTGTCCCTATTTACCAAAAATATGAAAGGGCCCAACCAAGAAAATTTATTCTGGGCTTAAATACTGAGATTGGAGCCGAGGTAGACATTTTTATCCTCAGGAGCATGAACCAAGTTTTGGAAAGAGCTCGTAAACAAGAAAAGAAGCTTCAGTCTTTGGTTGTAGCCAAGAAAACATTTCAAGATAGAATACCCTCTTTTAAAATAAAGGTGGAACACAAAGATTCTCAGGAACAAGGTAATAATAGGGGAAGAGGCCCCCTAGAACTAGTAGCAAACTGGAATCAAGGAAATAGTTTCAACGGGAATACACCAAGAGCTAGATGGAAAATGCAACCTCAAATTTCTAAAGGGCCAGCTGGAGGATGTTTTATGTGTGGAGGAAACCACTATGCTAGAGACTATTCGAAGGGACATGGATCAGGTTCTAGACAGCTTCCTCAAGAATGTCAGATTTATGCTACTATAAGGAATCAACAAAATAGGCATCAAAACACCCCCTTGGAAGCAATAGGTACACTCCTTGGTAGATCTATTTCTATTTTGATCAATACTGGTTCATCAGAAAACTTTATTTCACCATAAATGATTAAGAAAATGTCTCTACCAACAAAGGAAATGGATACATCATGGACAGTCCAGTATGGTGACAAAGCTACAATGATAGTTAAAAAATATCTTGAGGACACACTTGTTGAGTTTCCTGAGATGAGAACAAGAGTTGACTTGTATGTTGCCCCTTTGGGGACATATGATGTTAAAACTAGGGATCAATTGGTTAACTGAGCACAAGGCTACTATTGATTGCCTTCACAAAATAGTATAGTGTGTAGATGATGATGGGCATATAGTTGAGATCTACTGGGTATACAAACCTATAACCATAGGAAATATCTTTGTCATGCAATTGAAAAAGGCAAAATGAAAATGGGGAAACCAAATATTTATGGTAACTTTAAACGAGAAGGAAGAAAAAGAAACTCCAACTTTTGAGAATAGCCCCTTCCTCCTCGAATTTCAGGATTTATTCCCAGAGGAACTACCGGGAATGCCACCCAAAAGAGAGTTTGACTTTTCAATAGAGTTTCTACCAGGAACAACTCCTGTATCAAAAATTCTTTATAGGATAAACACTATTGAACTTCAAGAACTGAAAATACAATTGCAAGAATTGTTAAAGAAGGGATGAATCTGACCTAGTGTCTCCCCTTGGGGAGCCCCAGTTATATTTGTTAAATAGAAAGATGGAACTTTGAGACTATGCATTGACTATAGAATGCCAAATAAGGTAACCATTAAAAATCGGTATCCATTACCTTGGATTGATGACTTGTTTGACCAATTGAAGGGAGCAACAATGTTCTCTAAGATTGATCTTCAATCAGGATACCATTAGTTAAGGATAAAGGATGGGGATATACCAAAGACAATATTCTGAACTAGGTATGGTCACTATGAGTTTATTGTAGTACCTTTTGGGTTAACTTTAATGCACCAACTACCTTTATGAACTTAATGAATAGTGTATTTCATGATTATCTAGACAAATTTATGATAGTATTTTTAGATGATAATTTGATTTACTCTAAAAATGAAGAGGAACACTTAACCCATCTTTAGCTAGTGATGCAAAGACTCCATAAGAACAAGTTATATGGAAAGTTGTCCAAATGCTTTTTCTTTGAAAATAAGATTCATTATCTAGGGCACATCATTTCAGTAGAAGGTATATTTGTAGATCCAGATAAAATTAAGGCCATAACAGAATGGACGATACCTAAAAATGTATCTGAAGTAAGGAGTTTCATGGGTTTAGCAGGATATTATAGAAAATTTGTTAGAGACTCCTCAAGGATAGAAAATCCTATTACTACCTTGCACAGGAAAAATAAGAAGTTTATCTGAATAGAGCAATGTGATAAGGGATTCCAATTTTTAAAAGATAAGCTAACATCATCCATCATTCTAAAGGTACCTAACCCTAATGGTCACTTTGTCATAGTTACATATGCATCCATAGAAGGTTTGGGAGGAGTCCTTTTGGAAGATGAAGGCGTAGTTGCTTATGAGTCCTAAAAGTTGAAGATTCATGAAGTTAACTATGCTCCACACGATCTCTAATTAGTAGCCATAGTACATATAGAAATGGAGACATTTCTTATTGGGAAAACCCTTAGAGTTAAAAATAGACCATCAAGGATTGAAACATATTTTTACTCAACCTCACTTAAATACAAGGGAAATGAGGTGGATTGAATTCCCAATTGAGTACAACTTTGAGATTAAATACATTAAAGGAAAGAAAATAGGGTAGATGACGCCCTTAGTAGAAGAAAGCATATTATGGCAATCTCTACCTTACACGTAGATTTAAAGCATCAGATCTTATTGGAAGAAGTTAAAGACCCATGGTATTTGCAAGTTAAGAACACACTCAGAGATTCTTCTGCTAAACCCAAGTACGAAGGATATGCCATTGAACCTAATGGGAAAATGAAATATCAAAGTCAGATATTTGTTCTTGATCTTAAAGGATTAAGAGAAACTATCCTAACTGAAGCCCATAGAGCCCCTTATTTAGGACACCCCAGAGTAAATAAGATGTATGCTAATCTTAAAAGGTTATATTATTGTCCAGGTATGAAAAATGATATAGTCACCACAACAGCTAAATGCCTTGAATGCCAAAGGATAAAAGTGGAACATATGCATCCTATAGGTCTACTTTATCCACATAGCGTACCACAATACAAATGGAAGGTTATAAGCATGGACTTTGTCCAGGGATTACCTATGAAATCTCCTAGGCATAACTGTATTTGGTAATAGTAGATAAGCTTACCAAGGTAGCCCATTTTATTCTTGGGAATTTGACGAATGATGCTCCAGCTATAGCTGAGAAGTTTATCAAGGAAATTTTTAGGCTTCATGGTATACCTGAAAAGATTATCTCAGATAGGGATGCCAAATTTACATCAAAGTTTTGGACCATCTTGCAAGTTGTCTTAGGTATATAGTTAAACTTCAACACAACCTACCATGTAAAAATTGATGGAAAAATTGAGAGAACTAACTGAGTTTTAGAAGATTTTCTCCCCATGTATTGTATGGATCAACAAACCAAATGGGAAGAGTACCTACCATTAGTAGAATTTTCTTATAATAATTCTTTTCAAGCTATTATTAGCATGGCTCCATTTAAAGCACTCTATGGAAGGAAGTGTCAGACACCACTAAGTTGGAATAAGCTAAAGGATAGAGTAGTAATAGGTCTTGAAATGTTGCAAGACATGGATAATCAGGTGCAACTAATCAGGAAAAGAATGAAAGAAGTTGTAGACTAGTAGAAAAGCTATGCTTATAGAAACAAGAGTCCAAGAAGTTTCCAGATTGGTGAAAAGGTGTTTCTTAGAGTTTTCCCTCACAAGAGCTCTATATCTTTTGGGAGAAAATCCAAGTTGGCTCGACATTTTGTTGGACCTTTTGAAGGAGGAGATCAACCCAATGCCCTATCATTTATCTCTACCTTCGACACTGAGCCTTATTCATGATCTGTTTCATGTATTCTTTCTAAAAGGATATAAACCTGATCCTAAACATATTCTAAATTGGAATGCCTTGCTGGTGGAAGAGCTAGGAACCATAACAATCCAGCCATTCTGCATCATAGAGAGATGATAATACCAGGTGTGCAATCAAATGGTGGACCAATGTAAAGTACAATGGGATTAGTATTTGATAAAGAATGCGACTTGGGAGGATACTGCAGAAATGGAGAAAAATTACTCACATTTATTTTGAATAGCTAAAAACTCTGTTAATTTTGCATAAATGTTATTTTGGTAGACTCTACGAGAGGTTGAAATTTTCTAGCATAGAATTTGACTTTTGATAAATGTTATTTTAATAAACTATAGGAATGATGGAATCATGCTTATATATAGTTGATTTTACAGTATATTGTAAATGTTTACTTTCAAGGATTCTATATGTTCAAATTTTGATATGCATACCATGATTTTGCACTTCTTGTGTTACACTATTAATCTCATGCATTAGTACGATGCATTATTAAGGGGCCAAGGATGTCACGACCCTCTTGACATCATTTATCTTATTTCTTAAAGATATTTAATTATTGAATGATGAGTTATATTATTTTCTTTTGTGTTACCTAGAATTTTGAATTAAAAGTTCATATTACATAATTGTCATTTAGTGGATTTTTATTTGTTCAGTTATTTATTATCCCGTTAGACAATAATTATTAAAGATTAAATTGAGATAAACTTAAAGACAACCAAATTTTATTTAACAAAATAAAATAAAATAATAAAACTCCTAGTATCTAACTTTTTAAATAGATAATTATAATATTAAGCTAAGGTTTTAAATAATTGCTAAATAATTAAAATAAAAATAATCAAACCCCGTAACTATTTAAATTGACAAGTTTATAAGATGACCATATAAATAATAAAATGTTTGCCTCTACATCAGGCTTACAAATTAGCGATTATAATGATCAAATTAAAATAAAATATAAACATTCCACATTATAATAGTTGAACCAAGACATTGGAAATAAAGAAAAAAAAAACAAAAAAAACATTCATTCACGCAATGCAGAGTAGGAAATGGCAGTGAAGAGAGAGGGCATAGATGATGCTATGACATCTACAGCCAATGTGGAGAGCTGAGAGCTATGAAATTTGATTTAAGCCCATCTATAAATTCTTCTAGAAAGAGCCATGACCACCTACAGATAACCGACTCAAAAGGAAATAAAAGGGCATCGAATGGATTGGTCTGGGGATGGGGGGAATATGCTTTGTTCCTGAGTGTGAACCTGTATTTTTAAAAAAAAAGAAAAAGAGAGTAAGGTTGTCAAAAATGAAGAAGGGAATAAGGTAGCAACTGGAAAGAATAGGAGGCCAAAGCTATTGATTTTTCTCTTCTTTTTCATCCAAACTCCACTTCCTCAGCTGAACAAGGTATGAAAATTTCAATTAGTTATATTACTTCCTAGAAAAATCTGAACAAATTCAACTTTATGTCTGAAAACTACACTGAACATAAAAAAATATAGTCTGGTAATTTCCTTTGATCATTTTGTAAAGTTAACAAGAAAATCTGATTATTTTGAATCTTGTATACCATTCATTAATTTTTCTATCATATATTTCAATTTTTTCAAAATAGATTTGGATCAATAGCAAGAGTTTTTGATATAGTTTCTTTGTTCCAAAATTAGTACTATTTAGAAAGCCCATTCTTGGGTAGGCTGGTAACATCTTAGACATAGAACTATGCTTGAGTCTTTTAAATGTTCTAAGATGTAAATGAAAAAATTCTGGATATTTTATTGTGACAGTACTTAAAAAATGGGAAGAAAATATTTTGATTTGAAAGATATAAACAATGTAACCCAACATCATTATTCTTTCATAGTATAAGTTGTTATTGATGTAGTTAAGGATGGTGGATCCTATTAAGAACAGTCCAAACCTTGCAGCCAACATAATTACATAGCCGATTACTCAACAATGCAACACAAAGTAACTGTTTAATTCTAATTTTCATTAACATGCCTGACTGTAAGGCCTTCCGGATTAGGGCCAATTACAATCAGCAAACAATTCTACAAGATCCACAACCAGATCCAATACAAATTCAGCTAGTTCAGCTCTGAAGACAATTAGAAGCTGATGGAAACCCTAAGGCAGATCTAAACTTGAGCTCGCAAGCCTCCAAGCAATCTCCTTGTCTCTAAGTATGCAAACCCCCAGCTCTGCTACATGCAACTATCAGATTACAGTATGATCTGCAATAACTTTGAGAAAAATGTCTCTTGGCTTCTATTTAATTTAATATTCTATTAAGGTAGGTAGAAGTGAAAAGCGTGTCTCTGCCTTAGGTAGAAATTTGTTATTTTTCAAATTTGGTAGAACCTTCTAATCTTAAATAGGTACATTTAATAACCTTACATAAAGAATTGGTCCATTTTGGAATTATTAAGTATGACTATATCTAAGACAATCTGGAAAATAATCTATGCTTTGTTTTAGTTTAAACTCATTTTTGCAGTGCCGACCTGTGCAAACTTGTTGTCTTTCAACTCTAATTTTGAATTCTATATTTAGAATGCTTAAACGTACAATTAAAATTCACTATGAAAGAAGAGTCGATTAGTTTTCCATCATTACATATTAGTATAGATAATTTTAAAAATAAAAATCTATATATGGTCTAATCCATTAATTAATATACCATAATGTGCAGTAATAGGTAAATTATACAAATGCTGAATAAATCACGTAAACTGAATTTTTTTGGGAGATTTCACCAAATCACGTGGAAGATGGACATAAAAGAAGATCAACTGGATAACCTATAAACTATATATAAATATCAATTCTCCTGAAATATGCTGACATAATTTGCACAAAAATTATAAAGATTCAAAGTATTTCTCCAAAAATAAATGAATAGATAGATATATCAAAATGATAATTCTAATCGCAGTCTTCATATTACAAGGCAATGATAGAAAGCCCAAAAATTACAGTAGCTAGTGCTTTGGTTAATAGTTCTCTATCTAACCATTTTGTTGCAAAATAGAAACAGATAATGATTCAAGTATTGTTATCTGTTGAGAGTGGAAGCCACAGTTTGAGCCCACAATTTGAGGTGCTCTTTCATATCTTCTCCTTTCTCCCCATTTGGCGATGGAAAACTCTCCTCACTAGTAATAATGAGATGCTTCAGCCCAGGAATAACATTTAATAATTTAGGGCTCAATTGCTCCTTGTTAAACTGGAAACCCAGATGTACAAATCCTCTTATTTCCTGAAATTCCACATCTATTTCATTCATAACGCCACCTCTATTTTGAACTTCTTTGCTTTTGCTCATTTGGATTATGAGTATGTATTTGTTGAATATGAGTATGTCTTCATCGATGGGGAAAGAATAGATATATGAATGGTTTTGTGCGTGTACGAATAAAAAAATCGCATGTGCTGAATAAAAATTACTAATAAGAAAGGTGAAAAACATGACCTTGTCTTCCACCATCCACATGGAGTTTGACATTAATGTATTTACCTCTGTGTTTTGTTTAATTGAAATGATGTTGGAAGCTAAGCTAATTTTTGTTTTAATCGGAGCCATAGACACAGAGTTTCACATTAATGTATTACTCTTTCTAGTTTTTTTTTAAATTTTAATTAGAAATGACGTGTGAAGCTAACCTAGTTTTTATGGTAATGTGTTGTGCTATGATTTCAGCCATGTCTATTGTTTGGAATTTGTAGTTTTCTCCAATGTAAATATAGTTGGTAGGCATTGGCTCTTTTTTATTTTCTATTTATTTATATGTTTAATATATATGGGGAGCATGTGTATATGCATGAGGTATTTTTAATATTATTTTTTTTGATTTGATATTATATATGTACGTGGAAAGCATGTGTACATTTAGGAAGTATTAAATAAATCTTATATGAGCTGTTCATTTTTATTTGAAGCAAAGTAATTAGTTGATAAAATAAATTAGTTTAGAAAAATAATTTTTACTAACTCAATCTTCATATTTCAAGGCAAGGAGAGAAAGCCAAAGAATCATAGCAGTCGGTGCTTTGATTAATATTTCTCTAACCATTCCACAACAGTTAGTGGAAAAACAGTCGAAGTAGTCATGACGATTTAAAGGTTGTTATGAATTGAGAGTGGAAGCCACAGATCGAGCCCACAGTCTGAGGCGCTTTTTCATTTCTTCTCCTTTCTCCCCATTTGGTGATGGCAAGCTCTCTTGAGTAGTAATAATTAAATGTTTCAGCCCAGGAACAACATTTACTAATCTTGGGCTTAGTTGGTCCTTGTTAAACTAGAAACCCAAATGTACAAATCCTCTAATTTCTGCTCATCTGGATTATGAGAATGTAATATTTGATGGGGAAAGTATAGATAGATATATGGATGGTTTTATGTGTGTACGAATAAAAAAATAGTTAATAATAAGATAGGTGAAAAACATGACCAGTGTTTCCGCCATACACGCGGAGTTTGACATTGACGTATTTCCGTTTCTTTTATTTATTTTTTAAATAGAAAATGTCATTTGGAAGCTTTGAAGATTGTTCACATGGGAATGTAAAGTAGATCTATTGAGTAGTGTTGCGATTTCAACCATGTTGTCTATTGTTTGAAATTTGAATTTTTCTGAAATATAAATATGGTTGATAGGCATTGGGTTTATAAATTATTATTTTCCTTCCTTTTTTCTGGTTTATATATGCATACAGAGAGCATGTGAATATGCATGAGGCATTATTAATAATTTTGTTTGGTTGGATTTATTTTTATTTATCTATGTGGAAAGCATGTATATATGCATCAGGTATTAAATAAATTTTAAATGAAGTGAATAGTTTTATTTTAAGTAAAAGTAAGTTAGTTTAGAAAATAGTTTATAATTTTTAAAATAATTATTTTTAAAATTGAATATAAAGAATATGTAAGGGAAAATAAAATATACATTAAAGGTCATTTGAAGAATATATGTTAAAGGTCATCTGAAGAATTATTCACATTTATTTGTCAAAGTGAGTAATTTAATAGATGTAATTGTGATTCTTTACATTCCCTCTAATTAGGGAACTATTTATAACAACCCATTGTTGATATATGAATTTGTGTTCATCTGCTTGTTCCATCATCCTATTTCACAAAATTTATCAATTTCTTATCATAAATAAATTTAGAAATTGTGACATGATTTCCAATTTTTTAAAAAAATTGTTTGATTTAAATATTATATATGTAAAAAAAAAATAGCTATTATAAAATTTCTAAATTTTTTAGAATATGCAAACTAAAGGGTGGTCCAAAATATGCTAAATAGAATTCTATTTTGATTTTTTTTGAAAAAAAATAGTATGTATATTTCAACTAAGGTTGACTTACATTACATGTCTATATTGACATTTCCATTAACTAAATATATTTCATTGCATTTATTATTTAATAGAATTGATAACATAATGGTAGAAATGATAAAGAAAGTAAATATAATTGTGATGGTGAATTGAATAAAAACAAAGTCATTTCTTTTATAATAGTTTATTTGGCATTGTAATTTAAAACTAAAGTGTAATGTGAATCTCTTTTCATGTGGAAAGTTATGAATTTTTTAATAATTATCAATTTGTTGTTACTTTTAGTTTCGTTATTTATAAAATTGTTAGTGAATTTTAGTATGTAGATTGAACTATAATTTTACACCAACAAAACGGTCTTTTAAGTACAAGGATTATATAATTTTTTCTTTATTTTGAATCAAACACCTCTTGGTGCTACCTTGGAAACCATTAGAGATGTTTGCAAATAAATATGGAATATTTGAAATTTTTTACCAAGATAACAAATATTCTGGTGGGCGACTAACATCAAGGGTACTGCCATGTTCAGAATCACCCAAAAGCTTAAAATTATCAGAAGAGATGTTAAAGGTTGGAGCAAGCATAACTTCGGAGATTTCTGTAAAGAGAAAAAAGAACTGTCTGAAACCTTAGAATCCCTCCAGGTCCAATTGGCTTCTAGAAGCTACCTGCCCCAGATTTAGGTGGAGGAGGAGTTGACTAGACACAAGTGGCAGGAAATCTTGAAAAAGGAAGAAATCTACTGGAAGCAGAGATCCAAAATCCAGTGGCTTGCTGAAGGGGACAGGAACATGACCTTCTTCCATAGGTCTGCCAACAACCATAAAAGAAGAAATACCATCACTGCTATTAAGGATGAGGGAGGGAATGAAATCAAGGAGAAAGATAAAATCAATTAGGTTGCGGTTAACTACTTTAAGGGGTTGCACTCTAATGAGGGTCCTATATGCCCTAACAACATCCAAAATGAACTCCTGGACCACATCCAAAGTGCTATAAATCTTAGGGATAATGACCAGCTCACGAAGCATGTTTCTGATGAGGAGGTCAAGAATGCGGTCTTTGCTATGGGAGCTTACAAAGCCCTAGGGCTGGATGGATTTCCTCTAGCATTTTTTTAGGAATACTGGGACATTGTGGGGACTAATGTTACCTGTGCTATGAAAGACTTCTTTAGGATAGGGCACCTCCTCAAACAACATAATAAAACCTACATTGTGCTTGTCCTAAAACATGACAATCCTACGTCTATGTTGGATTTCAGGCCCATCAGCCTCTGTAATACCTTCTACAAGATCCTTACCAAGATCTTGGTTGGCAAAATCAAGCCTCTTCTGGATAAGATTATCAACACTACTCAGAAAAGTTTTGTTCTAGAAAGACAAATCCTTGATGCAGCCATAGCCACCCATGAAATCATCCACTCTATGGACAGGAGCAAGGTCCCAGGTATGGCCTTTAAAATGGATATCTCTAAAGCTTATGACAAAGTTAATTGGTCATTCTTGCTTAAAATTCTAGCTAAAATGGGCTTTAATGAGAAGGTTATTCAGATTATACAAGAATTTACCCAAATTGTTAGCTTTTTTGTGCTTGTCAATGGCACTCCTAGTGGCTTCTTCAAACCTAAAAAGGGTCTCAGACAGGGAGACCCTCTCTCCCCCTACCTCTTTATTATGGTGGCTAATGTTCTTAGTAGGAATTTGAGTATGCTTTCCTCTACGGGAAGAGTAAAAGGCATCAAACCTGCTTCTACCCTTCATCAGGTTGTGTTAGAATAGTTTGTGGATGACACCTTCCTTTTTGGGTATTCTTCAATGATTGAGGCCAGACAGTGGAAAAAAATCCTTGAAATTTATGCCTAGGCTTTTGGATAGTGTATTAACTATCAAAAGAGCTAGTTTTTCTTCTTCAATACCCCCATGGAGTTACAAAATAGGGTGCTTCAAATCTTGGGTTGTCTGTCAACTTCGCTCCCTTCTACCTACCTTGGCCTCCCCCTTACGGTTAAAGAGGTGTCCTAGGATTTCTGGAATTCCATCCTTGAGAGAACCTAGAGGAAACTCCCTGGTTGGAAGGGGAAGATTTTAAGCAATGTTGGTAAACTTCAACTTATGGCCTCCACTCTCCAAGGGATCCCTATTTACTTCCTATCCCTCTTTATGATCAAAAGCAACATGACAGACAAACTTGAAAGAATTCAGAGAACCTTTCTGTGGGTGGGATCTAAAGAAAATAAGAGGATGTCTCTTGTCAATTGAGACACTGTCTGCCTCCTGAAAAGACTAGGTGGTCTAGGACTAAGAAGAATTGGTTTGATGAATAGAGCCCTTACCATGAAAGTGGCATGGCAACTCACAGAAGGAAAAGCAGACTGGTGCAGTATAATGGAAGCTAAGTACATCCAAGGACATCCCTATGGGAGGATGTATTATGATAGTGACCTCCCAAGTGGATCCAAAATCTGGATGAACATCTGTAAATGCAAGACCCTTCTATCTAATGGAGCTTTTTGTCAAATTGGAAATGGGAGATCCATCAAATTTTGGAATGACCACTAGATCTTGAACCAACCTAACCTGGGTAGCAGATTCAAACCTCTTACAGACTACCTTAGACCTATCCTTGGTAATAGAGCCTCCAACTACATCGCTGGTAGGGACTAGAAGGATATACCTAATCAGATAAGAGATAGACCGAACCTTCAACAATTGGCCAAGGAACTCATGGAAAACCTGACTAATATTAGAATATCAGGGCTTGATGACTCCATTATCTAGGCCCCCACCTAGGCTGGTACCTTCTTAGTAAAATCTTCTTACAATCTTCTTCTGAAGGAGGAGAGTAACCCGAGGGACTAGAAAAAGGTGTGGATCCCTCAACTCATGCTGAAAATCAATTTTTTCTGGTGGACTCTCATGCATGGTAAGGTTCTAACCCAGGATAATCTTATAAAGAGGGGCTTCTCCATGGTGAACAAATGTGTCCTATGTAAGAAGGAGGAGGAAATGGTGAATCACCTATTCATCCATTGTGATTATGCCACCAGCATCTGGCAAGAGGTTATTGGAAAATTGGGTATCTCGTGGGCCCTAGGCAGAGATGTGCATCAATTTAATAATTAGAGATCTCCCTCAAATCACCCCCTCCTCCAACTCCTTTGGTGTATGCTACCCCCTCACATATGCTGGACCATTTGGAAGGAAAGGAACAACAGGATCTTCAGGGAGGCTAGTAACCAGTCTGAGACTTGTCCCCATATTGGAACTAAGTTCCTGTGTGAAAACATCAGGGCGACTAGGTGGAAGATTCCCTCCTTTCCTCTTGCTACCTAGGAGGTTAGAATTGCTGATAGTTGGAATCTCCTAGCTAGTTTTTCCAGGTTTGATGATGCTAAACAGATAGCTAGATAAGCTACTAGATGGACCGCCCCTCTCAGAGGATGGACCAAATTAAACTTTGATGGGGCTACAAATAATCTTGGCTAGGGTGGGGGTGGTGTTCTGAGAGATCATAAAGGCACTTGCTTGTTGGCTTATGCTAGGCCACTCAATAACTGCACAGTCACCCAAGCGAAGGGAATGGCCCTTCTTTGGGGGATTAAATTTGCAACCCAAATGAACAATAGGCTACTAGAAATTGAGGGGGATTCCAAAGTGGTTGATGAGGTTGTCAAAAGTGGAGCTAATTCGGGGTGGCGGGTTGGATCTATTATGCTGGAGATCCATGAGCTACTCAACAGCTTCCAGTGCATGACTACTAGACACACGT
The DNA here is from genome assembly GCA_027943335.1 of Chamaecyparis obtusa. Lineage (NCBI taxonomy): Eukaryota > Viridiplantae > Streptophyta > Pinopsida > Cupressales > Cupressaceae > Chamaecyparis > Chamaecyparis obtusa. The sequence continues at coordinate 525,453 of BSBK01000412.1, forward strand.
ATAGAGAGGGGAATTTAGTTGCTGACTCGATGGCAGCCATAGTCCTAAAGCAAATCAAACTTAATAGTTGGAGGGTGGTCAATTATTTACCTATGTTGACTCAACAACTCATTAGAGGAGAAATGAATATTACAATTTAAAATGAGCCAAGCTATCATATTCATTACGAATCCTTCTTGGATCGCATGTTGGCATGCTTTGGTGATTTTTGTGATTATGAAAAGGAGAACCCAAAACCCCATAAAGAATCATCATTACTTTTCAAATGTGTGGAGAGAGTTGTCTGAATTAGAGGGCTTACTTGGCTAATAAGGACAACAAGTGTGTCCCTGGCATTATTGCTATTAATGGCACCTAGAGATTTGTTAGATCTAGCCGTACAAAGCCCATCTCCCAATATTTCACCCAAGGCCAGCAATTTAAGTATAATCTTTCCTCAAAAAGGCCACGCAAAAATAGGTGGTTTTTGATGATCTACAAAGAAGCTCGGCTCTTAGGTTTTCAAGATATTCTGGTGCAGGAGGGGCAGAGCTTTGAAATGGGAGGCAACACTCTTTGCATAGAACCTGACAAGATCAACGAGGCTTTGGTGACCCACTACTGCAAATAAAGTGACATATGGGGTTTTATGGAGTGAATGAAAGGTGGGAATGATGAGCAAATTTCCAAACAATTCATCTCATCCTAGAACAACAGGAGTGTCTCAGATGGTGGCATCCACTTCCAAATTAACAAAGAGGTCATTGCAAAGGTGACAGGCCTCTCTATGGAGGGGAGGAAATACAAAAAGACCAATCAGACTCTCGACCCTACCAGCCTCAACCAATTTTTCAAGGAAGGTGAGAATCTGGTGAAGAAGCAAGAGGGTTTTAACAAGGAAGAGCTGCCAAACTTCTGGCCAAAGATTTGTCTCATTGTGATGAAGTATTTTATGTTGGAAGGTAAGTTCAATGTGTTCTACTACTACCACTTATCGCTCCTAAATCATATTAGAAATAAGGATTTAATTTTAATACCCCTCTATCTTTTGCATTCCATAGAGAGTAATATCCTAAATATTAAGGACAACCCTAATAAATCAATCCCTATCCTCCATCAGGGCCTCCTTCTCTACATTTACCACTTCCACAAAGCTATCTTCTTGGTGCCCCAACCCCCCTCGATTATCCAAGAGATGACCCAAGATGAGTCCCCGACCAAAATTGAAAATCCCACTCATTCCATCTCCCAGTCCATCCAGGTTATCCAGGAGTCTAAGATGGGTGCTAAAGAGGGTAGAACCCACAAAAATGTGTTAAAAACCCTTTCAATAGGAAGGAGGGTCAGGAGGAGTCTCATGTCTTTGAATTTGTGGAGAACAAAGATCAGAAGGAGTCTGATAATACTCCTAAGACTGAACGAAGGCCCAAAAAATGTAGAATGATGGAGAGCCAGGTTAATTTGGAGGTGGACTTAAGTGGATCGAGTCACTGAAGGTCTAATAGAATTACCAAGGAGTAGTGTAAAACCAGGATGATGGAAGTAGCCTCTAGAGAGTAGTCCCTGTCTGAAAAAGACAATCACACCACTGAGTCCATGAAAGGTTCCTCAGATGATCACATGAGTCCTATTAGGACTGGTAGCACTCCCCTGCCCAACCTCCAGCAAACCATGGAAATCCCCCGTAACCCTACCCCACCCCTGAGTCCTTTTAATGATCCCTAGGATAAGCCCCGCACCTTTGAGCACAATACTAGGGTTCTGGCTAACAAAAGAAAGTTTAAAGGCACTCTCAAGATGAGGTTCTCTGATATAGACAAGGAGATTGTGGACATAAAAAAGAATATGCAGGAACTGAAGAATCACTGCATGATGACTAACAAATTTTTCCTGAAGGTCATGTATGCTTCGACTATGACCCTCTGTAATGTGTAGGAAAAGCTGGCAGGCGGCAGTCTAGAAGCGGATAAGGATAACAAGGATCTTTTCCTATTCCTGCAGGAGGAGTGGGCTAGGACCCTAATGTCTAAGCATCTGGGTGGGAAGAACTAACTACTAGTGTTCATGAGTTGGTTATTTTTGACTGGGCTTGGCCCTCAGATCCCCTGTTTTGCATTTGGGGTGAAAGTTATTTTATCTAGCTTTTGGTTCAGCCCTACGTGGCTTGTGACTGTTATTTTAACTGCTACTCTTCATTTTAAGTACTCTGGTTGAATCCTTTTGATTAGTACTGTGATTTATGTTTTTGATAGGGGCAGATTAGACTTGGTGATTTTTCTATTAAACTATTTTTATCTGCTCTGATTGGTGCCATTAATGTGCTTCTAGTCACTTTGTTCCATGGGCCAACACCCTCTTGCTACTTTTTCTATCAAAAATAAATATTATAGATCCATTTATAAATATTTTTTATTTTTTATTTTTAAATAAAAAGGTACAAAATCAATCCATATTTTAAATTAATTTAAATATCTTTCAACCCTATTTCCTTTTACTAAACAATGGTGTAAATATAAGTACTAAATTTGCTTATAGTATTTGAAGACACTTTAAAATAATTTAAACAATATTTATCGTAAAGAGTCACATGTTCTGATTTTGCAAATATTTTCTTTATTAATATTTTATGGCAGATAGAGACCATTTATAATGCAATTTTATTTGTCAACTATTATATACGTCTTATTTGTTGTCCTCTAAAGGAAACTTGAGGGAATAAAAAAATGTATTTTCTGTGTTCTTGCAAATTCACCATTCTTGAAAAGTCACCATGACAATATGAGACACAAACAATACATTTTTGCAAATTTACCATTCTTGAAAAATCACCATTAAAATAGGTGACAAATGAAAACAACGTCCTAATATATTTTGAAAGGAAATGCAGATATTAGATCCAAAGAGTGGCTGAGATAACAATGTGAACTGGGGAAAAGACGATAGAGGATTATGACTCCATTACATAAGCTCTTTAGTTTTATAATATTTCATTTTATATCGATGTTTCATATAGTAGAGAACAATAATATACTGACTGAGAAAAGAGTGCAAACCTTTTGTTGACTTTAGAAGGATCCTATGTCAAAGCATCAGACTGATCGCATGTGATTCATTATCCATACAAATTACTTGTTTGTTGTTCATTAAATTGAACATTGATTAAATTAAACAAGATATATTCACCATTCTAGCTTTTTTCTCTAATGAATATCAATCATTTACTTTTAATGAGCATCATCTTCAAAAAGATTAATGTTCTGCTTACGAATGCCAATCTGAAAACTTATCATTGTCTTTACCAACTATCAAATTATTCTCTAGCTTGTCAACTACAAATTGGAAAGTAACAAAAAGAAATTCAAAAAACATACCGAAACCATTCCTAAAATCCATTCCTAAAATCTGAATATAAAAATAAAAATGGGACAAACCCGAAAATCTTCATTACAGCAAAAGAAAATCTTAAGAGAACTCAACTCTACATCCAACTGTAGACATGCAAAATTGGACAAAGTGCTTTTAAATTACAAAAATCAATAAATGGCTCAAAATCATCAAAATGCATTAATTCAATAAAAAAGGGATCAAATCAATTAAAAGGGACATAATTAAATAAAGTTGGACAAAAATCAATAAAAGAAAATGAAAAATCAAATAATGAGGTTAAATAATTAAATCAAAGCTTAAAGGGGTGAAAAACACTACATAATTGATTTTAATCAATTAATTGTATAGTTGTTTAAATCAAAAATCAAAATGAACCTATTACCCTTAAATGGCTAAATTTAATTAATTAATTGGATTTAATAATTCCTAATTTCGTTCAACAAAGTTGAGCAACCAATGACAATTGAGGACAACAAGACACAAATCACTCAAAAAGGATGAATCTCAATCACTCATTCTAAAGTTTCAATCTCAACCACTGAATCTTGTCCTTTTGTCCAAAGCTTTGAGACAAACCTTTAAATTGTCCCCCCATTTATGAACAAAGCAAAGTATTTGACTCAACCTAAGGTAAATCATGATTACTTCACTCCACCCCATACCCTTGGGAAATTACTATAAATATGAAGCATTTTGAGAGCAATTGATATTTTAGAAATTCATTTGCAAAGCATTGTTACTATAGGCAATTGAGAGCAATCTAAGAGCAATGTAGAGTAATTTGCATTATATCTTGTCAATTTGAGCTAGATTAAGCATTGAATGAGCATTGTAGAAGCATAGTAGAAGCATAATTTCTTATTTTAGAAGTGTCACTAGTGAGGATTTGAGCTGAGAGCTTCACGTACCACCTCTTTCTAGAGAACCATGAGATGCTATAGATCTTAGTTTCAATTTTAATTAGATTTTCATTGTATTTACTTTCAATTGTTGCTATTAGATCTTAATTTCATGAAGGTGATATTCATCATCACACACCAACACCCTAAATACTATATTGTGCTAAGAATTCTTCATAAAAAGTGCTTGATGAAGAGATCAAATCTATAAAAGTCCAAATTCATTATGGCCACAAAAAAACTTTTCCATAGGAATAAACATCTAATTTCAAATTAATCATTCATCCGAGAAACTTGTAAAAAAAGGCGAAGCCACAAAATCTCCGTGTCATAACCGCATTTTAGATTCCTAAATCTACGCATGTTTAACAAAGAGTTTGACTGAGTCGACCCAATCTTTAGGCTACTTTTTATTATTATCTTTAAGAGGTGTCTAACCATTTTTGTGAGAAGCTGTAGTTAATGCACCACACTCAGTGTTTATCCTCCAAATGCATACCGGTAGAAGAGAGACTTCTTGAGAGAATAAGAACCATGTACATGCACATTTTTTTTATTGTGCACATGTGTGTTAGTTTTTAGAGAGTTTAGAGGAGATTTAGTTAGAATGAAAACATGGCATGAGGGAAGAATCTTTGGGGATTACGCATGATGAATGCGATTAAGTAGATGAAATTGAGATGCATTAAACACGCAAAAAAATAGAGGAGAAGGGGGGCAGGAAGTCACAAGGAGAAAGAATTGGGAAAAAGGGAGGAATGCAACTAGACGAGACTGGAGGAGAAGATTCATCGTCTACAGAATTTTCCATTTATATTCAAGTTCCTTTTTCTTTTTAATCTGTAAATAGAATGGAATGAAATCTTTTTGAATGAGAAATAGATTAATTCTTTGTCAATCTGGAAACAATTGGTTACTTTAGAAGTACCGTCTGTAAATAGAAGCGATGTAACTCTTAAATGTGTGAATCTTTCATTGTAGATGTGTGTCTATCAAATTCATGTATGTGAAATCTTTAAACTCGATTGATAATCTTAATTCATCACAAAAATTGTCATTGGTACGCAGAAATCTCTTCGCTAATCTTTTCAAAGAAGAAATATTAGTTTCCTTGTAAATTGGGAAAGTGTTGGTGATTACAAGTAATAGATGCATTAATCCTCAAACACATTTTTTCCTTTGCTATAATGTGCCCTGAGCTAGGTGATCCTCATAATGTTTCTCTCTGCATACCTATATTGAACATAACTAGAGGTAGATATTAAATCTGCAAATATTGTACTACTTGAACTTGCCTTAAGGATGCCTATCGTTAATTTCTTCCCCTTCTCTCCTCTCATTTTCACAACAGCTCCATGTTTATTCTCAGCCTTGCATTCCATGTGGACCTCAACACCATTAAAATCAAAATCATTGAATATGAGAAATGGAGCTTTTGGCCCATTTAACAACATTTATGGTGCTCCATCACCTGTTATATTATATACCATGAAAGCTCAAGGTTATCAATTTGAGTTGTTACCTACTGTAGCTGGAACTTAATAGTCTACTCTCCCAGCTACCATTCTATTCCCCCTAAAATAAAATTCTTCCATGCTATTTTTCTGGTCATGAAAATAAGTTTCATTATGACATCTCCCAACTTGCTGATTTTAGTCCCAAGTTAATAAGTCCGGAGGCAATGGTGGATTGAGATATGGGTTAATTGAAAGATGGAAGATCTTTATGCCATGGCCTTGGGAACTAGGTTAACTATTTCCTCTGTAGTTCCATAACATTGTTCTTCTCTATGCTCTATGTTTGCATCATAATTGGTCACCTTTTGGAGGAGTATCAATGGATGAGTGAGTCACTTAGAGCTCTTATTATCGGCATAGCCATTGGAGTGATTGTGTTGGCAATCAACAAAGGTAAAAGTTCTCCTATTCTAGTGTTCAACAAGGAGCTATTCTTCATCTATCTTCTTCCACCAAGAATTTTCAATGCTAGGTAAGTTTTGATGATGTCTGGATAATTTGATTTGTTGTTAGTTATTATATCTAACATGACAAATAAGTTCACTATCATTGGCCAAAATTTAAGACTCAAAGAGGGTATGCACTTGTATAAAAATCCTTGTCATTATATATCTTCACGATAATCTATACCATAATTGCTCTTAAAACAAAGAGCTAATTTTGACACATTCTTGACTATTTCTGAAATCTACATTGTATTATATTTGAATAAGAGTATAACACAAATTTTTTCAGAATTATTATGCACAGATATATTGAACATTTTCTTATATACAATGTGTTTTCAATGGATATGTTGATCTAGGAAGAGCATTTCTCCCCGCATCTTGAATGTCTTTGCGATGTCATAAGGAAGATTTTATATTTTCTTTTTTTATAAACATCTTTCAAATATAAACCGAATGATGTTTTATTTTGAAATTGGTTATTGAATGATCATGCTGGTTTCTATTTCATATTTTATGAGGAAAGATATCTTGGGAAAGGGTGCCAAATATGGATAACAGAGAAGGGTAAAATGTAGTTTCTTTTACCTGCCAGTAGAAATTTGGTTATTTATGTTTGGGCCTAAGATTTGCAAACACATAAATGAATTTGTGTTGGTTATGTACTTTTCTCTTTGCCATATCCATGTTAGTTCTACTTTGTGTGTGATGAAGTAGTTAGTTCACATCTTGCACCAGATTCCTTTCTGATCCATCAGTGCCGGTTGACAGATCACTCGTGTAGGGTCGATGAGCTCTTCATTTCAGGATGAGCCTTCGGGGAGCTAACAACTCTATGGTTGGGCAGAATAAACACCTCAATCACATTTCTGTCTCAAGTTTTGTAGATGGATGATAGACTATCCGATGGCATAGGAGACAGGAACATGCAGATGGATGACTGATAGTATGATGGCATGTATATGGATATCTTATACTACTTAGACCTTAAGGTCATGTGCTCTATTGTATGTGTATATATGTACTTTGACATTTTATGCTCGACAGTATGGTCGACATAATCTTTGTATTATTTTACTCTTGTTGTGTATTTCAATAGTTTGGATGAATTTTTATCTATTATGTCAAGGATAATTGACTTTATCTCATATTATTGTAACCTCTTTAAATGGAAATGGTATTTATGTCATGGAAAAGTCTTTATTATCTTTTAGACTTGTTATTTTTTTGACTTTCTGAATTCTTTAGATCTAGAGCTTATGTGTCTCTTATGTGCAAGTTTCGGTCTTTACATGTGGTATTAGAGCTATTTTTAAACACTTGGACCTTGATATTTTATTGCTAAGTTGTGTACTCATGCTTGGTGCAGGAAGTGATTTAGCACCATGCAAACTAGAAACAATAATAAGGGAGGATCCAGTAATGGATGGGTCAATGAGGAACAAAATCCAAAGATGGATGAAATCCTAAACCTCTTGACAGAACAAAGGAACCTCTTGCAACAACAAAACAATCGTATGGATCAACTGGAATAGTATGCAAGAGGTTGACAAAATGCAGAGGAAAGAAGAAAGAGGGAAGAAGATCAAAGACTTGAAGCTCAACAAAAATAGGAAGAGGATCAACATTTGGAAGCACTGAGAAAGGAAGAAAAGGATAGGAGAATGAAGAGGAGTGGAACCAAATGCAGATCAAAGGGCAGTAAACATACCTAATAATAGAGAAAGAATAGCAGAGGAACTAAATAAGGACCTCAAGAAGGTCATACCTCCTACATTTGATGGTAAGGCCATCGGTGATGCTACTGAGGCATGGATAGTATCCATAGAAAAGTATTTCCATGTTTGTAATCTCTCAGCTGAATCCAGAGCTATGTGGGGTTCTTTTCAGTTGGTTGGTGAGGTTGGTACTTGGTGGGACAATGAGATGGTTGAAAAGAGGATGCAACCTAGTGAGATCTCTTGGGAAGAATTCCTAGTACTTTTCTATAAGAGGTGGTTACCTCAGCTGTACTATGATAGGAAAGTGGCTAAATTCTAGAACTTGATTCAAGGTTTTCTGACTGCCACTGAATACCATGAGAGATTCTATCACTTGGTAAAGTATGTACCTCAATATTAGCAGGATGAGTGGTTTAGAACCTACAAGTTTATTCTTGGATTATGTCCAAAGATAGTATCGATCAGAAGTGGATATGCATGAGCTTGAGACTATGGACTTTTCTTTCAGGAAGGCTTTGAGACAAGAGAAAAAACTAAAGCAGGTACCTTCAATCAGAGTGAGTCAAAGGACTAGTGCACCTCAGGGATATAAGAGGAAGTTTCATGATAATAAACCAAAGGACACTGGTTGAAAATAAGTGCAGAATATGAGAGGCAAGGCTAGAACAACAATGGTAACCAGAATAGGGGAAACAATAGGAATCATAATAGGAGGAATAAACCTAATGGTAAACAAGGACCACAAGATGGTTGCTACACTTGTGGATGAGACCACTATGCTAGTGTTTGTCCTCATAGATTAGCCCATAGAGATGGGAAGGGACCTCAAATTTAGCATCAGATTCATGTAGTTGTGAATAATAGATAGGTTGATTTCCAGGGAACACCCATTTAGATGGCCGTTAAGCTTCTTGGCCATGATATTTCTATGCTGGAAGGAACAACAATGGTAACTAGAATAGGGGAAACAATAGGAATCATAACAGGAGGAATAAACCTGATGGTAAACAAGGACCACAAGATGGTTGCTACACTTGTGGACGAGACCACTATGCTAGTGTTTGTCCTCAGAGATTAGCCCATAGAGATGGGAAGGGACCTCAAACTTAGCATTAGATTCATGTAGTTGTGAATAATAGATAGGTTGATTTCCAGGGAACACCCATTCAGATGGTCGTTAAGCTTCTTGGCCATGATATTTCTATTTTGATTGATACTAGAGCTACTGAATGTTTCATAGATCCTAGAGTTTCTTCTAAATTACCTGTTAGAGTAGGATGTATGTTAGAACCATGGATGGTGGAATATGGAAATAAGGCAGAGCATAAGGTTGAGAAATGTTTATCTTGTAGCGATATTGAACTTTTTGATTTTCAAATGCAAGTAAACTTGTACGTTGCACCTTTAGGTTCCTATGATGTCATTTTGAGCATCAATTGGTTAATAGAACATAAGGCCATAGTGAATTGCAAATAAAAATAGTAGAATGCCTTGATGATGGAGGTAATCATGTAATACTCTATGGAGTGAAAAGGTCTCTTGAACTTAGATAGATTTCTGCCATGCAATTGAAAGAGGAAAAGAGAAAGGGGTGTACGATGTATGTGGCTTATGGCAAAGATATGGACACACCTCCTAGTCTAGAAGATTTCCCTATCTTGCAGGAATTCAAGGATGTTTTCCTGAAGAGTTACTTGAGTTACCTCCAAAGAGAGAATTTGATTTCTCAATTGATGTGATTCCTGGAGCTGAACGTCAATCCAAGGCACCATATTGAATGACCATTATTACAATGTATGAGTTGAAGCTTCAGTTGCAAGAACTCTTGGATAAAGGGTTTATTTGCCCTAGTGTTTCACCATGGGGAGCTCTAGTAATCTTTGTGAAGAAATATGGTACCTTACAGTTGTGCATAGATTACAGAATGATAAATAAGGTTACCATTAAGAATAGATACCCTCTTCCTTGGATAGATGAAATTTTTGATCAAATGAAGGGAGCAACTATGTTCTGCAAGATTGATTTGAGATCTTGATATCATCAACTCCGGATCAAAGAGGAGGACATATCCAAAAAAACTTTCAGGACAAGGTATGGGCATTATGAATTTGTAGTCTTACCTTTTGGATTGACAAATGTGCCCCTAGCTTCTATGAACCTAAAGAACAGTGTATTTAGGGATTGTCTTGATAAGTTTGTTGAGATATTCATTGATGACAGTCTGATTTACTCCAAGAATATGGAGGAACATAGGGAACATTTTCTAATAGTTTTACAATGCTTGAGAGATAAAACGTTGTATGGGAAACTATCAAAGTGTTCTTTCTATAAGAAAGAGATTCATTATTCGGGTCATATCATTTCTGCAGATGGAATTGCAATGGATCCAACAAAGATCAAAGCTATTCTTGAGTGGCCAACTCCTCAAAATGTGAGTGAAGTGAGAAGTTCTATGGGACTTGTAGGATACTATAGAAAATTTGTGGAGGGATTCTCTAAGATTGCAGCACCTATCACTTCTCTTCAGAGAAAAGGGAAAAGATACGAGTGGACTAATGTATGTGAGAGAGCATTCCAGTTATTGAAACAAAAGCTCACATTCACTCCTATCTTGATCATACCAGATCCTAATGGACACTTTATGGTTATCACTGATGCTTCAGGAGAAGGTCTTGGTGGTGTTCTCGTGCAAGGTGGAAAAGTAGTGGCTTATGAGTCATGAAAATTGAAATAGTATGAGGTTAACTATGCACCTCATGACTTGGAATTGGCAGCAATTGTTCATGCTTTAGTGATGTGGAGACATTACCTTTTGGGTAAACCATTTGAGTTAAAGACAAATCACATGGGACTTAGGTATATCTTCACACAACCTAGTCCAAATTCTAGAAAAAGATGATGGTTGGAGTTTCTGGGTGAGTATGATTTTGGTATCGAGTATACCAAGGGAAAAGAGAATAGAGTAGCAGATGCTCTAAGTAGGAGAAGACACATTTCTGCTATATCTACTTCTAGAACTTGGTTGAGAGAACATGTGTTAGAGAATGTTTTAGGGGATGACCATTATGAGATGGTTAAGACAACATTACTTGTAGATCCATCAGATCACCGTTTTGACAGATACACTTTTAAGGATGATGGTATCATCAGATACCAAGACAAGATGTATATTCCCGACTGAGAAGGGTTGAGAAAGGTGGTTTTAGAGGAAATGTATTGTACTTCTTTTTTAGGACATCCATGGGTAAACAAGATGATTGCCGATATGAGGCCATTGTATTTTTGGCCAGGGCTAAAGAAAGATGTGAAAACTTTTGTAGCCCAGTGTTTAGAATGTCAGTGAGTTAAGGCTAAACATGTCCATCCAGCAAGACTTTTGTACCCACATGATATACCAGAGTATAAATGGAAAGTCATCAATATGGATTTTATCTAGGGTTTACCCATGACATGATGTAGACATGATGTAATCTTGGTTGTAGTTGATAAACTAACCAAGGTAGCTCACTTTATTCTAGGGAGTTTGAGAGATGGATCTTTGGCTTTGGCCAAGAAGTTTGTCCAGGAAATTTTCAGATTGCACAGGGTACTTGACAGTATCATATCAGACAGGGATAGTAGGATGACATCAAGGTTTTGGACAACCTTGAATGCATCTTTGGGAACTAGGTTGAATTTCAGTACCACTTATCATCCTCAGACAAACATACAGACTGAACTATAACTTATAACTCAACTTTATATATTATCTCTCAATTTTATCAATTTTATTTTGAACTATAACTCCATAGCAACCACTACTATTTTAAGAAAAATAATTAAAAAAAATAAATCATATATGGTCTAATCCATACCATATTTGGTAGTAATAGGTAAACTATACAAATGCTGACGAAATCATGTAAATTGATTCATGTGGAATATGAAATGTATAAATATCAATTCTCCTGAAAGATGCAGACATAGTTTGCAAAAACATTTATACAGATTCAAAGTATTTCTCTAGAGAAATTCAATGAAAACTAGGTCTATCACATGTGATCAATTCAAGCTCTTTCCTCATATTAGAGGGCAATGATAGAAAGCCCAAGAATTATAGAAGTTAGTGCTTTGACCGATAATTCTTTGTCAAACCATTTTTTGGTGAAATAGATAAAACATGATACTGACTTAATTGCTATTATGAGTTGAGAGTGGAAGCCATTGATCGAGCCCACAGTTTGAGGTGTTCTTTCACATATTTTCCTTTCTCCCCATTTGGTGATGGTAAGTTGTCATGAGTAGAAATAATTAAATGCTTCAACCCAGGAATAACATTTACTAATCTTGGGCTTAGTTGCTCGTTAAACTGGAAACCCAGATGTACCCTCTTATTTCTTGAAATTGCACATCTATTTCCCTCATACTGTCACCTCTATTATGAAGTTCTTTTCTTCTACTCATCTGTATTATGATTATGTATTATTCAGGCATTTCTATTCAATCCTACAGGTATTCCTCATCGACAGGGAAAGCATAAATATATGAATGGTTTTAGCCATGTACGAAATATCGCATGTGCTGAAAAATATTAAGAATGAGAAAGGCTAAAAATGTGAGCTTGTCTTTCCGCCATACACGCGGACATTGACATTAAAGAATTTCCCTTTTTGAGATCGTGGTGGCATTTTGTTGTAAATGACATTGGAAGGCTGAAGATTTGTTGAGAGTAGTTGATTACTATGGAAGTGGCTTTTTAAGATGCTCAACTCAAACTACATTGTGTTGTGATTTCAGCCGTGTGTATGCTTTGAAATTTGTTTATTGGAATATTAGTGCAGTTGATAAATATTACTGGATTTTTTCCCTCTATGTATGTGGAGAGTGTGTGTAAATGCATGAGGTATGAAAGAATGTTATATTATGTGTTGATTAAAGAAATAATTTAAATTGTTTTGAGGCAATGACATAAACAATGTGTGAGGGAGACCAAAATATAGGGTAAGATCATTTTTTAAAATATATATAAGTTTTTTAAAATTATATTATTTTATTAATATAATTAATATTCATTCTAATACAATTTTTGCATCTAGCTAATAATAATCATAAAGCTTTCTATTATTTATAACATTTTGCTCCCAAACAAAAAAAGAACAATTAAAAATACTTGTAATAATTAAATAAAACTAGCACACCTACATTTTGAAATTTTTTTGTAAAAAATAGGAAAAAAATTATTTAATTTATTTGTTTGTCATTCTACTTTAAAAATTATCATATCATGTATTGTAATTAATTAAAATATAGCATTTTTTAAGTCTTTAGAGATAAATTTAATTTAGATAGAAAATTTGAAATAGTAAATTTTTGATTTGTAAAATAATATTTGTTGAAAGAACCTAAGAGTAAAGAAAATGATATATTTTTAAGAAATTTATTTATTAATTCTAACATCTATTGATTTTATTTATAAAATTTAAGAAAAGTAATAAAATTAAATTTAGAACTCTTCATTTTGTAGGTGATGAGTTGATAGATGATGTAGGGCCCTCCGTAGGTCATAATCTCATACAGAAACTTCTGGAGGTCATAACTTGACTCAGGTCTGGGTTTTTGTTGAAATTTTTTGGGTGCGTGCCTCAGGTGGTGGCATTTATTTTGCCAATGATCTCAAATTTATTGGGGTTCCTTTTAGCACATTTTTGGTAGCTGAAAGTTTCATCTTGGGCTCCGAAATTAGCTTTTAGTGTTTTTCTCTCTAGTTTTTAAAAAGTTATGTTTTGTAATAAATCCGGAGATATTTTTATAATCTCAGATATTAGTTGGCAATTCATTCTAACTTAGTTGAGAGCATGTTTAGGGAAAATCTCAGCATTTTATGTGTTGTTTCGAAAATTATCAAAAATGGTTAAAAACACCTATGGAAAAAAATTGCCAAAAAGGGTAATTTTTGGATTTCTTGTTTTTTCTAGTTTTTTGGTTACTTAAGAGTTTGCAGTGAATTGTAGAGGCAGTGAGTGATGAATGAGAAAAATATTGAAGGTTTCAAATATGTGTTATTTGTCTTGTGATTGAATTTATTGTTAGGAGAGTGTGTTGTACTGCATCATTTGGTATTAGAGCAGGAAGATGGCTGGGAGAGGAAGAAGAGGAAGAGGAGGTGTAATGCTGATGCAAAGATTGATGTTGGATATGCAGAGACAGATTGAATGACTCTGTGAGCGAATGGATAATCAAGGGATACAAGGAGGGAATGAATTTGATGAAGAGGGAAACCAAAGAGGTGCTAACCAAAATGAAGAATATATAGGAGAGAGGCTGGAAGAAATGAGCTATAAAGATAGAGTTCTTAGGGCTTTGGAAGGAAGGAGTGAATCAATCAAGATTGACATTTCAGACTACGCTGGTAGTCTTAAGCCAAAAGAATTAATAGACTGGCTAAATGAGATGGGAATTTTTTTTGAATGGAAGCCTATGACAGAAGAAAAGAAGATGAAGTTTGCATGCACAAAACTAAAAGGACATGCAATGATATGGTGGGATCATCTCCAAATGGAAGGAACTAGAAAAGGAAAGGAAAAGATTAAGACATGGAGCAAGATGGAGAAAAATTCTTACCCATGGATTATTCACAAACCCTATTTCACAGGTTCCAAAATTTGAAACAGAACTTGTCTTCAGTGCAAGACTATACAAATGAATTCTACAAGCTATCCATGCGCATAGAGCATCAAGAAAATAATGAGCAGATGGCTGCTAGATATATGAATGGCCTAAAATTCTCCATCCAAGATGAGTTGAGCATGCATCATGTCAACAGTATGGAAGAAGCCTATCAATTGGCCCTAAAGGCTGAAGAAAAGTAGAATAGGCAATATATCGAGAGGAATAGAGGTGGTCAAAGGGGTACCTTAACCCCATTTAGAGGAGGTTCTAATAACGGTTAGGGAGATCCCTTTTGAGGATTTGAAAATAATATAGACACCAGGCAAGATCCTCCAAATCAAGAAAGAGGAAGGGGGTTCCAACGAGGACAAGGCTATGGAAGTGGAAGAGGTTGGGAAAATCAGAGAAGGCCTTTCACTTGTTTTAGGTGCAGAGAAGAAGGACACAAAGCCTTTGAATGTTCAAATTATAACGTATCAAAAAGAAATCAAGGAGGACAACCTAGAGTGAACCTGGTTCAGCCAGAATTCATAGAAGTAGGAACAAAGCAAGAAGTCTCTCAATGATCATTCCAGAGAAGGAAGAAGCCCCTGCAAAGAACGCTGATGAATCATGGCTATGAAAGAACATCTTCAGAACTAGATGCACCTCAGGCGGAAAGGTATGCCAAGTTATTGTTGATGGGGGTAGTTGTGAGAATATGGTAGCTAAGGAAATGGTAGAGAAATTAAATCTACAATGTGAGAAACATCCTCGTCCTTACCGTATTGCATGGTTTAAGAAAGGAAATGAGGTTACTATTGATAAAAGATGTTTGGTTAGGTTTACTATAGGAAAAATCTATAAGGATGAGATATGGTGTGATGTTATTCCTATGGATGCTTGTCATATTTTGTTGGGAAGGCCATGGCAGTATGATAGGAAGATCATGCACGATGGAGAGAAAAATACATATACTTTCTACAAGGATGGCTCTAAAGTGACTCTCTTACCACTTAAGGATGAAAGGAAGAATGAGACCATGTTGTCTGCAAAGGATGTTGTCAAAGAAATGAAGGTGACAGGTTGCTGCTATGCATTGGTAGTAAAAAGAGGAGAATCACTAAAAGACATAATAGCACATGATGCAGTAAAGATACTAGAAGAATTTGCTGATGTTATTCCAAATGAGCTACTTGACGGTCTCCCACAAAAAAGGGATATACAACACCATATTGATCTGATTCCCGGAGCAACTCTTCCTAATCAAGCAGCTTATCGACTGAACCCAACACAACATGCAGAGCTCAACAAACAAGTAACATAACTAGTTGTGAAAGGCCTGGTTAGAGAATACATGAGCCCATGTGCTGTGCCGACATTGTTGATCCCGAAGAAGGATGGATTATGGAGGATGTGTACTGACAGTAGAGAAATTAATAAGATTACTATCAAGTATCGATTTCCTATTCCTCATATAGAGGATATGATGGATGAATTAGCAGGGGCCAAATACTTCAGCAAGATTGATCTACGAAGTGGATACCACTATATTTGAATTAATGAAGGAGATGAGTGGAAGACAACTTTTAAGACCAGGGATGGCTTGTATGAATGGATGGTTATGCCATTTGGGCTTTCTAATGCACCAAGTACATTCATGAGATTGATGAATACTATCTTACGACCCTACATTGGTAAGTTTGTTGTAGTTTATTTTGATGATATCCTAATTTATAGAAAAAAAAAGGAGACCACCTACAACACTTGAGGATCATCCTGAGTGTACTGAGGAAAGAGAAGCTTTGTGAAAATTTAAAGAAGTGCAGATTCATGCAAAATAGTTTGACTTTTCTAGGCTTCATCATTTGTGAAGATGGTGTTCAAATGGACCCAGAAAAGGTCAACGCAATACTAGAATGGCCTAGTCCATCCAACATAACAGGGGCAAGGAGTTTTCATGGATTGGCAACCTTCTATAGAAAGTTCATTCAGAATTTTAGCAATATTGTAGCACCCATCACAGATTGCACGAAAGGAAGGGAATTCACGTGGACAACATATGCTGAATAGAGTTTCCAATTCTTGAAGAAAAAGGTAACTGAAGCTCCTATATTGGCACTTCCAAATTTTGATAAAGTATTTGAAGTAGAGTGTGATGCTTCCCATTTTGGGATAGGTGTTGTTCTTAGCTAGACAGGTAAACCAATAGCCTTTTTTAGTGAAAAGTTAAATGATGCAAGGAAGAACTATTCTACCTATGATTTAGAATTCTATGCTATTGTTCAAACCTTAAGGCATTGGAGGCATTATCTGGTCCCACAAGAATTTGTACTATTTACAGATCATTTGGCCTTGAAATATGTGAACACACAAAAGAAATTGAATAGTAGGCATGCTAAATGGGTGTCTTTCTTGCAAGGGTATAATTTTTTTTTGAAGCATAAGTCTGGAAAGCATAATCAAGTTGCTGATGCCCTAAGTCGGCATGTTACACTCATAACTACAATGGAAATAGAGGTCATTGGTTTTGATGCAATTAAAGTTTTGTATGAGGCTGATGATGATTTTTGGAAAATTATAGAGAAGATTAAAGAACCAGGAACTAATCTTTTGGATCACATGAGAGGAGAATACTTTATGCAGGATGGTTACCTCTTTAAAGGGAAACAACTTTGTATACCAGCTGGTTCCATGAGGGAAAATATTATCTAGGAATTTCATAGTGGTGGTTTGGCTGGTCACTTTAGGAAGGACAAGACAATAGCCTTGGTTGAAGACAAATACTATTGGCCAAAACTGAAAAGGGACATTACTAAGTACGTGGCAAGGTGTAGAATCTATCAAGTGGCTAAGGGTCACTCCCAAAACATAGGATTGTATACACCTATACCTATACCCATCGAGCCATGGATAGATGTGAGTATGGATTTTGTATTTGGGCTTCCCCACACCCAGTGAGGTACATATTCTATCTTTGTAGTTGTTGATAGATTCTCTAAGATGGCTCATTTTATTGCTTGTAAAAAAACTAATGATGCCACAAGGATAGCCAACTTATTTTTCTCAAAAGTTGTTAGACTCCATGGCATTCCAAAGACTATCACTTCTGACAGGGATACTAAGTTTTGGAGTCATTTCTGGAGGACATTATGGAAGAAGATGGGAACACAGTTGCAGTTTAGTAGTGCCTATCATCCCCAAACTGATGGGAAAACTAAGGTAGTCAATTGGAGTTTGGAAAACCTATTACGGTGTATTATTGGTGAAAAGCCCAAGCAGTGGGACTTGGCATTGCCTCAAGTAGAGTTTGCTTACAACAGTTCTGTTAACAAATCAACTGGAAAATCTCCTTTTCAAATCGTATATGGTAAGAATCCTCAGGGTATTTTGGACCTTGTACAACTCCCTGTGCAAGATAGAATTAGCGATGATGGGGAAGCATTTGTTGAACACCTTCAACAACTTCAACAAGATGTGAGTTCTAAATTATAGGATAGCAATGAGTGATATAAGGTTGCTGTAGATGCCAGTAGAAGGAAACAGGTCTTTAATGTAGGTGATTTGGTGATGGTGTACTTGAGGCATGAGTGATTTCCCACTGGCACATATCATAAGCTAAAATCAAAAAGATAGGTCTTTGCTGAATTTTGAAGAAGATCAATGATAATGCTTATGAGGTTTGTCTACTAGATGATTTGGATATTTCTCCTGTCTTTAATGTTTTCGATTTATATGCATTTCATGGAGCACTACCTGAGCCAGCCAGTACAGATGAGGTGGATTGGCATCACCACCTTCCAAGCAAAAAGAAGGAAAAGATTGCCCACATTCTGGACAAGCAGTTTATAGTCTCTGGAATGGTCATTACAATAGGTACATGATTCAATGGGAGGGATTACCAACAATAGATAGCACCTGGATCTCAGAATGGGAAGTGATGAAATTGGACCCCACAAAGTTGCATAGTTCACAGACAACCACTTGTAGGAGCTGCGTTCCTTTAAAGAAGGGGAGAATGATGCAGAGCCCTCCGTAGGTCATAATCTCATACAGAAACTTCCAGAGGTCATAACTTGCTGAAATTTTTTGGGTGTGTGCCTTAGGTGGTGGCATTTGTTTTGCAAATCAATTGATTGGGGTCTGGTGGTTTAGCACATTTTCGGGAGCTAAAAGTTTCATCTCGGGCTCTGAAATTAGCTTTTAGTAATTTTTCTCTAGTTTTTAGAAAGTTATGTTTTGTAATAAATCCGGAGATATGTTTCTAATCTCAGATATTAGTTGGCAATTCATTCTAAATTAGTCGAGGGCATGTTTAGGGAAAATATCAGCTTTATATGCGTTGTTTCGAAAATTACCAAAAATGGCAAAAAACACTTGTGAAATTTTTTTGCCAAAAAAGGTAATTTTTGGATTTCTTGTTTTTTTAAGTCTTTTGGTTACTTAAGAGTTTGCAGTGAATTGTAGAGGCAGTGAGTGATGAATGAGAAAAATATTGAAGGTTTTAAATCTGTATTATTTGTATTGTGATTGAATTTATTGTTCGCAGAGTGTGTTGTGCTACATCAATAGACCTAATGATATTATATATATTTGAAAAAGAAATATTCAAGTATTCAATTTTATTTTTTGATTAAGTTAAAGTTATAGAAAACAGTTACAAAATGCATAAATAAAATGTGAAAGTAAAAGGCACCATTTTTTATTACTAATATATGTACTTATGGAAGTTTCTTGCTTCTTAAAATTACAAAAATCATTTCATATAAAACTTTCATATTAAAATTTATTAAAAAAAAACATTATTCATCTCATTCTAAATCTTTGTTTGTTTTTCTTAATTATTCCAGTACTTGAGAGCAACCTTGAGATTTTGAGTTTGATTATATTGATTATTTATTTCTATCACATCATTATATGTTATGAAAATATATTTTAAAAATATATTTAGAAGGCATTTGTGAGCTTTGATTAGATTTTGTGTCTTCATAATAGAATTAATAATTTAATGACATTTCATCTTTAGTAAATTCCAAAATAATAGTCTTAAAAGTTTGAAATTGAAATCATCTATATAAAAAATAATATAAATACTTTTAAAAATCATATACAACAATAAGAAACTCAACAAACAATTTTCAAATTAAAAAAAAATCATTTAATATGCTCACAATGTTTTAATTGTAAAGATTGTTTCTTAATCACAACTTCATTTCACCTGAGAATTCAAAACAGATATTTTTATAAGATAAAATCAAATAAAAGACTAACACAATTTTAGCTTAAATATTATACTTATCACTATCTTGTATCGCGCTGTAGAGAAGTATAAACGGAGGTATTATTGATTTGTGAGGAGGGATACATGTATCCTTAATTGTGCGTGTACGAATACAAAAATCTCACGTGCTGAATAAAAATTACTAATAAGAAAGGTGAAAAACATGACCTTGTCTTCTACCTTACACACGGAGTTTGACATTAACGTATTTACCTTTGTGTTTTGTTTAATTAAAATGAGGTTGGAAGCTAAGCTAATTTTTATTTTTATTTGAAATGACGCGGAGTTTGACATTAATGTTTACTCTTTCTAGTTTTTAAAAAAAATTTAATCAGAAATGACGTGTGAAGCTAACCTAGTTTTTATGGTAGTGTGTTGCGCTATCATTCCAGCCATGTCTATTGTTTGGAATTTGTAGTTTTCTCCAATGTAAATATGGTTGGTAGGCATTGGCTCTTTTTAATTTATATGTTTAATATATGTGGGGAGCATGTGTATATGCATGAGGTATTATGAATGTTTTTTTTAATTTATATTATATATGTATGTGGAAAGCATGTGTACATTTAGAAAGTATTAAATAAATCTTATATGAGCTGAACATTTTTATTTGATCTTATAATTATCAATTTTGATCTTACTTTTAGTTTTCCCCTCTAAAATTGTTATAGAATTTTAATGTACAAATAGAAATATAATTTTAGACCAATAAAATGGTTCTTGGAGTACAAGGATTCTATCCTCTTGCTTTCATATGAATCAAACATCTCTTGCTGCCACTCTCCCAACCATATGAGAGATTTGTGGATGAATACAGAAGATTTGATAAATTTTAAGAAGATAACAAATATTGTAGATGAATTAAAAAATATTTATAAAAATATTTATTTTTAAATAGAATTATGAAAAAATCAATTCATATTTTAAATTAACTTGAAGATCTTTTAACTACTTTTTGTTTTTACTAAAACAATGGTGTAAACATAATTTATTAATAATACACTAAGATTGCTTATGGTATTTGAAGATGCTTTAAAATTATTTGAACAATAATTTGAAGATCTTGCCATGTTTATTTTTTTTTTATAAATATTTCCTAGAGATTGATAGAGACTATTAACTAATGCAATTTGATTTGTTTTAAAATATTATACTTCATATTTATTGTCCATCAAACAAAGATTAAAGCTTAGCAAAAAAAAATATTTTGCGTGTTCTTAGAAATTCGTGATTCTTGAAAAAATCACCATTACAAACACTACATTTTGAAAACACCGTCCTAACATAATTTGAATGGCAACTACAGATATTAGATTCAAATGGCGGCTGAGATAACAATGTGAAGTGGTGGAGAAAATGATAGAGGATTGTGAGTGCATTTGAGGGGTGGAATTGGAATTTGGGAGAGAAAACCTAGTTTTGACTCCAAATCCTTAGTTTGGTTGCTTATATTGGAAAACGTGAAAACCATAATATAATTTTCATCTTCCAATTTTGCTCCAAAACAATGATTTGCAGCTTCCACCTAAAAAGGTGGAATTCATTTGAAAACCAGGTTATGGTATTTTATTGGCTCATTTTCTCAAAATTGGCTCATCTTCCTAAAACTTTCTCATCTTCCCCCTCAACCAAACAGTCCAATTTATATTCTGGTAATGCAAAACCAAAATCTCAAAACCTTATTATGAGATAATAAAGTTTTGGGCCAAATCCATATTCCCCAAACAAACGGGCCCTAAACTTTTTAGTTTTATAATATTTTATTTTGTTTCATACAACAGAGAACAATAATAAACTATACTTGGCAGTAATAACATACCGAATGAGAAAAAGAGTGCAAATATTTTGTTTACTTTAGAAGGATCCTATGTCGAAGCATCAGACTCATCACATGTGATTCATTATCCATACAAATTTCTTGTTTGCTGTTCATTAAGATAAACAATGATTGAATTAAAGAAGATATATTCACCTTAGCAAACTTGTACTATATTAACTTTTGAGCGTTCGTACAATTTTGAATTGTGTATTTAGAATGTTGGTGTTTAAATGTACAATTGAAATTTTCTATGGAAGGAAAGTCAAAACAGTTTTCCATCGGTGCATATTATCATAGATAAATTTTATATTTATATTTTTAGAAAAGGTTTAATCTATTAATCAATATACCATTTTTCGCAGTAATGGATAAATAACACAAATGCTGAAGAAATCATGCAAAGTGAATTTTTAGTCAGATTGTATTGAATATTGTGAAAGATGGACATAAGGAAAATTTACTGGACAACCTTTATACTGATATATAAACATCAATTCTCCCCAAAGATGCTCACATAATTTGCAAAAATAAGTAGTAAAGATTCAAAGTATTCTCCAAAAAATAAAAATTTAACAGACAACTATATCACACGGTCGTTTCTATCTCAATCTTCATATTTCAAGGCAAGGAGACAAAGCCCAAGAATCACAGCACTCGGTGCTTTGATTAATATTTCTCTAACCATTCCACAACAGTTTGTGGAAAAACAGTCGAAGTAGTCATGACGATTTAAAGGTTGTTATGAATTGAGAGTGGAAGCCACAGATCGAGCCCACAGTCTGAGGCGCTTTTTCATTTCTTCTCCTTTCTCCCCATTTGGTGATAGCAAACTCTCTTGAGTAGTAATAATTAAATGTTTCAGCCCAGGGACAACATTTACTAATCTTGGACTTAGTTGGTCCTTGTTAAACTGGAAACCCAAATGTACAAATCCTCTAATTTCCTGAAACTCCACATCTATTTCACCCATCACACCACCTCTGTGATGAAGTTCTTTGTCGCTCATCTGGATTATGAGAATGTAATATTTGATGGGGAAAGTATAGATATATGGATGGTTTTATGCGTGTATGAATTAAAAAAATAGTTAACAATAAGACAGGTGAAAAACATGACTAGTGTTTCTGCCATACACGCGGAGTCTGACATTGACGTATTTCCATTTCTTTTATTTTTTTGAAAAATAGAAAATGTCATTTGGAAGCTTTGAAGATTGTTCACAATGGAATGTAAAGTAGATCTGTTGAGTAGTGCTGCGATTTCAACCATGTTGTCTATTGTTTGAAATTTGAATTTTTCTGAAATATAAATATGGTTGATAGGCATTGGGTCTATAAATTATTAACTTCCTTCCTTTTTCTGGTTTATATATGCATACGGAGAGCATGTGAATATGCATGAGCCATTATTAGTACTTGTAGGTAGGCTAAGTACTATTGTATCAGTTTTTTATTTGTGTATCATCTTCGTATTCTGGAAGATAATATTTTATAAAAATTATTTTACCTCCTACTCCATCTTTTTCGCCTTATTTGTCTCTACAAGATACTTGAGTTTAGTTATAAAATTAATTTTAATTCAAATTTTAATTTTCATTTATATGTAAAATGATTTGTAATTATAAATAATTATAAAATTATTATTGTAATGATAACTTTGTTTAACTTTGTAAATCATTATAAAATATTATTTATAATATATTTAAATTATATATATTTTTACATATAATTATATTAGAAATAAAGCTTATTGTTATACTTTGTAGAATAATTTAAATTAACAATAGAATAAAATAAAATTAACTACAATTTCTAATTTATATTATTAAAATAATTATAATGAAAAAGAATTACTTATTGCTACATCTAAAATTATTTAAACTAATATAATTATTATCACCAAATTTTATAATTAATTAAAATACATTTGTTAATATTACAATTAAATTTACATAGATTTCTAATAAATATAATAAAATAAATTTAAATTTATCTACAACTAAATAAATTTTATAAAAAGTGAACACTTTTATTTAAGTAAAGTAAATTAGTTTAGAAAACAATTTATAATTTTTAAAATAATTATGTTTAAAATTTAATATAAAGAATGTGTAAGGGAAAATAAAATAAATCTTAAAGATCACATTTGAAAAACCTATTTACATTATGACCTCTCACAATCTTAAAGAACAATTCAAAAAAATGGTAATAAAATAAAGCTAGGATACTTATATTTTGAAACATTTATGTAAAAGATGCGGAAGAATATCATTATAGAGACCATAATTTTCTTTGTCCATTGTTCCACTTAAGAAAATTATTAAATTATGCTATTGTAATTAGTATTAAATTATTATGATAATTATATGATTATACTATTATATTCCTATTATGCTCTTTACAAAAATAAAACCTATTAAGACTAAATTATTACGGATGTGATTATTAGAGCCCATCCTTACCTTAATTTTAAAATATTAACCTAAATAACACCTCTGGCACCATAAAATTTGATTTTAATGGACCTTGATATAATTCATTGGGAAAAATAAAAAGAAATATTTTGTCAAACGTAACTTAAGTCAAGACTTCTTTTATTTTGTCAAACTTAACTTAAGCCAAGACTTCTTTTCTTTTTAAAATTATTGTCCTTTTCAAGTCTTTATAGATACATTCAAAACTCATAAATAGTAATTTCTCCATGTATAAATATATTTTTGTTTGAAAAAATCTAAAGTAAATGAAATGATGTAATTTGAATAATTTATATATTTACTAATTATGTTATATATATATATATATATATATATATATATATATATATATATATATGTGTGTGTGTGTGTGTGTGTGTGTGTGTGTGTGTGTGTGTGTGTGTGTGTGTGTGTGTGTGTGTGTGTTAATATTAGCATATATATAATAAAATATTTATATTTTTGTAGATGTCAGAAATAAAATTTGATGTCTAGTTGTATTGTTTAACAAATCCTTCTCTAATTAAAAATTATGTTATAAAAATAAATATTAGCTACCTACCTTACAAAAGACTAAGAATTATTCACATTTATGTGTCAAAGCGAGTATTTTAATAGATGTAATTGTGATCCTTTTTATTCCCTCTAATTAGGGAATGATGTATAACAACCCATTGTTGATATATGAATTTGTCTTCATCTGCTTGTTCCATCATCCTATTTCACAAAATTTATCAATTTCTTATCACAAATAAATTTAGAATTTGTGACACGATTTCCAATTTAAAAAAAAACTATTTGATTTAAATATTATATATGCAAAAAAAATATATAGCTATTATAAAATTTCTACAATATTTAGAATATACAAACTAAAGGGTGGTCTAAAATATGCTAAATAGAATTCAATTTTGAATTTTTTTTACAAAAAATAAGTATATATATTTCAACTAAGGTTGACATACATTATATTGACATTTCCATTACAACTTAAAGTCCGACTACTAAATTACTAATATATCTAAATATATTCCATTGCATTTATGATTTAAAAGAATTGATATTATAATGGTAGAAATGATAAAGAAAGTAAATATAATTGTGATTCTGAATTGAATAAAAACAAAAAGTCCTTTCTTTTATAATAGTTTATTTGGCATTATAATTTAAAACTAAAGTGTAATGTAAATACCTTTTCATGTGGAAAGTTATGAATTTTTTAATAATTATCAATTTTGATGTTATTTTTAGTTTGGATATTTATAAAATTGTTAGTGAATTTTAGTGTGTAGATTGAACTATAATTTTACACCAACAAAACTATCTTTTATGCACAAAGATTATATAATTTTTTCTTTATTTTGAATCAAACAGCTCTTGGTGCTACCTTGACAATCATTAGAGATGTTTGCTAATAAATATAGAATATTTGAAAATTTTTAAGAAGATAAAAAATATTATAGATCTATTTATAAATATTTGTATTTTTTTTAATTTTTAAATAGGTTGATACAAAAATCAATCCATATTTTAAAATTAATTTAAATATCTTTCAAACCTATTTTCTTTTACTAAACAATGATGTAAACATAAGTTATTAATAAAGTACTAAAATTGCTTATAGCATTTGAAGATACTTAAAAATAATTTAAACAATATTTATTGTAAAGAGTCACCTGTTCTGATTTTGCAAATATTTTCTTTATTAATATTTTAGGGCAGATAGAGACCATTTATAATGCAATTTTATTTGTCAAATATTATACGTCTTATTTGTTGTCCTCTAAAGGAAACTTAGCGAAGAAAAAAATGTATTTTCCGTGTTCTTGCAAATTCACCTTTCTTGAAAAGTAACCATGACAATATGAGACGCAAACAGTACATTTTTGCAAATTCACCATTCTTGAAAAATCACCTTAAAATAGGAGACAGAAACGAAAACACCGTCCTAATATATTTTGAAAGGCAAGTACAGATATTAGATCCAAAGACCGGCTGAGATAACAATGTGAACTGGGGAAAAGACGATAGAGGATTATGACTCCATTACATAAGCTCTTTAGTTTTATAATATTTCATTTTATATCGGTGTTTCATACAGCAGAGAACAATAATATACCGACTGAGAAAAGAGTGCAAACCTTTTGTTGACTTTAGAAGGATCCTATGTCGAAGCATTAGACTGATCGCATGTGATTCATTATCCATACAAATTTCTTGTTTGTTGTTCATTAAATTGAACATTGATTAAATTAAACAAGATATATTCACCATTCTGGCTTTATCTCTAATGAATATCAATCATTTACTTTTAATGAGCATCATCTTCAAGAAGATTATTGTTCTGCTTACCAATGCCAATCTGAAAACTTATCATTGCGTTTACAAACTATAAAATTATTCTGCAACTTGTCAACTAAAAATTGGAAAGTAACAAAATGAAATTCAAAAAACATTCCGAAACCATTCCTAAAATCTGACCAAAAAATAATGGGACAGTCCTCAAAAGCTTCATTACAGCAAAAGAAAACCTTAAGAGAACTCAACTCTACATCCATCACCCGAAATACTATATTGTGCTGAGAATTCTTCATAAAATGTGCTTGATGAAGAGATCAAATCTATGAAAGTCCAAATTCATTATGGGCACAAAAAAAACTTTTCCATAGGAATAAACATCGAATTTCAAATTAATCATTCATCCGAGAAACTTGTAAGATAAGGCGAAGGCACAAAATCTCCGGTATCACAGTATTCAGAATTAAGGATATATTGTCTATAAAAATGTAGAGGACATTGCAAAACCTATTGAGAGTAGAAGCTACAGATCGAGCCCACAGTTTGAGGTGCTCCTTTATTACTTCTCCTTCCTTCCTATTTGTTGATGGTAATCTCTTATGAGTGGTAATTAATAAATGCTTAAGCCCAGGAACAACATTTATTAATTCTGGGCTCAGCTGATCCTTGTTAAATTGGAAGCCCAATTGGATGAATCCTCTTAGTTTTTCAAACTCATAATGTCTCCCCTGTATTGAAATCCCTTGCTACCGCTCATCTGAATTTAAATTCCTTCTTGTTTTCCACCTGTGTTTTAATTTACTTGAGGATCAATTCTTGTCTAAATAGATGTAAGGTTTTATGAGCATTGGAGATTTTATGTGGGCCGGTTAGTTTGGAAAAGAGATACATGTCATCATAATCAGCACACCAAATATGACACGTCAAGGATGATGTAAGAATAGGAAATGTGAAAAGCATGCTCAGGCCTCTCTGTCAGGGCGATTGATTCTCATATGGATGGACCATTTGTTTTTAATATTTTGTCAAAGCACGTATAAACGATAATGACATTTTATTGAATGGTTATTCCAGGCTGTTTACACTCGATATGATGCATACTCCGAATGTTTTATTGGGTAAGATGGGGGCTGGGAAATGAGATGACAAACCACTTAGGAGTTGACAACATGTGAGATTTGAAACATTCGAAGTTATTTTCTCATAATTTATGGATAAGTGAAAGCTATATGTCAATTGTCATTTAGATTGTTGTTGTTTTTATTAAATTTAGCAATCTTGGGCTCAGTTGATCTTTGTTAAATTGGAAGACTAGTTCTACGAATCCTCTTATTTCTTTGAACATCTCTGTAATCAGCACACTACTATTGATTTGTGAGAAGGGATACGTGTCTCCGTAATTAGCACATTGGCTACCATTTTCTCACAATGAGTTGTTTCAAGAGTTTGTAGCGATTTAGTAGCTGCAGTGCTTTTTATGTTATAGGATTGTTAGCCATATAAGAAGGCAAAGATCTATCTAATGAGAGATAAGGTAATTCAATCTGTCAGTCCTCATTCCACTATTAATTTTGTTGTAATTGTAAACTTTGTTTTATGTTTAGATTTTGTAATTAACATGTGATGTGGAAGACTGTCTTTTGAAACAATATGATATTCGATATCTTTTATCTTTCTCTGCTCATCTGGATTATGAGTATGAATTATTCAGCTGTGGCTATGCAATCGGGTTTCTCCTCGTCAATGAGGAAAGTATATGAATGTTTTACGCGCGTGCTGAAAAAAGTTATGAATAAGAAACGTGAAAAACTCACCTTGCTTTTCCGCCTTACACGCTGAGTTTGAAGTTAACTTATTCGCCTTTTTGTTTGTGTGAAGAAAGGCAAGATCGTTGTGACATTTTATCGAAAATGCCGTTAGGCGGTTGAAGATTTGTTCATATGAAATGCGCAGTACTTAGTTTAATTTTCAACTGTGTTGTGCTGTTATTTCAGCCATGCCTATTATAAATGTGGTTGAGAGGCATTGGATCTACAAATTATTAACAACATCCTTTGGCTGGAATTAATATATGTATGTGGAGAGCGTGTGTAGATGCATGAGGTATTAAATAAATGTTATATGAAGTGTGAATGTTTTTTATTCAAAAGAAATAAATGTCAATGGGTTCTTGGTCTACTGGTGAAGTTGAATGGTTCACAATGAGTCCACCAGGGATCAAGTCTTGTCGAGTGCAAGGCTCCGACATCATAAGGGATGAGACTGGGATCTGCCCCAGGCGAATTTGGCTTCGTGTTGGCCTTCGCTGGTTGGTAGCTCTCAGGCTTCGTGCCTCGCTGGGTTGCCTCGCAGGTCTGAACCCTCCATCAAAAAAATATAGGGTCAAAGATCAATGATCAATTAGACATTGTATAAATAATGATATTTATATTTTGATAATCATATTTGTATGAATGAAATTTACAAATTTCAATTATTTAATTAATAAGGTTAAATGTATATTGTAAAATGAGACTATTCATTCTAATACATTTTTTATATCTAATTAATAACAATAAAAAAGTCTCCCATTATTTGTAATCTATCCACAATGTACTATCATCCTGATTATGAGTGATCCCAAATTCTAATATATAAAAGACACAATTGAATCCAAAAATAGGAAGTTTCTATTTTTATATTTTTCCATATAACATCCATGTACAACCAGACCATCTTCCACTAAAATTATGACACCAAAAATCTTTTATCCCTCTCAGTTATTTACTATATAACATCTTAATGACATCCCTAGTAAAAGACATTATAATGCTCCAAACATTTTCGTTACCTATTAATTTAAGCATTCACATTTGTGAACAATTTATTTCTCTATTCTTTATTTTTATTGTCCATGTAACATCCACCTGCGGTCAGGCCATCTTCCACAGGAGATGTGACACCAAAGTCTCCTTTTCTTCTCTCGGTTATTCTAAGTGTCATCCCTAATAAAAAAGTCAAATTTTCTCTCGATTATTTTGTATACCACGTGAATGTCATCAGCAGTGAAAGTCATTGTTATACGGCAAACATTTAAAACTGTTTTTTGGTACTAAATTATCTCCATACAGAGATTGCTTGGTTGTTGCTTACCAAAATGTACCTTGGTTAAAACAGAATCTGATTATAACTTTGAAATGTGAGAAATTACGGAGACAGATTAAATAGTAATTCAATATGAGTTCAAATCTAAACATGGATAAAATCAAAGGCAATCTTCAAATTAAGATGATATGATCTGAAGTAAGAGGTTATTTGTAGTCAAATTGAGAGAATTATTAATAAAAATCCGTGACAAGAGATTGAAACTTTAAAAAGACAAAACTAGTCCTTAGCTATGGAAGGAAAGTCACACAGTTTTCCATCGTCAGATATGAGTATAGATAAATTTTTATTTTTTATTTTTTATATGGTTTAATCTATTAATTAAGATATCATATTGAAAGGGATTGAAAAGTGAGAAATAAACAACATATAAATAAACTAATTAACAAATATGCAAACATCAGATTTATTCTGGTTCACCACAAATTGTGGCTACGTCCAGATTGCAAAGTATTGTATTGATTCAAAGAAGTAATTACAAATGAGCAGGAGCAACAAATATAAAAGCTCTAGATTATAACATAAATGAAGAGTTTTCAGAATGAAGGGTCATAATAAAAGAGATAATAAAACCATTATGACCATTGGTCTTCACTCCTCAACAAACTCCCACTTGAAAGATAACCATGCTGCAACTGATCATCCAATACCCTGTTGAAGTGCTGACTTATCTTTTCTTCACAAGGCTAAGAGAAGTCCTTGCACAATCGAACTTCTCTTTGGCGACAACCTTGGTGAATATATCTGCCGAATTGATCTTAGTATCAGTCTTAACAACTTCCAGCTTTCCTTCTTCAACTACATGACGAACAAAGTGAGCATGTGCATCAACGTGCTTAGAGCGACGTTGTGAAGAGTGATTATGAGCCATGAAGATAGCGCTGCGGCTGTCACAAAATAGTTTATACTCATTTTGATGCACTTTCAAGTCACCAAGCAATTGCTGAAGCCAAATCATTTCCCTCACACCTGCGGAAAGAGCCAAGTATTCAGCCTCAGCTGAAGAAAGAGAAATGCAATACTCCAACCTTGAAGCCCAACTGATGACAGCTCCAACAAATGTAAAGGTATATCCAATGGTAGACCTTCATTTGTCCAAGTCTCCGGCATGATCAGAATCAGTGTAACCTTGCAACTGAACCTCATTTCCTCCAAAGCATAATGCATACTCTGAAGTTCCTTTTAGATACCTTAGTATCCACTTAACAGCTTCCCAATGAGCCTTCCCGTGATTGCTCATGAATCTACTCACAACTCCCACCGCATGAGCAATGGCGGGGCGAGTAGAAACCATTGCATACATGATGCTTCCAATGGGAGATTTATATGGAATTTTCTCTATGAGGTTCTTTTCTTCTTGTGTTTTAGGACACAATTTAGAGCTTAAGCGGAAGTGACCAGCAAGAGGAAGAAGAGCAACTTTAGCATCATCCATGTCAAACCTCTCAACAACTTTATCAATGTATTACTTTTGAGATAATGTAATTTCCTTCTTCTTCCTGTCTCTTGTGATTGTCATGCCAAGAATCTTCTTGGCTACGCCTAAGTCCTTCATGTCAAACTTTCTTGCCAATTTCTCCTTTAACTCATTAACTATTCTTTTGTTTGTGCCAACCACTAACATGTCATCAACATAAAGAAGGAGAATGAAGAATTCACCATTAGGAAGTTTCTTGAAGTAGACATATGGGTTTGATTCACATCTCATGAAATTGTTTTTAGCCATGAAGTGATCAAATTTTATATACCACTGTCTTGGAGCTTGCTTGAGGCCATACAAACTCTGATTTATCTTGTAATAAAGGTGCTCTTGTCCCTTTTTGATGAATCATTGAGGCTGCTCCATATATAACTCTTCTTCTACATCACCGTGTAGGAATGCGGTCTTCACATCAAGTTGTTCCAACTCAAGATCTCATGCTGCTGCTAATCCAAGACTGTTTAGATAGTTATCATTTTGACAACTAGTGAGAAGATCTCATTAAAATCTATCCCCTTTTCTTTATCAAACCCCTTTACCACCAATCTGGCCTTGAAGCATTTTTTGCCTTCATCTTCTTCTTTTAACCGGTATACCCACTTGTTTCTAAGTGGTCTTCGATCTCGCAGAAGAGATACAAAGTCCCGGGTTTGATTTTTAAGTAAAGAGTCCATCTTCTCATGCATTGCTATTTGCCATTTATCACTATTAACATCTTTGAGAGTAGCTTTAAATGTTGATGGTTCTGTAAATTCCAAGACAAGAATTGAAGGCTCTGCTTCTTCAACGAACAATAACTCATAATCAGCGTATTTAGCTGACATTTTTCTTTGTCTAGTTGATCTTCTTAATTGAGGTTCTATACCTTTTGTTTAATCTTGAACTAGCTCAAATGGAGAGCTAGAAATTGTAGCTCTTGAATGTTTAATTCCTTGTTTAATTTTTTGCCTCTTTGTTTCATTGTACTCATTACTCCCTAGATTTTGAGAATGACCTCCAAAATTCTCCGTTCTCTATCCAAGATCCTTTGCAATCTCAGAGGATGCAAAGTTGTGGTGTCTTAGATTGGGTTTCATCCCAAACGCAGTGTCACCCTGTCACATTTTACTACTGTTCCATGTCGTGAGTGTTCTCTTTGGAGCCATGTGTGAGCTCCCTGCTGGCCGAGTCGAGTACGTGAGGAGTCAAAGGAACAGGGCTTCCAAACAAGGTGTCAACAACAGGTTGTCTGTCATGAATGTTATGGACATCATCCCTACTGGCATGAGTTATTTCCCTACCGTAGCTGGTCTTGATGAAGGGTACTCCTCTTAATACCACAAACACAACAAAGAAACAAAGAAACAACAACAATTTGCAAGAACATAAAATGAGCTTCTTATTATCTCCACAAATGTGAAATTACAAATTTTAGAACTACAATATGCAAAGCCACATGGGCATTTTCCTTACAATATTCTATAGGACAAAGCCTTGAATTATTACCTAGAACTACTCTGAACTGCTTCGAACTGCCCTAGACAACACTACGACCTTCCTTATATAGGCAATTTTCCACCGCCTGGGAAGGTTCTAGCAATTTAGCCTCTAAGGCCGACCAAACTTAGAATTATTTTATTTTTTATTTTATTACATCATAGTCACCTCAAAACAACTTTTGAAACCCAAACAGAAAATTTGAAGGAAATTTATTTTCCGCCATTTCAGGTGGCCCAACTTTCAGAGACCATAAGTTATCACCCGTTGACCCGATTGACTATTATGACCCCATTTCAAAAAGGGCGTGAAGTGGTTTACAACATCTAAATCAAGCAAGCTTCATTCAGCTGAAGTTTTGACCTCATTAGGGGCCTCTAAAGCCTTCAAAACTGAGTTCAAAGTTTTTGTACCCTGCTGCCAATACTGAAAATTTTCAATATCTTCAAAACTAGACTTGATCTGACAATGAAACTTTACTGGTAGGCTGATATGACCAAAATGAACCTCCAAGAAAGAAAACAGACCATTCTGAGCTTGAACGAAAAACTTACCAAAAATAGTAAATTTCTAAAAATAGCAGCTCTGCACAAGATAGCCCTTATTGAAAAGAAACCAATAATATTTTTGGGTGATGCAAGATTGCTCTTACACCCAGGATGCTCCTGCATCAGACACCTGGGGTAATTTGAGAAGTGATCGTGTCACGACTTGGGTGTGAATAGGAAAACCAAGGCAGTCAACCTCCTCCCTTGTCAGCCATGAGGAATCTTCAATAGGTTGTCCTTTCCATTTGACCAGATATTCTTCATATGTCCCATTCCTTGTGCTTCTGCCAACATGACTATCCACTATGTCCTCAGTCTCCTTGGTAGCTGAAATAGTTGTTGGAATACTCCATTGTGCTGCTATGATCTCATCTTCAACACCTCCTTCATGATACTCTGTCAAATCTGAAATGTTAAACACTGATGAAATATTCAGCTCAGTAGGCAATTCTACCTCATAGGCATTTCTTGAATCATGCTTCTTCAATATCTTACATTGCCCAAATTTTTTCATTTTCAACTTGTTATATGTACCAATTGGAAATCTCTCCTTTCGCAAATGAATCATGACTTCATCTCCAACCTGAAATTCTTTATGCTTTCTTTTCTCATCCACCTTAGCCTTATACTGCACATTCATCTTGGTAATATGCTTCCTCACCTCCTCATAGATGTTCTTCAAGTGTTCTACAAAATCCTCAGCTTCAACACTATTTATCTCTCCTTTATCTATCTTTATCAATTCAGATGCATTTCTAGGACTACTTCCATATACAATTTGGAATGGTGATTTACTAGAGCTCCTATTGATAAAATTATTGTATGCAAATTCATCCTGTGGTAAAATTAAATCTCATCCCATTGGCTTATCTCTGACCAAACATCTCAGCAAATTCCCCAAACTCCTATTCACCACCTCTGTCTGTCCATCAATTTATGGATGATGTGATGAACTAAAATTCAAATCTCTCTTTAATTTATTCCACAATGTACGCCAGAAATATCCAACAAACTTGGTGTCCCAATTTGTAACTATACTCTTTGGAAAACCATGTAGTCTCACCACTTCTACGAAAAACAATTCTGCTACATGAACAACATCATTAGTCTTCTTGTAGGGAATAAAATGTTTCATCTTTAAAAATATGTCAACTACCACAAAAATTGAATCATGTCCCCGTCGAGTCCTTGGAAAACCAAGAATAAAATCCATACTGATATCCTCCCAAGGCTTCTCTGGTACAGGTAATGGCTGATACAACCCTATATTCTGCTTTACTCCTTTCACCATTTGACATACTCTACAACTCTGTACAAACTTCTTGACATCTTACTGCAACTGTGGCCAATAATAATTCTCACTAACCAAAGAAAAAGTTTTATCACAACCAAAATGTCCAGCCAATCCTCTGCTATGCTTCTCTTTGATGAGATTGTCCCTCATAGAACTTCATGAAATGCACAACTGGCTCCCTTTGAATAACCTATTATCTTGAATGATGAAATCCAAGCACTTCATTCTATCTAGAGTAACAGGTTCTTTACAAACTTTTCAAGCTTCTCCAAAATTAAGATCCTCTGGATACAAATTCTTGAGTTCCTTAAACCCAACCACCTCAATCTGCATCTCTGTTAGCAATAGTTGCCTTCTACTAAGAGCATCTACAACCCTGTTAGACTTTCCACTCCTGTGTTTCAAAACAAATGTATAACTCTGCAAAAACTCAACCCATTTTAAATGCCTTTGATTCAACTTTTCTTGACTATTCAAATATTTCAAAGCTTGATGATCAGTATACAAAATAAACTCCTTAAGAAGTAGATAGTGTCTCCACTTCTTTTATGCTTGAACTATAGCATAAAATTCTTGATTATAAACATAATATTTTCTCTTGGCATCATTTAACTTCTCACTAAAATAAGTAACAGGTTTACCTTCTTGGCTCATAACAGCTCCTATTGCAGTACCACTAGCATCACAGCCTACTTGAAACACCTTATTAAAATCTAGAAGTGCTAAAATAGGTTGTTCTGTAACTTTCTGTTTCAACAGTTTAAAACTCTTATCTGCCCCATTAGTCCACTTGAACTCTTTTCTATCCCCTCTCATTATTTCAGTCTAGGGTCCATAAATACTGCTAAAATTTATGATAAATTTTTTATAAAAATTAGCCAAACTATGAAAAGATCTTACCTCAGTAGCACTCCTTGGAGTAGGCTATTCAAGGATAGCCTACACGTTCTCTGGGTCCATTTTTAGACATTCTCCTGAAACTACAAATTCTAGATACACTTATTCCTTCACAAAACTACACTTCTTCAAACTAATCAACAATTTCTCTTCCCTCAACTTCTCAAACACCATAAGAATATGCATCATATGTTCCTCTAATGTCTTACTGAAAATCAAAATATCATCTAGGTAAACAATGACAAACTTACCCATAAACTTTTTCAGCACCTCGTTCATGAGCCGCATGAAAGTGCTCCGTGAATTGGTTAGTCCAAAAGACATGACTAACCACTCATACAGTCCTTCCTTTGTCTTGAAAGCAGTCTTCCATTTATCTCCTTCTCTAATCTGAATCTATGTTGAAATTAGGAGAGATAGGTATTGAGAAAGGAGGGGTGAATCAGTGCCTTCAAAACTTTAGTTGCAAAACCTTTCTGATCTATAACTGAATACTATGATAACTGATCAAAATAACTTGAATCTAATTGCATAAATCAATCATCTAGTTAACTTAAGAAAGTAAACAATATGAAATCAATATGACAATCACATAACATAAGTATTTTGGTAACACAGAAACCCTTGTTAGAAGGTAAAAACTACAGTGGGGATGACACCCACAAATTCTTCACTACTACAGATAGAAAATGTTTTCCTGTTAAGGCTACAAGTTTTGATCACTTCTGGTGATCTTACCTTGTTAGGAGTAACATATTAGATCAGCTAGATCTACCTAGTTATAGGATTTAACAATACTATATGAAGTGTGTACTTGGTTAAGAGATTTATACAAAGACTGTTAAGTCTACTCTGTTAAGAGATTTATCAAAAACTCTATCACAATTGTCAGAAAGTAATAGGTAAACTATCTGCTAGTTGAGAACTCAATTGTCTGAAATAGATCTATAAGTTCTTATCAAAATATCACCTTATCTATGATGGTTCTCCGCTCTGATCTACTCGATTGCCTTGTCTGATTTTGCTCAATCTGAAAACCTTTGTACTCTATTCTGCTCGGTAAACTGATTGTTTTGAAGATAAGCGATTTCTTCAAGTACTCCTTGATTCATATATATCAGTTCAACAACCTTATAAAATGGTGCGAACATATACAATATATAATGTTCTATTTTGCCACTTAAACAAAAATTAGGTTACAAAAGAAAATCATAACCCTAAGATCTACGGTGAAAAATAACCTAGATCAACTAATACAAATAAGATAATCATTGCATTTAATGAATATCTTTTACAATAAATGCTCCTCCTCGATCTTGGTAAACCATTTTATGATCTATTATAAGCATTTGCATAGAATAATGTGTCATTTCTGATTACTATGCCATTTTCTATGATCATTGATAAACACTGTATAATCTGCTTGGTGTATACTGCGATGCTCAGTGTTTGCTAACCATTGGTGTCGGTGTCGCTAGTGCTCGGTTAACTATGTGATGCTCAGTGTAAGGCTTTATCGACTGGTCTCTTACTTCTAGTTACCGACTGTCTCAATATAAATAACTGATCGACTTGTTTACTGTCCTTTGATACTAATGACAACCTTAAATGCTTAATAGAGATTAACAATCTCCCCCTTTGGCATTAGTATCAAAACTTCATAATGTATATAGACAAAATGTTTCTATATATTCCTTATATCTCCGCTATATACATATCCACTTCAAAAACTTCTATGTACAAAAGTACTCCCCCTCGGTGCATGTTCCCGGTATTATGTAATATACATATCAAAAATATACTATTTGGCATATACATGTTTTCCCCCTTTTTGATAATAATGCCAAATACCCAAAAAAATATGTAATGTATACTTACATCTTATCAAAAATGTGCTGATGGGTTTTCTTCACAGACTCCAAGAGGTTTTCCCATTCCTCTTTCAAGTTGGTAAGAGCAATTTTCTCAAGACCAACTTGTGCATGCATGTCAAAGATATTTTCCAACACCAAAATCTCTGGTGTTGCCACAAGTTGCTCAGCTTTGACATTATGTGTTTCAAAAAACCTTCAGGTAAGGAGTGAGTTCTTTCTGTAACTTTGTAACCTGATCGGTGATGTGCACTTCCTATTTCCTTAAGTCTACTATTAGCTGTCGGAGTTCTCGAACTTGGTTAATGTGCTTTAAGAAAGCAGTTGGCTCGGCGATAGCTGCTTGTGTACTCAACTTGATTTCTTCTTCTAAACCTTTTATCTTTTCACTGATTTCTACAGTGAAGGTTTCTGCAGTACAAAGCTTTCTTAGTAGTTGACAGATTATCTGGGTGATAGATTTTACCTCGGTAATGATCTCAGATAATTTCACCTTGTTCAATGCCACTTTAGTGCTAATCCTTTCTACCAATTTGTTTTGAATCTTTGACTCAGCTCTTTCTTCTATTCTTTTATCTATATCTGTATCAGGGGCATTGATTTTGTCGGCAAGGGTGGCAAGTTGATCTAAAATGGGAGTATTCTCATCAATGTTTGTTTCCGGTACTATCTGTTGTAGAATATCCCTTACATCATTTAACACTTCTTTACATTTTTGTTCTTGCCTCAATTTTTCTTGTGCCGCTTTCCTCGAACATAACTCCCCATACCAACTTAGTTCCTCGAGGCTTAGAGTTCTTGGGTCACATTCGGGTATAACGATAACTTCATCAATGGTGACCGGCCCTTTGGCTTTCTTCTTTTTCTTCTTTGGGGCTAGAGGTGACTTCTTTTCACTTACAACAATATCTTTTTCTTCACTCCTCAGAGTATCCTTACCAGTTGACACTATATCATCCTTCTTCTACTCCTTGGTAGATTGAGTGGGAGTCTTAGTGGTAGTGTCAGGTTGGTTCACCTCGGTTGACTTGGTTTCTTTAGGTTCCTTCTGTTCTATAGACTATGCCTCTGGTTTGACAGGCTCATTTTTATTTGTAGGTTTCTTAGGTGCTTGAATCTTAGTTGTATCTTTGGTTGGCTCAAGATGAGAGACATCGGGTTGTACTTGTGAAATTATTTCAGCAGCCTCTACAAGTACAGGTAGTTCACCCGGTAGAGATGTACACACATTGTCAGTGTTTGATGCTTCATCTTTGTATTGTGTAATTATTACATCTTCGTCATCCTTATCATCAGGATCACCATTAGTGATGTCCTCAATGAGTGCATCATCATCAGTTTTCTTTTGCAAGTGGATCTTAGCTTGATCCGGTGCATCCTGTGAAATTTTGATTTCTTCCTTTTGCTCGGTGATATCAATTACCTTGGTAACTGATATGCTGGTGTCTTCTATTTTCTTGCCTTTATTATCATCAATGAAAATGATTTTACCTTTTGAACTGTGTCTCTTTTTAGACAATTTCAGGAATGCTTCCTGTTCAGCTTTCTCTTCTGCTTTCAAAATTGATGTCCATAGGGAGTCACATACAACATCCATATCATCTACATTCTCATCCATAATCTGCATAGCTCTATTCTTGACTGAAAATCTAGGTTGATACCTTGTCATGTATTCACTTACCTCAGCATAGCTAAAGTGTGTGGTTGCATGGCCTAGAGATCATTCTCTTTTTCTTTTCTCTGTGTCAAGTGCAATAGCCCATCTTTCACTTATTTTGTCATCAATTTCCTTCGACAGTTGACATGCAAATTCCATCAGTACTCTTTTGAACTTGATCATCATTTGAACAATAGCATGTTCTATCTTTGTCTTGTCCTTAATTGACATGTTAAATTTGCCTATGCCTGGATCATTAAGATTTCCATTCTCAATAATATCTTCAATTATTTCTTCTATGGTACTATCCTTGTTACAAACTAGCTTAAATTGATCAGGGTCATTTTCAGTGTCAGTCTCCTCTATGTCTTCCTTACTCCTTATGTATTTCCTCTTTTTCTTCGGTGGTTCAGCTGCTTTCTTGTTCTTTCTCTTGATGTATTTCTTTGTCGGTGTAGCAACTCTCCTTTTTGCTACTTTTACTCTTCTTCTTTTTGCTCGGTTGATTGTGCTACAGTTGTTGAACATGTCCTCATTCCTTCAGGTTTTGGTAGCTAAATATCTTGTTCATTAGTTGTTGGTAGTTGAGATTCTTCTTCATCATTGGTGGGAGGAATCAGTGTGTTATCCTTTTCTTTGTTTGACTTGGTCTCCTCACTATCATAGGGTTTATCAGCCAGTTGTAACTGATTTTTGGTTACTTCATCAACCAGTGACTCCTTATGTGAGTCAGATGTAGTTCCATATCTTGCTGAGAGATCCTTTTTCATTTTCTTTGCCCTTCTTGATATTTTACCGATCTCAATGTCCGTTGTGATTCTAGACTTAGCTTCCTCATACACTCCAAACCTACTGGCAGTGATTTCAATCAGTAATGCTAGCAATGCATTGATAGATTTCAAAGTGAAATCATGATTCATTTCATAACCCATTGGTGCTAGCCAATTTGTTCTCAGTTCTACTGCCTTTATCATTGAGTGGTCTGTGCTTACCATAAAGCATATGTCATCTTCAAATTTTCTCACTAATTCTTTTGGAATTCTACTTCTTTGTTGCATTCTTGTTTGAAATTCCTTAAAATATGCATGGAACTCCTTGTTCACATTGTCTCCTAGACTTCTCATCATATCACCGATTTGGGCAGTTATTGGTCTATTCGATTGCCAGTTTACTTTTCCAATACTCGGTACATATTTTTGCAAATAGAGGAATGTACAGACAAGCAGTGATCTATACTTACATGTATTGGACTTCTTTGCTTTTATTGTCTTCATGTTGTCATGCAATTGGTGTAGTAGTAGCTCAGCAAGATCAACCTGGTGATCTTTCTTTACAATTTTGTAAGCCATGTCCATGATGCTACAGGGTACACTATTTGGTCTACTTGATTGAAATATCTTGTACTCGATGACATGAGCTACGAATCTTACTGCTAGATCTTTGATAGTTGAAATCTTTAGTGCCCTACCATCCCATTGAGCTCCAGTGTTCTTTTCTACATCAGGACGAGACAAACTTCAAAATGCTTAGGCTTTTTTAGTTGTAGGGTACCCAGTAACCCTACTGATAATTTTCTTGGTGACCTCAACTAGTTTGTCTAGCCAAAATTTTCCGTCATGGAATCTGCTTAGCACGATTCATATCCAATCGTTGTGAAAAGATTGTGGGAAGAATGTGAAACACCGTAACCCTGACTCCTCAATCTTTTTATATTCGGATTTCATCTTACCATCCAATCCACAGACTTGCTAATACACTGCTATGGTCTCAAAGTCACATACTTCACCGATCTTGAAGTGAATATAAGCCTTAACATCTTCTGTTAACAAAACCTTATTAGGAATACTAGAAAATGCACCCATATCGTCTATTTGTGCTGCGACATTAGGATGAGGTTTCAATTTCTCCTCAGCAAAGTGTTCCCTAACAATTAATTCCACTTCCTCCTCAATGTTCTATGATTTTCTTATGGTCGAAGATGATGCCATAAATTGTTTCTAGGGTTTCGATAAGCAAATAGATAACTAGTGTTCGGTAGGTGGATGAAATTACTAGTTTTCATTGAAGAATTGTTGTCATATCGATCTAGTTGCTTTGAATCTATTCTAAAAATTGTTAGCTTGAACTCTTCTTTATAAAATCTCCTTTCTTTTGTTGGCTCTTTTCCTTGTAGGACCAAGCTTGAATCAAATAGTTGGGCTTAGACTCACAGATTAGGCACTCAAGCTTGACAAGGAAAACAAACCAATTGATGAGGACAAAGAGAAATCCTCCTTCTTCTTTGAGCTCCACATTCACTCAGGTGGATATTGCCTTGTCTGCACACACAAGACATCTCATGAAAAAACCAAAGGCCTACAAACAGATTAATGTGGAATAGCAGTCAATCTCTTATAGGTATCCTGTAGCCCAATGATAGAAAGTCTCATGCAATAGCCCTACTTGCATGGAATGAGATTGAAATCTAGACACCTATCCTAACAACATAAAGGGAAAGGGTGGGACTAAAAGGAGATGATTTGAAAGATGATTGAAAGGTCCCCTAAGATGCCCTAAGTCCTTGATAGACCAGTGCCTTATCCAATGGGCCACAGAGTCAAATACCCTACTGCAAGAGATAGCTATGAAATAAGAAAGAAATAGATTCAATGTGTTGATGCCTGACATCAATCACACACCATGACCAAGCCTTAACTTAAGACCCACCTGTGCATTCAAAAATGCTATTATCCATCAAAGGATTTTAACCCTCCCCTTAGAAGAGACCTATGAATTAGATAATACATTAACCAGCATCCACTGGAAGACAAGCATGACCTATCTTTGATATTTTAGCTCATACATGCATAAACACTAACCCTAAACTAGTTACCTCTACGAAGATAACTCCACTTGCAAACACTTAGGCAATACAAGAAGAAAAACCAGACACCTTTGATGTATGATTAATGCATTCAAAATTCAAATGGAGATAGTTTAGTACAGTAAGAACAAATTGAATCCTCATACATAAGAAAAATCTACTGCAACATGCATTATATTCTCTGAACCAACAATGGAGACAGAACACCCTATATGCAGAGAGAAGGGAAAACCTGCAGAGCAGAAACTTTCACTAGAACTAACAAAATTTAGAACCCACTCTAAGTCAAAAAATTGGCACTTTATACCACTAGCTATCATGGGAACCCAAAATGGGTTACAACAAGCTACAAATAGCTAGGGCAGACCTTTCACCAACCAAGCCAATTGGAAATGGTCAAAAATTTATTACAGGTGTAGGAAAGAGGAAACCATAACTGATCCCTAATCATGAAAATCCTCTTTGCAAGTACAAGGGATCACAAAACTAAGCTCAAAAGGACACCCTGCAACATGCCTTGAGCACACAACCACCATGGTACAAGCTTTGCAAACAAGCACACAGCACCCTAGACCACACTGCAAATAGCAAACTAGTCATTTCTCACTGAACAGGGTCTTTTTTGCATTTAATTCCATAAATTGGTCTTTCTGGCACTGGAAGTTCATAGAAATTCAAATTTGAATCTACAACAGCCACCATGCAATTCCTGGGGCTTAAGCTCCTTGACCGTTCACACTTAGTCGCACAACCGCGCAGTCATGAACCTTACAGCCACAAGAATCAGGCTCCATTTTATGCTTGGTCGCATGATCACATAGCTGAAAGATAACCCTTGCGATCATGTGACTGCAGACTCTTAACCGTAGTCGACAATCAGTCAAAAAACTCTTTGCAAAGTCTCTGGCCACTTCACCATCACAACCCCACAACCGTGTGGAGACAACACCACCGCTCGCCGACCAAAAGAACACTGCCACCACAACTGCTAGTGCATCTGAAAAATGCCCCACCAGACTCAGTGAATTGGTGACAAAGGACCTTCACCAATTGACTAAAAATTTTCATGCCTTCGCTAAACACTTAATGACTTCCCGACTGCCGCTTGCATAATCGCTAGACAAACTAGCGAATCCTCCTATCTTCTAGCGAATGCGCGACAAGACCACAATTTTATCAGCACTACCAACTCTTTTTGTCTGGACCACCAAAACCAAGACCCCACCTAGGCCTGCTCAATGCCACATGTCACAACACCACTCACTACAACTGCCAAGAAACCCTCACCTGGGCCCACGTTCAAACTCACCTTCCTGCGAGCACTGACCAACCAGAAACTACCACGAATCCACCCACCAATAGGAGCCGTCACCATAACTACCATGGACATGTGGCCCCCTATCGCATGATCGCATAGCCTAGAAGTGGGCTATGCAAACATGCGACAACCCGCTACATTAACTGCCACCAGTTAACACCACCGCAAGAAAAATTGCCACCACACAACTCCACAACTATGAACAAGGACATGTGTTGGCCAGTCGCATGATCACATAGCTAAGAGAAAGGCTATGTGATCATGCGAGGGCCAACCCAAAGCTGCCACGTCACCACCTCTGTGAGATGGAACTACAACTAGACCAACCTGCCGACGGGCCTAGAGGACACGTAGCAAGCGGTCGCATGATCGCATAGCCAAAAGCTCAGCTATGTGATCATGTGACAACCAATCACAAGCTACCACATGTCCACCTTTAGGACCTCACCAAAGAAGCCAAACCCACCCAGAGGATCAGATGATTGTCGCAAAAGTGCATAGCCCTGACAAAACCTTTGTGCTCTAACGACAACTGTTGATCTTCTGACACGTCAGGACCTACTATGCCTTCAAAAAAATAGGTCCCACCACCATCGCACTTGCGCACTTAGCAAAGATGACCATTGGGTAGCTGCATAGGACATGGGACCCACACGGCCACATGGCAAGCGGTCGCATGATCGCATGTCAGAAAAGTTTGACATGCGGCCATGTGATAGCCAATAGGGAAGAAGCTGGACCCACCACATGGTCGGACTTGCATAGTTAGAGAAAACACCACCAATCAGGGCAGAAGTGCGGTGTCAAAAACACACAGGGCTTCCACATAGATCGTAAACACACAGGAATTTTTGACAGACTGAAAGGCAAACAAGGAAGCCGAAAACACATAGAATTTTTGATGGCAAAAGATAAGTGAACCAAATAGGAAGCACAGGGTCGAAAAAAACACACAGGTCAAAAACACCATGGATTTTTGAAAATACAGTGGGTTTTTAACACTGGTAAAATTTGAAAACATTTCCAGTAGGCTTGAAACTCGAATAAATTTTTAGATTTTGTGAATCAGGGGGTGCAGATTTGACCATAAATTGGTGACAATAATAAAGAGCACAAGGCAGGAGACAATGAAGAACACTCTTTGTAGGGAGAAGGCCATTTTTAAAGATTTTGTAGTGACAGAAAACTGGCCTAACAGTGGCTCTGTCTGGGGATGATGGGTAACTTGTGCCCATGCGAGAAATCAAGATTTCTGGGAGAGTAGACCACCAATTGGACAAAAAGGTAAGGATCACAAAAAATGTAGGGAACAAGCTAGGAAAGAAACACACAGCA
The DNA here is from genome assembly GCA_027943335.1 of Chamaecyparis obtusa. NCBI lineage: Eukaryota > Viridiplantae > Streptophyta > Pinopsida > Cupressales > Cupressaceae > Chamaecyparis > Chamaecyparis obtusa. The sequence continues at coordinate 569,783 of BSBK01000412.1, forward strand.
GGAAAGGGAAAGAATATTTTCAAAGTGTACATTTTATACAGAGATCTGCAGCAACAAACAAGAGTTAGTTCTCACCTCTATCAAAAACTTGATTTTCATTTCTTCCTCCATGAGGAACACCAGGAATTTTGTTTTCATTTGTCTCCACAAGCCTGTCAACATGTTCAACCAGCATATTAGGAAGAACAAAATAGCTATCTTCACAATGCATGTAAAAATTCTTGGCATTTTCTCCATCCTGCTCACTATGAAAGAATGACTCAGCATGCCAATGGTCAGCACCTCTATATTGAAATTGATCTTCACCTACTGAATCATGCATGCTATCAATTGGAAACACAAAAGCCTCATACTCTGTCTGCAAAAAGGCCTCATCTAAATCCTGTCTTTGCATTTGCACAGGTGTAACCAGCTAGACCTCAAAAGAATAGTCAGATTGATACCCACAGATGGAAAATGAAGACCCTAAATCAACTGGATCTAAAACCTCCACATGCTCCTCAAACAAAGGATTGACAACTACATGCAATACACCTTGTTGAACATTATGACAAAAAATGGGCTGAGAATCAAATTCTTCATCATATAAAGGATTGGAAAACACCTTAAAATCAACACCCATTTCAACCTCATGGAGATTCTCAGCACATGAAGAAAAATCAGAGCCATATGAAGACTTACTGATATCATATTGAATTTTTTTCTATTTATCTTCATACCCTGATGATGAATCATCCTCAGCATCTTCACTATCCAAAGAATGTTCACTTCCATCATCACTTTCCTCTTCCCATGTTGCATCTGACTCATATGAAGACACCACACCCTCACTGTCTTCATCACTCTCAACATTAGCATTTAAGGACATGACCCTAAGTGCATCCTCAAGCTCAAGGTAACCATCACTAAGTATCCAATCCCTGACACATATGTAGTGCTCTTCCCACAAAGCATCTGACCAACTGGTTGAATCATGAAAACAGAGCTCCAAGAATAAACCAATGAACTCAGATTCAAAAAAATCAACATCCTCAGGAAGCTCATCATACACCTCATAAAATCTATCATAAACAAAGATATGGATAAATCTTTTCTGCATCCTACCTTCAGCCTTACTAATCTCATATAATCTCTAAGGATGCCTTGCTCAAGGAAAGCTAGCTCCTCCTCAAGCTTACCCATTAAACTTAGTGCACTACTTCCATAAAATTTTGCAAAGCTGCAACTAAAAACTTGAAATGTGCTAACCTCTGCTCACACCTTATCCTTCTTTTAGTGCTTGACCACTTTATAAGGAACATTTAAAACTTGAAAAATACTTGGGAAAATCCTGCAGCAAAAAACCTTTGGCTGGAAGGTAGGGCAAGTCTAGAGCTCATCTTGATGCTCCATCAGATAACTTTGTCATTCAGAGCTACCACCTCCTTGAGAGGAAAATGTTTCACTGTTTCTTCTCTCTTTTCCTTGCAGGACCAACACAAAGCTACACTAGGTATACACACCTATTTATCAGGGAGAACACTGATCAAACAGAGACAAATCAGAGTCACCACTCACAATAGGTGAGAAAATTTAGCAAATGCTTGTTTGTATATTAGACTCTGTCCTAGACTCTCCCCAGTAGAGTCACCATCTTGTTGGTGACTCGAATGGGTAAACCAATCTGGTCAAAAAATATTGACTACTACAAAATAACTACAACCAGAGACCTTAATAGGCTTTCTTCATGTTCTCCCTAGTGGAGTCGCTATTTTGTTGGCTCTTTTCCTTGCAGGACCAAGCTTGAATCAAATAGTTGGGCTTAGACTCATAGATTAGGCACTCAAGCTTGACAAGGAAAACAAACTAATTGATGAGGACAAAGAGAAATCCTCCTTCTTCTTTGAGCTCCATATTCACTCAGGCAAGTATTGCCTTATCTGCACACTCAAGACACCTCATGACAAAACCAAAGGCCTGCAGATAGATTAATGTGGAATAACAGTCAATCTCTTATAGGTATCTTGTAGCCCAATGATAGAAAGTCTCATGCAATAGCCCTACTTGCATGGAATGAGATTGAAAGCCAGACACCTATCCTAACAACATAAAGGGAAAGGGTGGGACTGAAAGGAGATGATTTGAAAGATGATTGAAAGGTCCCCTGAGATGCCCTAAGTCCCTGATAGACCAGTGCCTTATCCAATGGGCCACAGAGTCAAATACCCTACTGCAAGAGACAGCTATGAAACAAGAAAGCAATAGATTCAATGTGTTGATGTCTGACATCAATCACACACCATGACCAAGCCTTAACTTAACACCCTCCTGTGCATTCAAGCATGCTATTATCCATCAAAAGATTTTAACCCTCCCCTTAGAAGAGACCTATGAATTAGATAATACATTAACCAGCATCCACTGGAAGACAAGCATGACCTATCTTTGATATTTCAGCTCATACATGCGTAAACACCAACCCTAAACCAGTTACCTCTGCAAAGATAACTCCACTTGCAAACACTTAGGCAATAGAAGCAGAAAAACCAGACACCCTTGATATATGATTAATGCATTCAAAATTCAAATGGAGATAGTTCAGTACAGTAAGAACAAATTGAATCCTCACATAGAAGACAAATCTACTATAGCATGCATTATATTCTCTGAACCAACAATGGAGATAGAACACCCTATATGAAGAGAGAAGGGAAAACCTGCAGAGCAGAAACTTTCACTGGAACTGACAAAATTTAGAACCCACTCTAAGTCAAAAAATTGACAGTTTATACCACTAGCTGCCATGGGAACCCAAAATGGGTTGCAACAAGCTACAAATAGCTAGGGCAGAGCTTTCACCAACCAAGCCAATTGGAAATAGTCAAAAATTTATTATAGGGGCAGGAAAGAGGAAACCAGAACTGATCCCTAATCATGAAAATCCACTCTACAAGTACAAGGGATCACAAAATTGGGCTCAAAAGGACACCCTGCAACATGCCTTGAGCACACAACCACCATGATACAAGCTTTGCAAATAAGCACACAACACTTTGGACCACACCGCAAACAACAAACTAGTCATTTCTCACCGAACAGGGTCTTTTCTGCATTTAATTCCATAAATTGGTCTTTCTAGTGCTGGAAGTTCACAAAAATTCAAATTTGAATCTGCAACAGCCAGCATGCAATTCACGGGCCTTAAGCTCCTTGACCGTTCACCCTTAGTCACGCAACTGCGCAGTCATGAACCTTACCACCATAAGAATCGGGCTTGATTTTATGCTTGGTCGCATGATCGCATGGCCGAAAGATAACCCTTGGGATCATGCAGCTGCGGACTCTTAACCACAGTTGACAATCAGTCAAAAAACTCTTTGCAAAGTCACCGGTCACTTCATCATCACAACCCCACAACCGCGTGGAGACAACACCACCGCCCGCCGGCCAAAAGAACACTACCACCGCAACTGCCAGTGCATCCAAAAAATGCCCCACCAGACTTAGCAAATTGGCAACAAATGACCTTTGCCAATACACTAAAAATTTTTGTGTCTTCGCTAAACACTTAGTGACTTCCTGACTACCGCTCGCGCAATCACGAGACAAACTAGCGAATCCTCCTATCTTCTGGAAAATGCACGACAAGACCGCAATTTTATCAGCACTGCCAACTCTTTTTATTTGGACCACCAAAACCAAGACCCCACCTGGGCCCACTCGATGCCACGTGTCACAACACCACTCACTGCAACCGCCAAGAAACCCTCACCCAGGCCCGCATTCAAACTCACCTTCCCGCCAGCACTGACCAACCAGAAACTGCCATGCATCCACCCTCCAATAGGAGCCGTCACCGCAACCACCATGGACACGTTGCACACTATTGTATGATCGCATAGCCCAGAAGTGGGCTGTGCAAACATGCGACAACCCGCTACATTAACCGCCACCGGTTAACACCACCACAAGAAAAACTACCACTGCACAACTTCACAACCGCGAACAAGGACACGTGTCAGCCGGTCGCATGATCACATAGCTGAGAGAAAGGCTATGGGATCATGCGACGGCCAACCCAAAGCTACCACATCACCACCTCCGTGAGATGGAACTGCAACCAAACCAACCTGCCGACAGGCCCAGAGGATACATGGCAAGCGGTCGCATGATCACATAGCCAAAAGCTTGGCTATGCGATCATGCGACAACCAATCATAAGCTTCCACATGTCCACCTTTGGGACCATAACAAAGAAGCCAAACCCACCTAGAGGATCAGACGGTTGTCGCAAAAGTGCATAGCCCTAACAAAACTTTTGCACTTTAACGATAACTGTTGATCTTCTGACATATCAGGACCCACTGTGCCTTCGAAAAAATAGGTCCCACCACCATCGCACTTGCACACTTAGCAAAGAAGACTGCCAGGCAGCTGCACAGGACACGGGACCCACACGGCCACATGGCAAGCGGTCGCATGATCGCATGTCAGAAAATTTTGACATGCAGCCATGCGAAAGCCAATAGGGAAGAAGCTGGACCCACCACACGGTCAGACTTGTACAGTTAGAGAAAACACCACTAATCAGGGTAAAAATGCGGTGTCAAAAACACACAGGGCTTCCACATAGATCGAAAACACATAGGAATTTCTGACAGACCGAAAGGCAAACAAGGAAGCCAAAAACACACAGAGTTTCCGATGGCAAAAGATAAGAGAACCAAACAGGAAGCACAAGGTCAAAAACAACACATAGATCAAAAACACAATGGATTTTTGAAAATACAATGGGTTTTCGACACTATGGTAAATTTTGAAAACATTTCTAGCAGGCTTGAAACTCAAATAAATTTTTGGATTTTGCAAATCAGGGGATGCAGATTTGACCAAAAATTGGTGACAATAATAAAGAGCATGAGGCAGGAGGCAATGAAGAACACTCTTTGCACAGAGAAGGCCATTATCAAAGATTTTGCAGTGACAGAAAACTGGCCTAAAATCTTCAAAATCGCAATGTAACAATGAATTCTATTTCCTCATATATATAGGGTTTTCAAATATTCCTGCTCAAACTTTGATGCATTAAATGCGTGACCTAACTTTTGGTACAAGATGGATGTCAGCTCGATAATGTATTTTTTCTCAGTTAACATAGAGTTTCTTCATCGGTTTGAACTATTGTCAGTTAACCTTGAATAGTGATTACCGATGGGTAACCAACTCATGTTTCTTCTTTTACCGACTAGATAACATTTGCAAACTTATAATATATAAACCATAGTGCATCTTCATTGATGTAGATTTGATATTTGTACATCATATATAAGGAATTGTATGTAAAATGTGATCATTTGAAATGTCAGTTCCATACATATCTTTTCCATCTTAAGTGGAGGTACCGATGTCACCCAATCCAGTGGATGAGGTTTCACCGACAGTGTTACTTGACTCAACATTCTCATTAGATGCCTTCTTCCACATTGTGTTCCTTAACTTTTTAATTTCTGCAATGTTATATCCACTTTCAAATATATGGTTTTCATCAAGTGCTCGGTCTCTGCAGTTCTTCCTTACATGACCGACCTTGTGACAGTGCATACATGCCATTCCTGCATTTGTCTAGTTACTTGATTGTCCAATCTGACTCTTTCTATAATAGTTTACTACAATATGTCCATACCAACCACATTTAGTACAATTAGTCTATGTATTATAATCCCAAACATATGAGTTACCTTGTCTCTTCGGTTGATATGGCTTTCGTTGTAGTTTCTCTTTAGGTGTCCAGACCTGCTTCATTTTTGCCTTACAGTCCCTTGTAGTGTGTCCATATTTATTACAAGTATAGCATATTTTCTCCTCAGTAGTGTTATTAGCAATGTCATTCTTCTTTGCTTTGCATTCATAAGCTGGATGTCCAAACTTACCATAGTAATAGCAATATCCATTGAACTTAGGAATGACAGGAGGTTTACCTTGTGCTTTGCTTCTGCACACATTAGATGTATGTCCTGGTTTTCCATAGTGGTAACATGTCAACACTTTAGGTTTTTAACTTTGATTGTTGTTGACTTCTTCAGCTTGTTGTGACAATTCTCCTACACTGGTGTAGCCTATACCGGTTCTGCTTTTGAATCTCCTCTGATTAGTCAGAAAATCACCAATCTTTTTAGAGCTATCCTCGGCTATCTTCATCATCTCATTGTGTTTCTTTTGTGTTTTTATTTCATTTCTCAATTTTTCATTATCTTCTCTAAGTGTTGCTACATCTTCAAGTCTTCTTGATAATTCTCCATTTACTCAATTCATTTCTTGATTAACTGTCATCATCTAATTTGATACTTGGAAGTGATGATCAGTGAGTCTCTGGATTTCACTTTCTTTTACTTGAAGTTGTTCAGTCATCAGTCTTCGGTCTTCAATAGCCAGATTTTGATCTTGTTCAGCTTGTCTACTATTGTTCATGATTTTCACCATTCTCACCATTTGAAATTCATGACTGATTTGAAGTGCTTTCACTTGCTCAGATAGATGCTGATTCTTTTCAGATAACTCAGAGATTATGCTTTTGGATCCGTCAGAGATGCTTCTAGAGCTTGATCCACTATGATCAAATATATCATCAATAGGTTCTTCATGATAACTTATTTCATTCTGGTGAATTGCAAGGTTCTTTCTTTCAACCAATAATTTCTTCAGTTCTTCCTTGGCTTCTTTATATTGTTCCACAAACATTTGCATTTGTATCTACTGATTCTCAATAGTCTTGTCAAGCTTGTATCTCTCCATGACTTAGATCTTTTCCCTTCAGTGGTTAAACTATTCAACAAGAGAACTGAGCTCTGATACCAATTGTTGGAATTAGGAGAGATAAGTATTGAGAGGGGAGGGGTGAATCAGTGCTTTCAAAACTTTAGTTGCAAAACCTTTCTGATCTATAACTAAATACTATGATAACTGATCAAAATAACTTGAATCTAATTGCATAAATCAATCATCTAGTTAACTTAAGAAAGTAAACAATATGAAATCAATATGACAATCACATAACAAAAGTATTTTGGTAACGCAGAAACCCTTGTTAGAAGGTAAAAATTGCAGTGGGGATGACACCCACAAATTCTTCACTATTGCAGATAGAAAAGGTTTGCCTGTTAAGGCTACAAGTTTTGATCAATTCTAGTGATCTTACCCTATTAGGAGTAACATATTAGATCAGCTAGATCTAGCTAGTTATAGGATTTAACAACACTATATGAAGTGTGTACTTGGTTAAGAGATTTATACAAAGACTGTTAAGTCTACTCTGTTAAGATATTTATCAAACACTCTATCACAATTGTCAGAAAGTAATAGGTAAACTATCTGCTAATTGACAACTCAATTATCTAAAATAGATCTATAAGTTCTTATCAAAATATCACTTTATCTATGATTGTTCTTTGCTCTGATCTACTTGGTTGCCTTGTCTGGTTCTGTTCAATCTGAAAACCTTTGTACTCTGTTCTGCTCGGTAAATTGATTGTCTTGAAGATAGGCAATTTCTTCAAGTGCTTCATGATTCATATATATCAGTTCAACAACCTTATAAAATGGTGCAAACATATACAATATATAGTGTTCTATTTTGCCGCTTAAACAAAAATTAGGTTACAAAAGAAAATCACGACCCTAAGATCTACGGTGCAAAATAACCTAGATCAACTAATACAAATAAGATAATCATTGCATTTAATGAATATCTTTTATAATAAATGCTCCTCGATCTTGGTAAACTATTTTATGATTTGTTATAACTATTTGCATAGAATAATGTGCCATTTCTAATTACTATGCCATTTTTTGTGATCATCGGTAAACACTATATAATCTACTTGGTGTATATTGCGATGCTCGGTGTTTGCTGACCATCAGTGTCGGTGTCGCCAGTGCTCGGTTAACTGTGTGATGCTCAGTGTAAGGCTTTACTGACTACTCTGTCTTACTTCTAGTTACCAACTGTCTCAATATAAATAACTAACTGGCCTATTTACTATACTTTGATACTAATGACAACCTGAAATGCTCAATAGAGATTAACAATCTGGCGATATCCACTCTTTGGATCTATCTTTGAAAAATACACAGCTCCACTCAAATAGTTCATAATATCATCCATTCGTGGTAATAGAAACCTGTACTTGATTGTGATCTTGTTTATTGCTCTAGATTTTGTACACATCCTCCATTCTCCATTCTTCTTCAGTGCTAATATTGTTGGTACAACACATGGACTCAGGCTCTCCCAAATCAACCATTTCTGTAACAATTCATGTACTTGTCTATTCAACTCTTCATTTTCTACTAGTGTCATTCTATGCGCTACCTTATTTGGAAAATTGGCTCCTAGAATCAAATCCATCTAATGATTAATCTTCCTTACCGGTGGTAATCCATGAGATACATTATTAGATACAATATCCTTAAGCTCATTCAAAAAATCTTCCACTTCTATAGGTACATCTTCTACTTCCTCTTTACCATCTTTTAGAATTAAAGCAAAACACACATGCTCATGCCTCATACCATCTAGGAATTTTCTCCCATCAACAAAATTTATTCTACTATTACCACATACCTTTTCTTCTATGTCCTTCAATGGCTTTAGCTTATGTCACACTCGATCCTTTTTCAAGGAATAGGTATTCACACAACCATCATGTACATCATGCCTATCAAACTGTCATAGTCTACCCAACAACATATGGCATGCATCCATTGGTATGATATCACATAGTACCTCATCATGCTATCCGCCAATCTTGAACTTTACTAGGCACTATTCACTGACCATGACCTTGTGGTCATCGTGCACCCAAGCAATCCAATATGGATGTGGGTGTTTCTCACTCTTGAGCTTCAAATTTTTCACCATCTCTTCTGACACCAAATTTTTAGTGCTTCCACTATCGATAATCACATCACAACATTTACCTTCACACTTGCACCTGGTATAAAACAAGCTTCTTCTTTGCTCAGGTTCATTCTCTCCACTCAATAGGACTCTTTTGTTAATTAGTGTTTCTCCTCTTTCAACATCTTCAAAATGTGATGATTTGACATCTTCATCTACATGTGTAACTCTATCCTGGCCTTCAGTTCTCCAATTTGTCCTTCCTTAGCATTGAGGACATTCATATGCCCTATGACCTTCTTCTCCATAGTAAAAACATGTTCCATAGAAGCCTCCTCTTCCAGATCCTTGTCCTCTACCTCTTCCTCTCTGATCTCTATTATTTTGATCATGGAAACGATTAGAATTTTTTCCTCTCTGATTTTGATTGCTACTAGCCTCATCCTTCTTTTTTGGATCTTCATTTTGGCCTCCATATGACCATCCACCAGATCTTCCACCATGACCTCTTCCATTTTGTCTTCTCTCAAACTTCTTGTTCAACTTTTCCTCTACTTTTAGGGAAAATTGGTATGCCTCTTCAATAATGTTCATTCAAACCAAATTCAACTCCTCTTGAATGCTCAGCCTCAACCCATTAAGGTAACTGGCAACTTTCTCCTTATCAGCTTTCACATGGCCTGTTTTGATTAGGATTCAATAGAACTCCTCTGTATACTCCTGAACAAATCTTCCTGCTTGCTTCAAACTTTGCATTTTCTTCAGTAGGTCAAGCTCATAATCAATACGAATGAACTATCACTTCAATTTATCCACCATTTGATCTCATCTCATGATTTTATCCTTTCCTCTTCTATTTCGCTCCAATTGAATCTCTTGCCACTAGATCTTCGCATGACCCTTCAGTATAGCCTTCGCAAACTTGACCCGATTATGACCCTCAATGTCTTCATACTCAAAATATTCTTCTAATTCATTGATCTAGTCAATCAACTCCTCTGGGTTAAGATTTCTTAAAAATGTAGGAATCTCAATCTTAGGTCTTTTCCCGATATTGGAAATAGCTCAGAAAAGTCTTTGTTTTTCCTGATTCACAATTTCAACTTCTCCTTTAAAATTTCCTTCTTCGGCTTCATCCTCACTTTCATCTTTGACATTAAGATTCATTCCTCTACGAATCTCTTCTTGCAATGCTCGCACCTGTCTCTGGAGTGCTCTAACCTTGGGTGTTACACCACCAGCTCTTTCGCGACATTAGATCTCTCTTTATTTGTTTTTTTGTTGATATTCACTATGTGGTACTCCTCTTTTATGATCATTTCATGAGGAAATGTCTTGATGGCTCATGTGTTGCAAGGTAGGGCATCATGCATTGTTTATGAGCTCACTGTTTGAGCACCTCATGACCCTACTACTGTCATGGAACTGTGTGGAGTATTTAGGCATTTTATTTATGTTGATATTGATGCTCACTAATTTTTCCATGTCCATGAGCTATTTGCATCATTAATTGGCATTATTTTATTATTGATGTCCCTATTTGATTGGTGCCATATTCATATTGTTTTGATGTTTTCTAAATCTTAAACTAGGGCATCGTAAGTTTGATTTGGTACTCCATTCATTCTTACTGCTCATCATGGGTTCATAGCCCGTGCTTTCTATTGATGATTGATTGAGGACCCTCGAGCAATGACTAGGGTATCCATTTTGTGCGATCTTTGCTTACTTACTGGTTTAAGGAAACCATGAGCTTGATCCTTCTATTGTTATTGACATTTGATGTTTACTATTCCTTGAAGGCCCGTGAGTTATTGAATCACCATTGTCATTCTATTAATATGCTTACTGTTGTGAATTCCTTTGAGGACCCTCAAGCTTGATTCTTTTGTTGATTCATTTTGTTGAGGTTCACTGATTCATGGAGCCGGTGTTTGAACTGTGCCATCATTTTTTCACTGTTGATCTTATGCCCCCCATTCTTTCTTGATGATCCTCAGTGTTCACTGAAGACATCATGCCCTTGGTTGGTTCTTTGTTTTTTATATTTCTATTATTAGATCATACATTAATACACTTACTATTTTGAATTTGAGCTCAGACATCATGCGATGTTATTGTTGTCATTGCATGCTTGTTGCTGTTGTGCACCATATATTGTTTTATACACTATTTATTTCATTGAGACCGTGAGCTTGGAATTTGTAATGTATTTTCTATTATTGGATCAATGTTTCCATGTTGTTGAGGTTGTAGATGCATTGAATCACCACTACCATTCTATTTTGATAGCATGCTAGCTTGAAGATCTTGTGAGGTTCGAGATGTGAGCCATTGTATCATTGCCATCTAGGCTTAATGATCTTGCACACTATTTTATCAATATGTCCTTTTACTGATCTTGTATAAAAAACATACCATGTTGACTCATAGCCCATGAGCTGTTTCTTGATAACACATTTGACATCATACTTTTTGCTCCATTTTGGTCTTGATTTACTCAAGTTGCATGCAGATTTAACACACTTCATAAATGACTTTGACCTCTAATTTGACATTGATAATGTCCCCTCCATTGCTTATGCTTGATCATGACTTCCTTTGTTGATGGGCATGGTGGGTTATTGTTATGGATGCATCATTTGGAAATGATGCCTAGCAACACCAAATAGAATAACAACATCTGGTGTTGCTATTGCACTATTTGGATGATGTAGTCACAATAATGATTCACTAGGTGTTCATAGAGACATAAATGCAGCCACTTACTTCTTCTTTTAGTGTTGATCTCTTTTTCCTGCTTCCATGTTTTCTATCTTTTCTATTCTATCTTCATGGTATGAAATCTCAATGGACACTTCTTCATTGATCTTACACTTCTTAGACCAGTTGATGAAGGGTGCTCCCCTTAATACCAAAAACACATAACAAAAATAGAGAAACAACAATAATATGCAGGAACAGAAAATTGGCTTCTTATTATCTCCACAAATGTGGAATTATAATATGCAAAGCCACATGGGCATTCCCTTACAATATTCTGTAGGAAAAAGCCTCGAATCAATACCTAGATCTCTACCCAGAACTACCCTAGACAACACTACGTGCCTTCATTATACAGGAATTTTCCATCGCCCGAGAAGGTTCCAGAAATTTAGCCCTTAGGGCCGACCAAACATAGAATTATTTTATTTTTCAACTTATTACATCAAAGTCGACTCAAAATTTTTTTTGAAACCTGAATGGAAATTTTGAAGGAAAATTATTTTCGACCATTTCAGGTGACCTAACTTCCGGAGACCATAAGTCATCACCAGTTGACCTGATGGACTATTATAACCCCATTTTAGAAAGGCTACGATGCGCTCTACAGGCTTGACTTGCGTAAGCACCTGTCACCCAACTTTTTGACCTCATTCAGAGCCTCTAAAGCCTTCAAAACTAAGTTCAAAGTTTTTGTACCTTACTGCCAATACCAAAAATCTTCAATATCTTCAAAACTAGACCCGATCTAGCCATGAAACTTTACTGGTAGGCTGATATGACTGAGATGAACCTCCACATGTAAAATTAGAACATTCTGAGATTTATGACCAACTTACTAAAAATAGAAGGTTTCCATAAATAGCAGCTCTACACAAGATAGCCCTTATTGAATACAAAAATAGAAATATTTTTGGGTGATGCAAGATTTCTCTTACACCCAAGATGCTCCTGTATCAGACACCTAGGGTAATTTGAGAAGTGACCCCATCACGTCTCAGGTGTGTAGAGGAAAACCAAGGTGGTTAACCTCCTCCTTTGTCAACCATGATGAATCTTCAACAGGTCATCCTTTCCACTTGACTAGATATTCTTCATATGTCTTGTTCCTTGTGCTTCTGCCAACATGACTATCTAGTATGTCTTCAATCTCCTTGATATCTGAACTGGTTGCTAGAATACTCCACTGTGCTTCTGTAACCTCATCTTCAACACCTCCTTCATGATACTCTGTCAAATCTAAAACATTAAATACTGGTGAAATCTTTAGCTTAGTAGGCAACTCGACCTCATATGGATTTCCTGAATCATGCTTCTTTAGTATCTTATATGGCCCAAACTTCTTCATTTTCAATTTGTTATATGTACCAACTGGAAATCTTTCCTTCCACAAATGAACCATGACTTCATCTCCAACCTGAAATTCCTTAAGCCTCCTTTTCTCATCTTCCTTAGCCTTATACTACACATTCATCTTGGTAATATGCTTCTTCACCTCCTCATGGATGTTCTTCAAGTGTTCTACAAAATCCTCAGCTTTAGCACTACTTATTTCTCCTTTATCTATCTTTCTCAACTCGGATGCATTTCTTGTACTACTCCCATATACAATTTGGAATGGTGATTTACCAGTGCTCCTATTGATAGAATTATTGTATGCAAATTATGCCTATGGTAAAATCAAATCTCATCCTGTTGGCTTATCTCCAACCAAACATCTTAGCAAATTTCCAAAACTCCTATTCACCACCTCTATCTGTCCATCAATCTGTGGATGATGTGATAAACTGAATTTCAAATCTATCTTCAACTTCTTCCATAATGTATGCCAGAAATATCCAATGAACTTAGTGTCCCTATCTAAAACTATACTCTTTGGCAAACCATCCAGCCTCACCACTTCTCTGACAAATAATTCTGCTACATGAACAACATCATTGGTCTTTTTGCAAGGAACAAAATGTGTCATCTTTAAAAATTTATCAACTACCACAAAAATTGAATCATGTCCCCACTGTGTCTTTGGTAAACCAAGAACAAAGTCCATACTGATATCCTCCCAAGGCTTCTCTGGTATAGGTAATGGTTGATACAACCCTGTATTATGCTTCACTCCTTTCGCCATCTGACATACTCTACAACTCTGTACAAACTTCTTGACATCTTGCTACAACTATGGCCAATAATAATTCTCACTAACCAAAGAAAGGGTTTTATCACGACCAAAATGTCCAGCCAATCCTCCGCTATGCTTCTTCTTGATGAGATTCTCCCTCATAGAACTTCTTGGAATGTACAACTGACTCCCTCTGAATAGCATATCATCTTGGATGATAAAATCCAGCCACTTTATCCTGTCTAGAGTAACAGGTTCTTTATAAGCTTTCCAAGCTTCACCAAAATCAGGATGCTCTAGATACAAATTCTTGAGTTCCTTGAACCTAACCAACTCAATCCGCATCTATGTCAGCAATAGTTGCCTTCTGCTAAGAGCATCTACAACCCTATTAGACTTTCCACTCCTGTGTTTCAAAACAAATGTATAACTCTACAAAAACTCAACCCATTTCAAATGCCTTTGATTCAACTTTCCTTGACTATTCAAATATTGCAAAGCTTGATGATCAACATACAAAAAAAACTCCTTAGGAAGAAGATAGTGTCTTCACTTCTTCAATGCCTTAACTATAGCATAAAATTCCTGATCATAAACAAAATATTTCCTCTTGGCATCATTCAACTTCTCACTGAAATAAGCAATAGGTTTACCTTCTTGACTCATAACAGCTCCTATTGCAGTACCACTAGCATCACAATCTACTTGAAACACCTTATTAAAATCAGGAAGTGCTAAAATAGGTTGTTCTGTAACTTTTTGTTTCAATAATTTAAAACTCTTATCTACCCCATTAGTCCACTTGAACTCTTTTTTATCCCCCCTCATTGTTTCAGTCAAGGGTCCATAAATACTGCTAAAATTTATGATAAACTTTCTGTAAAAACTAGCCAAACCATGAAAAGATCTTACCTAAGTAGCACTCCTTGGAGTGGGCCATTCAAGGATAGCCTGTACTTTCTTTGGATCCATTTTCAGACCTTCTGCTGAAACTACAAATCCCAAATACACTAATTCCTTCTTCACAAAATTGCACTTCTTCAAATTAATCAACAATTTCTCATCTCTCAGCTTCTCAAACACCATACGAATATGCATCATATGTTCCTCCAATATCTTGCTAAAGATCAAAATATCATCTAGGTAAACAATGACAAACTTACCTAGAAATTCTTTCAGAACCTCGTTCATGAGCCACATGAAAGTGGTCGGTGCATTGGTCAGCCCAAAACGCATGACTAACCACTCATATAGTCCTTCCTTTGTCTTGAAGGTAGTCTTCCATTCATCTCCTTCTCTGATCTGAATCTGGTGACATCCACTCTTCAGATCTATCTTTAAGAAATACATAGTTCCACTCAAACAATCCATAATATCATCCATTCATGGCAATGGAATCCTATACTTGATTGTGATCTTGTTGATTTCTTTGGAATCTGTATACATCCTCCATTCTCCATTCTTCTTTGGTGCTAATACTACTGGTACAACAAATGGACTCAGGCTCTCCCGAATTAGTCCCTTCTGTAACAATTCATGTACTTGTCTATTCAACTCTTCACTTTCTACTAGTGTCATTCTATGTGCTGCCTTGTTTGGAAAACTAGCTCCTGGAATCAAATCCATTTGATGACTAATCTTCCTTACTAGTGGTAATCCATCAGGTACATTATTAGATATAATATCCTGAAACCATTCAACAAATCTATAACCTCTATAGGTACATCCTCTACTTCCTCTTTACCAGCTTTTGGAATTAAAGGAAAACACACATGCTCATGCCTCATACCATCTAGGAATTTTATTCCATCAACAAATGTTATTCTTGCATTACCACATACCTTTTCTTCAGTCTCCTTCAATGGCTTTAGCTTATGTCGCACTCCATCCTTTGTCAGGGAATAGGTATGCTGCAAAAGTGAGATATGGTTTTGAGGTTAGAGTAAAGACAAAATTTGCACTAGTAGAATATTGCAAAAGCAAGGTATGGTTATAAGTTGAGACTAAAAGAACCATTCCTATCATTTTGTCTACCCTTTTCTACCATTTTTATACTAATTACACTGCAATAATTTTTGATACATTATTTAGTGCTTTCCTCTATGTTTCAGCATTCATTAAATGACATTTGATTGTCTTCTTTGATTTTCTTTGTATTTGAATCCTGCAACATTCTTCTCCTACCATAACAAGCATGTACCTTACATTATGAGATCTAGATCTGACCTCAAATGACATTTTGCATCAATATGAAATGCAATTCTATTTTCTTTGGTTGTCATGGAGATATCATTATACAAATTAGTGTAGAAGTAAGAATACAATAACACTTAAGACCCTTCCTTTTCATATTTCGTATGTGGTTCTAGCAGCTTCAGGATGAGGAGTTTCCAAAGGAAAGCTTGACCAACATTACCAGAATGAGACTGAACAGAGTCATATATCTGATGTTAAACAAGTGAAGTTCGAGCAGAGTTTTCCTCGCTTGTCAAAGCTTGATGAACTACCATGATACTTACTGGATCATTGTATATTATACTTAAAATTAACCTGACAAGCAACTAAATCATTAATATTACAAGGACTCTTTTCTTGCCTAAGCAAGAAGCCAAAATGTTACCAGATAGCTGCCCCAAAATAGGAGATATGTCACAAAATCCAATCATAGTAGATACATACATGGCACACAATCAACCAAAAAAAATAACAATTGATGCAACCCTTGAGAGAGTACAGTGCTTTCAAATTGATTCATTCAACTTTAAAGTTGGTGATTGCTTATTTGATACCATTAATGTTTTGCTTCACTGTCAGTACATGCTTATTGAACTTCACAATGGTCTTGTGGACCATTTCTTGCACTGTCTTCACAATGGTTGTCCCAAAGCTTTAAACTATTTTGAAAATGACTTGCACCCATCAATACTTCATGATTTGCATAGGGTACATGATAAAATGACATACTTGCATAGAATGAGGATTTCGGCAACAGAAGTCAATACCCATGGTGAGGCTGGACTCTGGGGTGACATATTTTGTATATGGTGGTTAGCACATTGGTTGAATATCCCCATATGAATCTAGTCTTCTAAAAAAAAAACCATATTTGCACTTCAACAAAGACACTTCTCATTTTGCAATATTGATACTGTTTCATGATGCTAATCCAATGGCTAGCCACTATGAGCCAATCTTCTATAGAGTAACCACATACAATGCATTACAGAATATGCATCTACAACTACCTATTATGCCTTGCAATGTAGCTGAACTCTGGGACACAATTGCTGAATCATTTGGAAAAGCTGGCCTCAGACGGCTTCCTACCTTTGCTACTTCTTGTGGTGAAAGCATGTTTGCTGCTGTAGTTGTCTTAGCTGATAATCGGTTTGATGCAATAGTATTAAGACTATTTCTAGCTCAATCATTGGCTAATGCATTGAAAATGCAAAACAAATTTGCATTGGCATGTTTGAAAACATTTACGCAGTCTACAATGGTAAACAACAATATTTTGTTAGAATTGCAACTGCTAATATCTAAGATTGGAATACCATATGTTGAAAGTAGACTTGAGGGCTTTGAATTATGCTTATTATGGCTTTCATACACATTTCATGTAATGATACATGTATGGCAATCAGCTCCACCACACAAAGTAGATGTATTTAACAACTCTCAAAAAATAAGGAAAATCATCAACTTAATTTGTTTCAAGAATAGTTCAGGTCATTGTCTTTATGAACCACTTGAAGCAAACCAACAACTACTTAATGATATGCATAGACAACATCCCATGTTGTTACAAGTAATGACAAATCCATGTACAACCAAGAACAAAAGAAAATCCAACACACCAAGTCCGACCAACATAGAAGTTACAAAGTTGCCAGCTGTAAATATGACTACCTGCCGATCATTGCAACTATTAAAAAGAGCAATACGTAACAATGATATAGCACAAACAGAGATGGCCACTGTAAAGAGTACTAGAAAAAATAATAGAGCGAATGAAACAACCTTACGGTCACATCCTAGGAGGAAATGTCTATTGTATAAGATAAGATGTAGCGATCATCCCAATAGAAATGCACATAAAAATACACAAAATAATGCAATCACAAAATCCATTAAACTATACTTGAGAAGCATCAATGACACACCTACACAATTATGCAATCTGTGTGACATGATATATTTCCATAAGGACATTTACAGAAGCGACAAGGCATTTGTCCATTCTCTATCTTTGCTTCGCATTGCTACTAATTAGAAAAAAATTTCAATAGGGCAATCCATTTGTAGACAATGTATAAAATCTAGTACAATTGGAGAGGTCCCTACTTTTGCAAGTCCATGGAATATAAGATGCAATAACCATATAGATGTTGTCCATTCCTTAACTACTTTAGAAGAAAGACTTGTCTCTCTATGTATTGCTTTTTCATAGATCAAACAATTAGGATACAAAAGAGCACAATATGGCTTGACTCGTACAATAATAAGTGTTCCTATGGATTTTGACAAAGTACAAAGAGCTCTGCCTAGACAAATAGATGAAACTAAAACAATAGCAGTAAGATTGAAATGCAAGTTAGAATATGACAATGCATACAGACAAGGCAATGTCAGACCTGCTTGTGTAATGAATGCATTAACAGTTCTATCAAAGACACCCCTTTATATGAAAGAACCGATCTCTATAAACAAAGACTGGGAAACTCTATTTACCAGGAAAGAAAAATAGAACCATACAGAAATAGAAATGGAATTAGACATGGATAGTATTTCATCTAACCTTGATATAGAACCCATAACTAAATCACTTGTACATTGGTTTAATGACTCTAACACAATCAAAGACCTAGATACAACAATTATTAAAATAGCACCATCAGAAGGGTTTAAACCTCTTGGCATATTCCAAGATGTCTACTCAGAAGAAATGAATTTTCCTACACTTTTATACAACTTTGCACGACCAAATGACCTTACCAAAAAATTTACCTACCAAAAAAAAGTGAAATGGGAGCTCATGCATAAAGACAATGAATTCGCAACACATATAGCAAATATTTTTTTCAAAGCCATCAAAATAATTATTCAACAAATATCTTCAGTAGCATGGGTTTGCATATGAAAAGCTGAACTAAAAGGCAAAAAGTTATTTGCAAAAGATGTGCCCAGCCCTGCAAATCTTGAAAAAATCTTGCGCTCTCGATTAGGCTTCAGGTCCCTAAAAAGTATTCAAACATCTCCTGACTATTTGGAAAACACTCGAAAAAATATATTTGCAATGATAAGACAACTAGGCCCTCCAACCTTTTTCGTGACATTGACAAGTGCTGAGCATTTTTGGGAGCCCTTATGCAAAGCACCCAACATACAACTACTATGGAAAATGGAAAAGACAATGAAACTATTGAAGATAAAGACTTAGATTTCCAAATCAGGAAAAACCTAGTGATTTGCAGTTGGTATTTTAACCACAGGGTCACTGCATTTCGAAAGTTGATGCTAAAAAATCCTACATTATTTGGCAAAGTAACCGACTACTTCTTTGTGACAGAGTTTCAAAACTGAGGAAGTGAACATGTACATTTCATGCTATGGATAGAAAATGTACCTATCTATGGCCATTGCATAGACTATGAAATAGAGCATTTTGTCAACAATTACATTTCATCCGACTCGACATTGCTTGATAAGAATCTTGTGAAAATGCAAACTCATCATCATACGTAAACTTGCAAAAAGTACAAAACCTCTACCTGTCGGTTCAGTTTTCCGTTACCTCCCATGAAAAAGACAACAATATTAGAGCCCTTATCAATTTTGAACACTATATTAAAAGAAAAGGCAATAAATTTCTTCAAGAAACTAGAAAATAAACACTACACAAAAGAAGTTACATTCGATAGTTTCTTGCATGAATTCGAAATAGATGAAGAAGATTACATATCAATGTTATAGGTAACACTATCACCGAAAATTGTAATGCTCAAACAAGATCCCGTAGATATTTGGATAAATGGATTTGCAAAAGATGTGCCAGCTCTATGGTGTGCAAATACAGACACATAGTTTATATTAGATAAATATGCTGCTACATCTTACTGTAGCTCATACATGACTAAGCAATATAGGACATTGTCACTCACATTTCGCCAACTATGGGAACAATGTATTTATGCTTACAATGAAAAGATCCAATTCCTGTGGAAACTAGGAAATGCTTTGCTAAACTATCAACAAATGTCCAGTCACCAAGCTGTCCATATTGTTCTTTCTATGCCACTTCGTAAAAGCTCAAGGAAAACTATTTTCATTAACACTGCACCAGCAGAAAATAGAATCTTAATGTTGAAAAGCCCTAAACCATTGGCAAAAGAGCACGATGACTCTGAAAACATCATGTACACCTCCACAATAGAAAAATACATACACCGTCCAAACACTTTTGAAAGCCTATCATTAGCTGAATATATTGCATTTTACTCTAGCAACCAAACACGGGTGTAGAAAAGAGAAAAACCATTGATCATACACTATGTAAAATACAACCAGCATATTGATCATGAGAATTATTGTAGAGAAAAACTTATGCTATATGTACCTTTCCGAACTAGTGAACAAACATTATTGCTTGGACATAAAACATGGAGTGCAGCATTAGATGCAAACAAAGCCCAAATTTCAAAAACTAAAAAAATGTTCACTGCACAAGTTCACAATAAATGGGGTGACATCGAACAAGCCGCAATAGAAGCTAGAAATGACAATGACTCAGTAATAGACCTTGACCCAAGCAAAGAAGAAAATGAAATAGAGAAATATGACATCATAACTAATGTAAAACATGTAACAAAAGCAAAATTTGTTTACGATACTTGTCCCTCGCTATTTTCAGAAGTCGCCCGTCCATTCTTACTTGCAAATGATAAATATTTCAGTTTACGAAGACAATTAAATAAAGACCAACAATCAATTCTCAAAGATGTATTAATGGAAAAGCGACTTGCCCCTAGAAAACCATTATACATTTCTTAACAGGTGGAACTGGCAGAGGCAAAACCTTCACAGCTAAAGCCCTCTTCGAAGCAATGATTCAGATGTACGATAAGCAATTAAATAGTGACCCATTCAAAACAAAGGGAATTATTGTCACTTCTACAAGAAAGGATACATTCAATGCAGGTGGTGTGTCTGCACATTCCATTTTCCATCTACCTTGCAACTCTTCCAAAATGCTTCCTTTGGACTCCAACACACTAGATAGCCTAAGCAAAAAAGTAGAACAATTGCAAATCTTGCTTATTGATGAAGCATTTCTCATTGGCTCTGGGATGCTGTACAATATTGATAGAAGGCTACGTCAAATAAAACATATGCCAACAAAACCCTTTGGAAATATTGATATCATATTTTGTGGTGACTTATACCAGGCACAACCTATCTGCGATTCATGGATATTTGAACAACCTACAATTAATAGTGACAAAATACCATACACTTTTTGGGTTGATAATGTCCTATGCTTCGAACTGCACACTGTAGTTAGGCAAACAAATGCACATTTCATCTCCATTTCAAAACGCATGAGAACTTGTCACCAAACTGACCAAGACATCTCATACTTGAATAGAACATGCTATAGGCCTGCTCCCAACGACCCAAGATTCCCATACTTATTTCAAAGAAATTTAGCTGTTGAAGAACACAATAAGAAAATGCTTCAGTACTTGCCTACTAAGCTCTACGTATTCGAGGCCATTGATAAAAAAGACACTCCTATTGACAATATCCATTTCCAAGTAGAAAGATCAACCCTACCCAATACAATTTATGTAAAAATAGGAGCTTTGGTTGAACTAATCACTGGAAACCTTGACACCCAAGATGACCTGGTTAATGGTGCTGATGGCATTTTCCAAATGTACACAACTGATCAACAAGACATTTCCTGGATCCAATTCAATGACCCTGCAATTGGACAATCATGATGCCAAAAAATGCAAAGACTATACACAAATTCTATTTCACCTTCTTGGACATCAATAATGAGAATAGCTAAAAAAATAAAAATAAGTTCACAAATAGTAACATGATCACAATTCCCTCTTCAACTAGCATGTCCATGAACTATCCATAGGGCACAAGGTCTGAAAATGAACGCTCTTGCCTTTGATCCTTGCAAAGTATACTAGCATGGTATTTCTTACACTTCTTTGTCATGTGTATGAAATATTGACTCGCTATACCTAATACACAAATTGCAACATGCAAAATTTAAAGTATGCAAAAAGGTGGAGAAAGAAATGCAACACCTCCAAACTTCGATACAATGGAGGATTCAATACAACCTTCTTCAATAACCCCAAATTATTTCATTATATGTTCTTTGAATACACGAAGCTTTGCATTGCATGCAAAAGACATAGTCCATGACCATGATTTGCTCCAAGCAACTGTACTTTCCCTCCAAGAAACAAGACACAAATCTCCACATAATCTTGACTTTTTGAAAGAAAAATTCAATTGCTATTCTTCCTTGTCTATTCATGGCCTGCTAACATGTTGCGCACACACAACTACATTGATACAAAGTCAAAAATTTTCAACAAAACATCTTGAATTAATAACCATATACCTCTTGCACCTGGCAGTACTCTACGAATCACTAACCTATACATAACACCAGGTACACCTATTAAAGAGCTAATGAACCTCATAGAAAACATCACAACCACATTGCCACCCAACTACAAATTGATTGTTATTGGAGACTTCAACATTGACATGCTATGCTCCACAAAATCACAAGTAACACTTAAAGAATTCATGCAATACCACAACCTGAGTTTGATTGTTGACAAGCCAACAACACAAGCTGGCACTTTGTTGGACCAGATTTGGTTACACAATAGTGACCCGACTCTTGCAAAGTTTTCTATACTAGATATGTACTCATACTGTTAGTCCATTTTCCTATCAATGCAAAATTCTTTGAAAATGGCCTCTTCCTTGTAGTTTTTCTAATGTTGTCTCTACCCGGCTTGTAGTCACACTTTTATCTTGCGATGAAAATCCATTTGGTTTTATGGTGTGCGCTCTTGGCCCCGTGCTCTTTAATGTATCACCCTACTCCAGTTTAGATCACATCTCCTAATTCACAAAATCTAGGGAGTTATTCAAGTTTTAAGGTCTGCAAAAAAATAATCTCAGAATATGCCTCAATGTCGAAAACCCACAATGTTTTTGAAAACCCATGATGTTTTTGAAAACCCATGATGTTTTCGATCTTTTGCCAAAAACCCTGTGTTTTTGACATTGCACTTTTTCCTCTTTCTCAACATTTCCTATCTGCACAGCTGTGACCTGATGGTGGGCCCGAGTTTTCAAAAGCTTTAAAATGATTGGTTGTTGCATGATTCAATGTCAGAGTTTTCTAACATGCGACCATGCGACCGGTTCCTTTTTGTACTGGAGACCATTGGCGGGGAGGGCAGTGGTCCCGTTGGTGGTTATGTGGTGGCCAGTGGTTGGCTGTCGCATGATCGCATGTCAGAGATTTCTAACATGCGATCATGCGACTAGTTGACACCTGTCCCTTTGGTGTTGGAGTGCTATGGTCCTGCTGTCTGACAACGTGGCTGAGGTGGCAGTCTTTTGGCCTTGTCACATGTTCGCAAGGGCCATTTTTCAGCCATGTGATCATGTGAAAAGGGTGCCACATTGTGCTGGGGCTCGATGGTATGGGGTTTGCGGTGGGACTTGTCTGCTTAGTTGTGATGATGTGCTTGATTCTCATTGGTCAGTGCGGTGACTTGGTAGTTTGTTGGTGGGGCCTGTGTTTGCAATGCTCGAGCATGTTTGACATATGGTGGTGAATGCTGGCGGTTAGTTGCATGTTCACATAGACTTTTACAAGGCTATGTGATCATGCGACTAACATTTTGTGTTAACTTGTAGTGGCAAGGTAAAGGTTCATGGGTTGTCGAATGTTCGCATAGCCCATTTCCTGGCTATGCGATCATGCGACGACTGCTATGGTATGTCATCTTTGTGGAGTTGTGGAGTTGTGAAGGTAGTGTGGCTGAGGACCTTTCAAGGGGTTTGTGATCAACTGTTGACTGTGGTTAAGAGATTACAGTCGCATGATCACAAGGGTTAGTAAGGTGCCTTGCGATCATGCGACAATGTAAACTAGGATTCCTATTGCGGTGAAGTAGATGGATGCGCGACTTCACGATTAAAGATAAAAGAGGCATAACCTAGGAAAGCTATTTCTCTACAAATTTGAATATCAAATTATTTTCCAACTATAAGGAACTGGTATTGAATGCTTAGGTGGCTGGATTTGGTAGAATTAACCTTGAGTACTGCAGTGTGGTCCAAAATGCTTGATAGTTAATTGGAGAGACTTTGGTGCCATTTGGTGATGGACAAATTTTGTTGCTCAAGGCATTTTGCAGGTCTATTTAGTTTGATTTGCATGGTAAATTTATGATCTTCTTGTCCTTCTCAAGTGCGAAGATCATCCTTGGTCTGATAGACATGTGCTTGGTTTCCCCTCCAAGAGTTTTTAAATTTTGATGCATTTCTGGTTGGTGGAGGTGGGTGAAACTTTGGCCCTAGCTGTCTATAGCTTGTTGCAACATATTTTGGGTTTCCAAGGTAGCTAGTGGTATAAATTGTTAAAATTTTGACTTAGTTAGGGTTCCAGCTTAGAGTTCCTTTCTGGTTCCATGAAAGGTTCTCTCCTACAAATTTCTCCTTCTCTTTGCATATAGGGTGTTCTTCTTCCATTGTTGCTTTTGAGAATATGATGCATATTGCAACAGATTTGTCTTATGTATGAGGATTTGATATACTCTTACTGTTACCAAGCTATCTCCATTTGAATTCTAAGTCCATTAATCATACATCAAGGGTGTTTGATTTTTCTATTTGCATTGCCTAAGTGTTTGCAAGTGGAGTTGTCTTTGCAGGGATAACTGGTTCAGGGTTAGTGTTCATGTATGTATGAGATGAGGTGTCAAGGATATGTCATGCTTGTCTTCCAGTGGATGCTGGTGAATGTATTATCTATTTATAGGTCTCTTCTAAGGGGAGATTTAAAATCCTTTGAGTGGACAATAACATACTTGAATGCACAAGTGGGTTTCTAAGTTGAGGTTTTGTCATGGTGTGTGATTAATGTTAGGCATCAACACATTGAGTATATTGTTTTCTTGTTTCATAGTTGTCCCTTGCAATACTGTATTTGAATCTGTGGCCCAATGGACAAGGCACTGGTCTATGGGAGACTTAGGGCATCTCAGGGGTCCTTTCAGTTCATCAAATCATTTACATTCAGTTCCACCCTTTCCCTTTTATGTTGTTAGTGTAGGTCTCTAGTTTTCATACTCATTCCATGCAAGTAGGGCTATTGCATGAGATATTGGTTTCATTGAGGTACATGATACCTATAAGTGTTTGAGAACCATTCCATAGTCAGTTACCTACAGGCATGTAGTGTGACACAAGTTGTATGAGTGTGCAGATGAGGTATACCCGCCTGAGTGATGTGGAGCTCAAAGTGTAGAAGGATCTCTCTTTGATCCTTGTCAGTTGGCCTTTTTCCTTGTCAGATTTGGAGTGTTGAGTGAATGTCACATTAGCCCTATCAATCCTTATGTCAATTTGACCTTTGGGGAAAAAGAACACCAACAAGATGGCGACTCTGCTAGGGAGAGTCTAGAAAAGACTCAGATGAACAAACAAGTATTTGCTAAATTTTCTCACCTAGTTGTGAGTGGCGGCTCTAATTTGTTTATGTTTGGTCAGTGTTTTGTGATGAGTGTGATATATTTGCATTCCTGACAAGCAATTATCCTATGAAATTGTTTCATGATTGTTGGTTTTGAAGAAGGTTCAGAGTTGTGAAAAGTTCTCAACTGATTCAGATTTGTCCTTTGCAAAGAGGTGGCAGCTCTACCAAAGTTTGAAAGGTGATTTGGAGGAGACTTCATATCAGTATTTTGTAGCATTCACAACATCTCCAGGTAATCCTATTTAAAAGCAAGAATAATCCTTAATTAGGTGAACAAGTCATCAGTGAAAAGGGAAAATTAATGATGAAAGTTTGATCATATTTCTGGATAGAGGCTTTGGTTGTTGTAAAGAGCATCAGAAATATGTTGAGATTTAATGAGGATAGTGGTTGCATTATTTTGGATAAAGTGTTGTCATGAGAATAGGAAATGTTGTTTTGTCAGTATATTAAATGGAGTTTCTAGCCTTGACAGATCAAGTTGATGTTTCTAGGTCTGAAAGTTCTCTATCAAATTCTAGAAATGTTAATAGAGAGAGATATTTATTTGATGAGTAAAAAAATCCAGCAAAATTGCATAAAGATTCTAAGGTGTGCAATAGGAGAAAGAAAAGGTGAATCACCCCACTCATACTATAAGAAATTTCTTATAGCTTGTGATGAACTTTTTGTGGGTATTGAGCTTTAGGATTCTCAATATGCTGAAATGTTTTTAGAGCTTGGTGTGCCTGAGTCAATCAGTTGGTCTGCATCTGTTATAAATGAAGCATTAGAAAATGTTAAAGAATGGATGGCTTCATTTTTGGATGATGAATCTTGTGTTGCTGATGTTGATAATGGAATTTGTGAGATAGAAGATGAATCTGAAGATGTAGGTTCCTGCAGTGATGACTTAACACAAGATTTTTCAGCTCCTGTCTCAAATGATGAAGATATTTGCAGTATTTGTAGTGAGGCCAGTGAGGTAGAATGTGAAGCTCAGTGCCTACTAAGTAGTGAACAAATTTTAGAGCTCTTGGATGCAGAATTTCAGAGATGTGCCCCTGGGTATGTTTCCAAAGTCCCATGCCCGGTTTATATAAGTTTTGATGAAGATGATACAAGTGATAGCATGGTGTGTGAAGCATTTGTGGATGTCCCCTCTCCTATTTTTGATATGCAAGTGGATGGTACACATTATTGTAAGGAATTTGATAATGTCAATGATGATGAGAATGATGGTATGTGTACCCGTGTGGATTCAATTTTTCAGGAGCCTCATGTCTGTGGTTCTTGTTTATATTTTGATGCTGAAGATTATGGCAATTCTGAAGGGGTTTTCTCAGATTTGCAAATGACTGATGAGTCATTAACTGACAGTTCTTGTTCCTTTCTAGAAGATGCTGATGTGATTTTTGATCAGCAGGTTGCTTCCAATTTTATGCAATCAGATTTCTACCTTGAGGAGTGCTATATTAGTTTGCAGAGCAGAAAGATAGAAAGTGTTTATTATTCATTGCAAACTATTGGTCAGCATGTTGATGTTTCCGACCATGGGATTGAGAAGTAGTGTTTCCTTTTTTAGCATGGTAGTGAAAGTGAAGAGTGTGACATCTTCATGTCACAAAATGATCAATATTTTTGGCAGCTTGATGACCCTATCCTACCGGATGATGGTGAGTATGATAATAATTTTTTATATAATGTGCTGAATATGGATCACAGTGTTCTTGGCAGGATGGATGAAAATGGTAGTTTCAATTTTCCTCTACTGAATGGAGATGAAAATTACTTGTTTGATAGAGGAAAGATCTGATCAGAAGTTTTGGGGCCCCAAGCCTTTTTGTAAATATTGTAGATCTTTGTACAGTTTTCGTTTCCTATTGTGTGTTTCTTTCCCTAGTTTGATTGCCAGTTTTTGAGGTCCCTTGGTTTTTGCCCTGTGGGTGGTCTGCTCTCTCAGAAATTTTGAATTCTTGCCATGCCTGTAAGAGCCATGCATCCCCAACTAGAGCCAATGTTAGTCCATTTTCCTGTCAATGCAAAATTCTTTGAAAATGGCCTCTTCCTTGCAGTTTTTTTGATGTTGTCTCTACTCGGCTTGCAGTCACACTTTTATCTTGTGATGAAAATCCACTTGGTTTTATGGTGTGTGCTCTTGGCCCCGTGCTCTTTAATGTATCACCCTACTCCAGTTCAGATCACATCTCCTAATTCACAAAATCCAGGGATTTATTCAAGTTTTAAGGTCTGCAAGAAAATAATCTCAGAATATGCCTCAATGTCGAAAACCCACAATGTTTTTGAAAACCCATGATGTTTTTTTATCTTTTGTTGAAAACCCTCTATGTTTTTGACCTCACACTTTTTCCTCTTTGTCAGTGTTTCCTATCTACGTAGCTGTGACCTGATGGTGGGCCTGAGTTTTCAAAAGCTTTAAAATGATTGGTTGTCACATGATCACATGTCAGAGTTTTCTGACATGCGACCATGCAACCAGTTCCTTTTTATGCTGGGGCCCATTGGTGGGGAGGGAAGTGGTCCCGTTGGTGGTTATGTGGTGGCCTGTGGTTGGCCATCGCATGATCGCATGTCAGAGATTTTTGACATGCGATCATGCGACCAGTTGACACCTATCCCTTTGGTGTTGGAGTGTTGTGGTCTTGTTGTCTAACAATGTGGCTGAGGTGGCAGTCTTTTGGCCTTATTGCATGTTCGCAAGAGCCATTTTCTGGCCATGCGATCATGCAAAAAGGGTGCCACATTGTGCTGGGGCCCGATGGCAGGGGGTTTGCGGTGGGACCTATTTGCTCGGTGGTGATGATGTGCTAGATTCTCATTGGTCAGCGCAGTGACTTGGCAGTTTGTCGGTGGGGCCCATGTTTGCAGTGCCCGAGCGTGTTTGACATATGGTGGCGAATGCTGGCGGTTAGTCGCATGTTCGCATAGCCTTTTTCAAGGCTATGTGATCATGCGACCAAAATTTTGTGTTAACTTGTATTGGCGATGATTATGTGGCAAGTTAAAGGTCTGCGGTTTGTCACATGTTCGCATAGCCCGTTTCTTGGCTATGCGATTATATGACGACTGCTATGGTATGTCATCATTGCGGAGTTGTGGACTTGTGAAGGTAGTGTGGCTGAGGACCTCTCAGGGGGTTTGTGATTGACTGTTGACTGTGATTAAGAGATTGTGGTTGCATGATCGCAAGGTTTAGTAAGGTGCCTTACAATCATGCAATAATGTAAACCATGATTCTTGTTGCGATGAAGTAGATGGCTGTGCGACTTCGCAATTAAAGATAAAAGAGGCATAACCTGAGAAAGCCGTTTCTCTGCAAATTTGAATATCAAATTATTTTCCAACCGTAAGGAACTGGTATTGAATGCTTGGGTGGCTGGATTTGGTAGAATTAACCTCGAGTACTAATGCGGTGTGGTCCAAAATGCTTAACAGTTAATTGCAGAGACTTTGGTGCCATGTGGTGTTGGACAAATTTTGTTGCTCGAGCCATTTTGTAGGTCTATTGAGTTTGATTTGCATGGTAAATTTATGATCTTCCTGTCCTTCTCAGAGCTTCTTCTCAAGTGCGAAGATCATCCTTAGTCTGATAGACATGTGCTTGGTTTTCCCTCCAAGAGTTTTTAAATTTTGATGTATTTCTGGTTGGTGGAGGAGGGTGAAACTTTGGCCCTAGCTGTTTGTAGCTTGTTGCAACCTATTTCGGGTTTCCAAGGCAGCTAGTGGTATAAATTGTTAAAATTTTGACTTAGTTAGGGTTCCAGCTTAGAGTTCCTTTCTGGTTCCATGAAAGGTTCTCTCCTACAAATTTCTCCTTCTCTCTGCATATAGGGTGTTCTTCTTCCATTGTTGCTTTTGAGAATATGATGCATATTACAATAGATTTGTCTTATGTATGAGGATTTGATATACTCTTACTATTACCAAGCTATCTCCATTTGAATTTTGAGTCCATTAATCATACATCAAGGGTGTTTGATTTTTCTATTTGTGTTACCTAAGTGTTTGCAAGTGGAGTTGTCTTTGCAGGGATAACTGGTTCAGGGTTAGTGTTCATGTATGTATGAGCTGAGGTGTCAAAGATATGTCATGCTTGTCATCCAGTGGATGCTGGTGAATGTATTATCTATTTATAGGTCTCTTCTAAGGGGAGATTTAAAATCCTTTGAGTGGATAATAACATACTTGAATGCACAAGTGGGTTGCTAAGTTGAGGTTTGGTCATGGTGTGTGATTGATGTTAGGCATCAACACATTGAGTATATTGTTTTCTTGTTTCATAGTTGTCCCTTGCAATACTATATTTGACTCTGTGGGCCAATGGACAAGGCACTGGTCTATGGGAGACTTAGGGAATCTCAGGGGTCCTTTCAGTTCATCAAATCATTTACATTCAGTTTCACCCTTTCCCTTTCATGTTGTTAGTGTAGGTCTTTGATTTTCATACTCATTCCATGCAAGTAGGGCTATTGCATGAGATATTGGTTTCATTGAGGTACATGATACCTATAAGAGTTTGAGAACCATTCCACAGTTAGTTACTTGCAGGCCTGTAGTGTGACACAATTTGTATGAGTGTGCAGATGAGGTATACCCGCCTGAGTGATGTGGAGCTCAAAGTGTAGAAGGATCTCTCTTTGATCCTTGTCAGTTGGCCTTTTTCATTGTTAGATTTGGAGTGTTGAGTGAATATGACATTAGCCCTGTCAATTCTTATGTGAATCTGACCTTTGGGGAAAAACAACACCAACAGGTCAGACCACTTTGCAGTATCCCTACAAGTCCACCTCTAGCATACATGTCAGTAATTAGACTACACGATGGATCACAACCATTACATTCCATTTTATTTTTTGAAATAAAGGGAAAAAAATAAAAACTTCCTTAGCAATTTGAATCTTTTTTATGTTTTTAAACATTTGCAGGAATAAAGTATACATTTATACAAATATTCATATCTTGTTATAGAAAGCTACAATTTATATATGATATTTCCAAGTTTCTTGTCATCTTCACTTTGACATACCTTTTTGTTTCCATTCTATTCTATATAAATACACATTTCTGAGGACGATGGAAAATTGTTGAATGCATGAATGACATATTTGAAAGATACTCTCTACTTGATTGTTAGGATCATAGCAAACTAATGCACTACCAATTTTTTTAAATGCCAATACTTATGATTCAGTTGTTGCATGTTTTCCCATTGCAAAAAACCATAGTACCAGCAGCCACGATGGAGCCATCAAAACCCAACATTTTACACACACAAAGGTATTATCATTGCAAAATTATGCTCAAATCATACTCATTTCTATGCTATGTTACATACATTTGTGCCTTCCTAAAATAATAGTTAAATACTTAATTGTATTTTGCAATCCTCGACAGGGAACACATTCCTCTCAATCAAAGCACAAAGGCAGATGATGAGGAAAGTTGTGGCACGAAGCAACAACAATAAGCAAGGTCCACATTAGCACAAATCCCTTCTCCACCACCCTGCAGCATAATCAATAAGAAACGCCCCAAGATTGACACACAATACTCATAATTTTAATTTTAGCCCACATTACAGTTCTACAATAGCATGACTTCCAAAGCACACTATTTCTTTTCCAATTGTATCCAACAATAATGCTAACTTATGTTACATATTTTGTAGGTGCCAAAACACATCCCCAATTGATTCTAAAAATGAGGCACAAGATCAAAAAAGGTCAGCATTATATTATACTCCAAAACTTTCCCTAATACCTTTTCGATCATGGCTTTCTCTGAAATGTCTCATCTTTTCTAAGTACAGATTAAAACTGCAACAACATCACTCATCCAGCATAATCGAAATATGCACAACACAATCTACCCTAGCCTTTGAAGGCAATGTTCTCATCACATATGGACTTGCCTTCGCAAAAAACCTTTCAAGCCCAAGTAAAACACAAATTGTACACATAGATCTTGTAGATATCCAGGGACAGATGACTATCACAGCTAATGTTACAAACAAACTCATTGACACATACCTACCCAAGCTTTCACTTGGTGCTAGTGTACACTTAACATAATTTATAATCAAGAAGAAAAGCCCAGTTGAAAGAGGTGATGTTTATTACTGCCTCCAACTAACTGCAAAGACATGTATTCAAACCATTGAAAAAGTTTGCAAGCAACACAAACTCACACCAGATGTTACAATTTCACAGCTAGTTAATTCGACAAACACCTACCCATTTGGAACACTAGCCATTCTTGTAAGAGGACATAGCCAATTAGCAACTGAATTCCACCTCCATGTCAGGGATGGTGAAACTATATACAACACAGCCTTGGTAAGTTCTTGCTACTACATATCAAACTACCTTTTGCACTACTAATATAATATAATGCTCCCTCTAATTCTACTAACCAATTGGTTTTCCCTGTAGGTAACAGTTTCAGATTACCACTCTCAAGCATTCACAACACTACAACAGATTCTAGCCTCATCAACAACACCGCTACTTTTGGCAAAGAATGTTATACGAAGTGGCCCAATCGGTACAAATATCATAAAATCAACCCCATCAACATTCATAGACCACCTCAATGATGACTGCATGAAAGCCACTTTGCAAAACTTAGTCTCCTCCAATATACAAGTAAGTAACAAAATCTTGAAATCTTTTAAACACAAGCACATTTAAACAGTAAGCAAGTTGCTAACATTTGACAATCCATGCTGAACTTCATTCAAACTATAGATCTCTGGAATATTAAGGTCGATAAATGCATACCTGCCACCATACCAACTAGTATGCAATGCATGCCATCAAGCCATTTCAGCAACACAACTGTCAGCAAGCAATAAAGCCAAATCCCTAACATGTGCCACAAATACAACATTCAAATACCATCATTTTCTGCAATGCATTGTAGAAAATGAGGATGGCATTGTAAACTACAACATGCCTTCCACACTCTTGGAGCAGCATCTTCCACAACTTGCAGTGGTGCCATTCGAAACCTACAAAACATACATGTTGCTAGTAGTCTACCTCTTACGCAAATTCAAAATTCATGGCACATTTACTATTGCAATGAATGATATCTTACTTAGCATTGTACAAGAAAATAACAACGTAAGTTATACAAAGTTACAAACACATTGTTTTGTCCTCTCACCACTTTACAAAGTTATGTTTCAAAATTCGTATCTATCTTTCTCACTCACTGGAACATTTTTCTTTGCTATTTGTAGGCTACATGAAAACACTAGGTTAATAGTTAGAATAATACACTCCATGACATATGCTCCCCAAGGTAAGCTAAGTCACTCTTTTGCTTTCAACTTATTTACTGTTTACATTTTCATGCACACCAATACACAATCTTTAAATAGCTTATCTTAACCACGTTTGAAGTAATAATGAAGTAGTCTCACCAATATTTTAGGAAAAAGAAACTAAACTCAGCTACATCATTTCTCAAAGATATCACTGTCTAGCCATACTCGATACATTTTCATGCTGACCAATAGACAACCTTAGCCACTGCTCATTGAACAAACATGGCTATCTCATTCACATCAGCTGATTGACTACGTTGATCATGGCTCTAAACTATACAGGACCACAAACCCTTATACTGAAAGCAAACTGAACCAAGTATCTAATTTATATTTGGGACTTTGTACTGTCTTTTGTTGTTGTAAATAATATTTAACCTAGCTTACTTCTCTCATAAATATTATTCTTTTCGATCTTCAAAAGTTCATTTCTTCAAAACAAAATTTTCCCAAAAACACTCTACTTTCCAATCTTAATTGAAGGAAATGAGGAACTCATATTTCTGAAGGAGATGACCCGAAAGTTAACAGAGCACATTGAGGATAGGTGTCTTGTCCAGGATGAAGCTCCATCTGGAACAAAGCCCATGCAAAACAACTTCAAAATCCAAAATTCTTCTCAGCTCAAATTTACAAAAGCTTTAGATTTCGCATTTGATAGTGGCATATTTAGTCAACAGTGTAAGAATCCTAGGTTCCAAGGTAAAAGTGTCAGATTTACAACATTTAAAGCAGCCTTAATAAGGCTTAAACTGTGATGACGACGTTATTGTTCATTACCCCTAACATTACTAATGACATGTTGTCCATGTTTCTCAAAAGGCTCAATCGCTATATCATCCATGTTTACGACAACATATACACCAGACCCAACCAACTACTCCCCATATGTTTCATTAGCTTCAGGCACCATACTCTGTTTGAAAAAAGTGTCATTGAACCTATACTCTGTTGATTCTCTTGCATTCATTGGTTAGCAACTTATGTAAGATCCTCAATGGTTCCCTCTATTAGCTTTGTAACTTTATGTTACCAAAAATAGAAAATGGATTTTCTGCCATATGTATATATTAATACACATGCAAATATAAAGAAATATAGAAATTTTAGTTTCTTTCAAACCATAGTGACAAATATAAGCATAAGCAGAGACCTAGGAAACAGTCCTCTATGGATGTTGAAGCAGTTCTGCTGCTTTGCTCCTCCTCTGTTCCTGATATCAGTGTGTAGTCCAGATGCTCTCTGCATCTTTCTCAGACTCCTCAATAGACATACCATCATTGATGAGCATGGATTCAAAGGATGAATTGTTTTCTGTTTATTTTGCATATGTAATGCATTAACTGCTATGCATAGGATCATAGTAATACCACTAACTGTTATGTCTAGATTTAAATATGAATTTGACACTCTTTGTATTCTTGTGCCTAAATTGAGGAATTCTTGCACTTTATGGAAAATTTAAAACTAATATTTTCTCCCTTCTATTCCAGGAATTCTCAAAGGATAGTTTTACCAGCATTTTGACATTGAAAACGTGAAGATTGATGATATCTACAATGTTCAACGGTGCAGATTTTGGCTTAACAAAACATGTCATGCGTATTTGAACTTCTCAGTAATACCTGCTCATGATGAGCAACTTCTCTATAGATAACAATATTCACCTCATACTGCAACCGACTAAAATATATTTTGA
This sequence comes from Chamaecyparis obtusa, assembly GCA_027943335.1. Lineage (NCBI taxonomy): Eukaryota > Viridiplantae > Streptophyta > Pinopsida > Cupressales > Cupressaceae > Chamaecyparis > Chamaecyparis obtusa. The sequence continues at coordinate 604,381 of BSBK01000412.1, forward strand.
ACACACTTGGCCTCTCACGGTTCAGAACAGCCATAAACTAAAATACAGTGAACTTTATAACTAATATTGCTATAACGAATATAATAGTAAATATATATTGAAGCTACAATTTCATTTAGAATGACTCTGACTTTTGCTACTTCATTTTCAAATTTCAGTGTATCAATGATCAGATTTTCAGAAGTTTATATCAGAATGATTTTCATATTTTAAAATGGCATTCACATTTAATCTCATAGCAATGAATCAAATGAAATCTCGTACAGTAAAATTTACTTGCTTAATAAATCAGCTCCCTCCTAAGCTTGTTTTATACTATGTTTGATTATTTATGCAGATAAATCATTAAATATTATCTATTTTCAACACACATCAACATTTCCATTATGCGCCTTTGCTTCTGCCTTTCACGAGCTTTATGATCAATTTGGAACCAGTGATTCCGCAGTGAAAAAGGTCACCTGTCGGTTAAAATCCCAGCTAGAGATGTTCCTGATAAGAATAATGAAAAACAAGTGACAACACACAAATACACCATGCTTTTCTTATAGAAGGGCATTTTAAGTTAAATAATAATTATGATAGTCTTTAAAGTTGTCACAATAATTTTTTAAGCTTTTATTCTTTAAATTAGAGTTTAGTTTTAGCTTTTTAAATTTTATTTTAAATTTAATTATATAGTTAGAGATTTTATTAAATGCTTACAAATAAAAAGAAGCTAGAATTATTTTAATTTTAAAATTTATTTTTAATTACATATTTTTAATGGTAAGTTTAAAATAATATAAATATTATTCTAATTTTTTAATTCAAAATAATTGTAAAATATCGATTAATATTTTAATCAATTATACTAAATATAATCTTAAATAATAATTATTTTAAATTCTATATGTAATTCAAATTTTTTGATTGAATATCTTTTAATTCAAGTTAGAGAATTATAATTAATAGTTAAAGTGTTTCTTATTGAGGCAAAAAAATATCCATGTGTGTCTGAGAGAGCATAATCTTAATTTTAAAATTTGAGTTTATATATGAATTTTTCAACTAGTTATTGTGATGGGTGGGGTAAGTGTATTTTTAATTATGAATACAATATTTTTGTCAAAACAAATTTTAATTCATTTTAACAATTGGTAATTTTCTTGGCATTTAATTTTTCTTAATTTATTTTGCATTATTGTTTGAGTTTTGCATTTATTTTACTTATGTAATTACTTTTACAAATTTTTAAATTACTTAAGAATTATCATTATAAACCTTTAAAAATTAAAAAATATAAATAAGTTTATAATTTATAATTTATATTTAAGACTATGTCAAATCATAAAAGTTTTTTATTTAAATTTTAAGATGCAAATTTACCTAATTAATTTTGATAGATTTTGAAATCATTACAAGACCATATTTATAATTTCAACCTAAGACTTCATATTGAACTAAGTTGAGAAAATACTATTTATAATTTAAACAAAAACTATTTATTATATTATAAAACCAAACATTCACAATGCTCACCTTTGTATACTAACGTATTTTAAGAAATTTATTTCAATGATACCCACTAATTTGTGATTTCTTGGGGCATGCTACGTTTTTCATCTCTACAAGACATCAATCTCTACATTCTAGTCTTGTGAATCTTAGTAGTTTATTATGCATATAATCTAGTATATCCATATTATTTTATTTCACAGGATAAGGCTGATACATTCTCTACCTCTTGTAACAAAGGAATGACTTCAAAAATAGCATCTTCATTGAACAATCTCCCATTGTGCAAACTTCAAATTGTTTGTTCTTCTATAAACTCGTATATCAAAACACTAGTATAACAGCCTTTGAATCCATTTGTGCATACTTTTACAATGTTTTTAGTAATGGACATATTATAAATAATCATTTAGACTTCTTACCTTTACCTTTGAATAGGTCACTGCAAATCACTCATCCAAATTTTAATTAACCAGCATGAGTTCATGACATGTAACATTTATCTCCAATCAAAAATTGGTAGAATAACATCTAAATTCTGGTTTGTTTATTTTAGAACTCAATTTGAAGAATTTAAACCAACTCCATTTGCAAATATAATCAATTATACATCGAGTTTCCTTCTATCTCAATGTTCTTAACACTGTATAAAGCAATTTTAAATGCTTATTAAATAATACAGTTCCTTTTCTATATTACTAACTCACTGCTTCTCTGAACAGCTTACAATTCTGACCTATCATGTTGATGCCTATGCAACATTGTAGCAAATGCTTGTATCAGCAAGAACACCACTCCGCTCACACAGAACCATAAGAACCTATCAAATTGTGCATACTTTCACCACATAGGCTCAGGGATTTAGTAATATTAAAAACTCTACCTTGTATCATCTGACATTGGATACAAGGTATCACTCTACGCATCTGTCTAATTCTTCTCCTTCATTGTATACGTGAGCAATGCTTACAATTGTAAACATCTCTGAAATTATGTCCTAATGTCATAGCTGGCTAATTTTGTATTTAATCTGAATAGAATCTATATAATATTTTCATCTGAAGGTCATCTTTCAAGTTAATATTAGAGATTTGTGGCTGCATGTTTTGATGATTTACTGTGACAGACCTTTTTTTCATGAGTTAAATTTGTAATGAAATTTGTATGGTTACTGCTTTAAAAATAGTCTTACCACTTGCACAGACTGAAAATTTCCAAGGAATTGACAATTGTATTGAACTTCTTGAAAATCTTTTAGCTCTGATAAGCATCAAACTCTGAAACCATAAAATATAAGAGGCAGATGAAAAATAGAAAAATAAACGAAGGAATAACAACCATAGAACAAAAGATAGACTATAAGACACAAATGCAGAGCTGCGGCTTTCTCATCACACTGAGATATATAGAAACCCCAGTTCGTTGGCTGCACAAAAAACTGCAGCTACAACAATACTCATTGCTTTTATTCATTTTTCCTACATATCCTAACATTGTCTATATACCTATGCTTTAACTTTCGTCTTTATAGGTTCCGAGGCTAAAGGACATCTCTTCTCTCATCTCAAACAAAGCCCATGAGAATGTTGACTGCACACACATCCTCCTGCAGTCCCACCTTAG